>JANAVB010031631.1:0-20187 GCA_029216955.1 Iris pallida | reverse complement strand
TGCTAGTAATTAGGTCTGTAAAAACCGTAGTAGTTAAAGTATCAAGCCGTACTTATTGCTTGGCCGTGATTGATTGGATGGAGTCCAGCCCAGTCTAGTTTATCATGATCTTGTACAAGATTGTATCAGGACATGATTTTGTATCGATAAAAGATGGGATACCAGGTTCTGTCAGATGAAGGGTTACAACCCCGGTCCTTGTTTGGTTTAAGGGTTGTAACTTGGCTATCTGAATAGTTCTATGGTTATCTTATCATATATCATCCTGCTTACTATGCCTGGCCTTCACAATAAAGATCAGGGGTCCAGTTCTGTTCAGGCGAAGGATTACAACCCTGGTCCTTGTTTGGTTTAAGGGTTGTAACCTGGCTCCCAGAGCAGTTCTGTGTCCTCTCTTCGTTTATTATCTTAATGCACCCCATGCCATGCTCGTCATGTTTTACTTTACTTTAACAGTATAATTAATTATTCATACTGGCCTTAGCAATAAAGATCTGTGGTCCAGTTCTGTTCAGGTGAAGGGTTGCAACCTCGGTCCTTATTTGGTTTAAGGGTTGTAACCTGGCTGCCGGAGCAGTTCCGTGTCCTCTCTTCGTTAATTATCTTGTTACCTTACCAATAGTATTTGAGACGGGTTTCTATTCAGGTGAAGGGCTGCAACCTCGGTCTTTGTTTGGTTTAAGGGTTATGGCCTGGCTACTTGAATGGTTTCCTCATACTCAGTTTACTTTTGTTATCTCTATCAGTTTTTTATTTATTATCTTCAATATTTTATTATGATATGCTGGTTTTTAGTTCCTAAGTGAAGCCTCCTTTGTGGTACTTGCTCTTTCTGGGGTCTGACCCAGCTGGTTTTGTATGGCCAGATATCGGAGCAGTACCAGAGGATCCACCTGTCTTCCAGCCAGATGGTGACCACCAGGCGTAACCCTGGCAACGAGTGGTTTTCTTTTTGTTCTTCCACTTTATTGTAAAAATTATTCTTTTGAGGCGTTTAGCCGACGAGCACGTGTTAGCTCGTATCGTACCTTATTTACTGTCCGTCTATGGGCTGTAACATGATTGACAGATCCTAAGGTTGATCATGTATGACTGAACTCTTGCTAGTCCTGACATTTTGTACGACTAGCTTCATGATCATCCGAATATGTAATGTATGGGACGCCTTACTATTGTAAATTTGGTGCTCTGACATCTTGTAACTGTTATTACATTGCTTGAGATTGAGACAATAGGCTTGTCCTTGACCATAGGAGACTGTTGGCTTGTAGTTAAACCCTCATGTATCTAGACAGCCATGATCGTATAGCGAGGTGGGTTGTACTTTAATATACGTAGCTGGCTATGTATGCCCCTGCTCTCCAGTATCCTGGTTCTGGGGTATGACATGGTTTTAGTGGTGGCCCATGCAGGTCTTGTAAATCAAGATATGTGAGGGTTTATCGAATAGATGTTTCAATCAGTACTCGCCTTTGATCTCTGCTCGTATCTTCTGAATCCCTGTAATCTTGACCTGATCACATGTTTGTATCGTTGATCTGTCCTGGTCCTTCCTTATTATTCCCTATGTCGTCGTCTTCAGCGGCATTGTTCCTGGACCTGTCGATCAGCAAGGCAGAGCACCTCCCGTGGACCAGCAGCAACCTGGAGATCAAGCCCAGAATTCAGGAGTAGCCTCCAGAGTCATGGATACTGAAGGAGAGCCACCAGTTCAGCCCGTCCAGCCTGCAGAGCCTGATGATGGCACTTTGGTGGGTCTCATCAGGTCACTATTAGCCTCCCAGGATCGTCGAGGAGATGCCTTGTACCAGACGGTAGCAGACGCTTTGGCCAGAGGAGGTCATCAGGGTAATAGCGCGGTCAACAGCTTCAAGCGCTTGAACCCTCCCTTCTTCGACGGCGGTGAAGATGTGATCGCTACAGATGCATGGCTTCAGGACACAGAGGTGATTCTAGAAGCAGCCAGGACTCCAGAGAACGAGAAGGTGACTGTGGTACGCCTACAGCTTTTGGATCTTGCCCGCAGCTGGTAGGCAGCGCATGCCGATGGATTAGTGGCCCCTATTTCATGGGCAGTATTCAGAGAGAGATTCCAGACCAAGTATTTTGATGTTGTAGCTCGGTACGATCTACAAATGAGGTTCACCAATCTGAAGCAGATGGGCAGGACGGTCGATGGATATGCGGCCGAGTTCTCCATGCTTAGTCGGTTTGCTCCTACCTTGGTGGAGACCGAGTTCGATAGAGCCCAGCGGTTCCAGCAGGGGCTCCATTTAGAGATCTTGTTGACAGTGGAGCAGTTTGAGCATCAGACTTTTGATGCAGTATTGAGAGCAGCCCGGAGGCATGAGTATACCTCCCAGAGGATCGTGGATTGGACCGGAGGTCGGAAGCAATCTCACGGCCAGATGAATCAGTCATCAGTACCAGCCCCGGCAGCCAGGGCTTTGACCATTGGAGCTCCAAGGCTGGCGGCCTCAGTGACGTCAGTTCAGCATTCCATCCCGACGCACCCTCAGCAGCAGAAGCAGAAGCATTCTTCCGCAGTAGGATGTTCACACTGTGAGAAGCCGGGACACGTAGTGTCAGAGTGTCGCAGAGCGCAGGGTTTGTGCTTGGCTTGTGGTGCCCCGGACCACAGGGTTGGGAATTGCCCGAACAAGGGGAGTTCATCGGCCTTTTCTAGTCCTTCAGTTAGAGGACCAGCACCAGTCAAGCAGCAGCAACTGCTGCAGTACCCGTTCTCGAGGCCATTGCCGACGCAGGCCCAGGCATTCCAGCAGCAGAGACCGCAGCAGTATGTCCAAGCCCAAGCCCTGATCCAGAGCAGACAGAGGAATTTTTAGCAGAGGGGACCCGCACCCAGAGGACATGGTCAAGTGCTGGATTTGACTATAGGAGAAGAAGGAATAGCACCAGGTAAGGTAGTGGCAGGTACTATTCTCGTCAACACCTTTCCAGCTTCAGTATTATTTGACTCTGGTGCATTGCATTCATTTATGTCCGCACGATTCGCGACACGGATAGGACTGGAGCCCGAGTCATTATCAGTAAGGCTCAATATACTTACTGGTAACGGACTTGTAGAAGTAGATATGGTGTTTTCCTCGTGTCGGATCGTAGTTAGCGGTAGAGAATTCCCTGCTAGATTGATAGAGTTCCCGATGGCCGATTATGATGTGGTCTTTGGAATGGATTGGTTGAGGGACCAGTATGCTAGGATAGACTGCCACATTAGCAGGATTATTTTTAGTATTCCAGACGAGCCAGAGTTTTTCTTCTCCCGAGGCGAAGTTGAACCTTCTCCCCCAGTGTTGCGGATGGCAGTAGCAGCAGTACAGTTGCCTCGGATAGTCGAGAAATTCTAGATGTTTTCCCAGAAGAGCTTCCAGGGATGCCGTCAGAGCGAAAGATCGAATTTAACATCAACTTGATTCCCGAAACAGCCCCAGTGTCAGAGAGAGTCTATAGGATGGCGCCATCAGAGCTAGAGATATTATACAAGATGATTGAAGAACTTAGAACTAAGGGATTCATTCGTGCTAGTGGATCACCTTGGGGAGCCCCGATGCTTCTTGTGAAAAAGAAGGATGGTATATCCAGATTATGTGTAGATTATTGTACCTTAAACTCGGTGACAATCAAGAACAGATACCCTCACCCGAGGATAGATGAATTATTTGATCAACTCCACGGGGCAGCAGTGTTTTCAAAGATCGACTTACGGTCAGGATACCATCAGATCAGAGTCAGAGAGCAGGACATCCCGAAGACAGCTTTTAGATCGAGATATGGCCATTAGGAGTTCCTTGTGATGCCAGATTGTACGGTGTACCAGTCAGTATCACCTCGGACAGAGACTCCAGATTTATGTCGTACTTTTGGCATAGCCTGCAAGAGAGTTTGGGGACTCGCCTCCAGTTTAACTCAGCGTATCACCCATAGACAGATGGTCAGTCAGAGCGTACCGTACAAACCTTGGAAGACATGTTGAGATCTTGTAGACTCGACTTCGGTGGTTCGTGGGAAGATCACCTGCACCTGGTAGAGTTCTCGTACAACAACAGTTTCCAGGCCAGCATCCAGATGGCACCGTTCGAGGCACTGTATGGTAGGAAGTATCGATCCCCGTTAGCACGGGACAATGTCGAAAAAAGACAGATGCTCGGTCCAGAAATGATTGCTCAGACCGTTGAGGTGGTCAGGAGAGTCAGAGATCATCTTCGAGTTGCCCAAGATCGCCAGCGCCATTGGGCCGATTCTCATCGGCATCCCCTTGAATTTTCTATCGGCGACCTTGTATTCCTTAGGATCTCGCCTACCCGTGGCGTCATTCGTTTCGGCGTACGGGGAAAGCTTAGTCCTAGGTATATAGGGCCATTCTACATTCTAGAGCGAGTAGGTGATGTGTCCTATCGTCTCGCTCTCCCGTCGTCGTTGCGTGAGGTGCATGATGTCTTCCATGTATCCCAACTGCGACGGTATATCCCGAACCCAAGCCATATCCTGGATCATTCAGAATTGGTTGTTGGTACCAACCTTTCGTATTAGGAGAGGCCCGCGTCTATATTGGACCGAAGAGAGAAGACACTCAAGAACAAGACAATCAAGCTAGTCCGAGTTGCTTGGGGTCATCACTCTTTGGGTGAGTCAATATGGGAGCATGAGGATGATATCTGATTGCGATATCCTGACCTATTTGACTCATGAGGTATAATGTCTTCCTTATGTCTCATGCTTTCGATTTCTTGTTTGCATGATTGATTGATTGATTGCCTAGTATAGCTTGCATGTGATTAATATAGTTTGTCCTTGTCCCTCTAGCCTCTTAATTAAATTCCTAGGACGGAATTCTTTTAAGGTGGGTAGAGTTGTAATACCTGTGGTTCGTATTACGTATCTCGGAATACGTGTACAAATTTTATCTTGTATTGCATGATTTCTTGCTTGGCTTATCTTGTCATTTCATGGCTTGGTTTATTTTTGGTTGGTTCAGAAGGCTTGGGTTGCCTTGGTTCATCATGAACCAAGGGGAGAACCCTTACCTACCACCACCATCCCTATTTATTAATCCCCACTCCTTTCTCTCTTCTCATTAATCTTCTTCTTCTCCACCTTTACTTCTTCACCTACCAGAGAGAGAGAGGGGGCTTAGGCAAGTGCATCTTGCTTCATGGAGAAACACAAATTTTATTGTTCTATTCTCTTCTTCACAGTATTCTAAAATACTTTAGTACTTGACATTTTTAATTTCCATGGCTCATTGCTTGTAGATGTAAGTTTATTTCATTTTCGGATTTCTTGGGTTTTGATCTATTTAATCTTGTTATTATCAAGTTCTGATGGTTCTATGTTGTAGAGAATTCAATTTTGCCCCATTTTGACCTATGGAAGTCCAAATTTGGACTTATAATAAAGGTTTTATGGAGCTTGGAAGCTATGGGTTCCATGGCCATCCTTCTCAGATTTTCGGAGAAGATGAGTACCCATCTACTCAGCCGCATGAGTACCCATCTACTCAGCCGTATGAGTACCCATCTACTCAGCCGCATAGATGAGTACCCATCTACTCATCCGCATGAGTACCCATCTACTCAGCTGCATGAGTACCCATCTACTCAGTCGCATAGATGAGTACCCATCTACTCAGTCGTATGAGTACCCATCTACTCAGTCGCATAGATGAGTACCCATCTACTCAGCCGCATGAGTACCCATCTACTCAGCCGCATGAGTACCCATCTACTCAGTCGCATAGATGAGTACCCATCTACTACCGCATGAACCCCCAATTCACCCTTGGCCGCATAAGCGTCTAATTTGGTTGTTTTTCTTGTCCTATTTGGCGGATTTATGGCCAGAATTTCTCCCAACTCCCAACATAAAAGTTGTAGAACTTTTCTTTGGCTCCCAGATTATGTTACTAGCTAATTATGCAAGTTTTCTCATTTATGATGATGTAAGGATAGAACACGATAGTGGTCCGTCGTGGTGCACTCTTGATAAGTAACCCTGACATAATACACCTCGATATGCTGTTGCGACAGCTAGCACGACATGACAAGAATAAAAGACCTGGACACCGTGGACGATTGTATTTGTACAAATAAACTGGTACTGTCTTGCATCATATCTAGGATGGGGATCCCTGAGTACCACGGTCAGGGGTACCCACTTAAATCGACTAAGGCTAATAAACTAGAATAATTCAGTAGTCATGAAGAGATTTTTCAGCTACAGGCAATCCCGATATCTGGGCGCACTAAGTGGACTTGTAGCCTACCGACGAGTAGGGCACATTTCCAGCACACAGTCTTGTGGTGCACCCTTCATAAATGGACATTCGACCCGGATAACCGGATGGTCTGCAGGACTTATGGCTGTTGGGATAATCTCATTGCATCTTGCTAGTAACTAGGCATGTGAAAACCCTAGTAGTTAAAGTATCAAGCCGTACTTATTGCTTGGCCGTGATTGATTGGATAGAGTCCAGCCCAGTCTAGTTTGTCATGATCTTGTACAAGATTGTATCAGGACATGATTTTGTATCGATAAAAGATAGGATACCAGGTTCTGTTCAGATGAAGGGTTACAACCCCGGTCCTTGTTTGGTTTAAGGGTTGTAACTTGGCTATCTGAATAGTTCCATGGTTATCTTATCATATATCATCCTGCTTACTATGCCGGGCCTTCACAATAAAGATCAGGGGTCCAGTTCTGTTCAGGCGAAGGGTTACAACCCCGGTGCTTATTTGGTTTAAGGGTTGTAAACTGGCTCCCGGAGCAGTTCTATGTCCTCTCTTTGTTTATTGTCTTATTGCACCCCATGCCATGCTCGTCATGTTTTCCTTTACTTTAACAGTATGATTAATTATTCATACTGGCCTTAGCAATAAAGATCAGTGGTCCAGTTATGTTCAGGCGAAGGGTTGCAACCTCGGTCCTTGTTTGGTTTAAGGGTTGTAACCTGGCTCCCGGAGCAGTTCTGTGTCCTCTCTTCGTTTATTGTCTTGTTACCTTACCAATAGTATTTGAGACGAGTTTCTATTCAGGTGAAGGGCTGCAACCTCGGTCCTTGTTTGCTTTAAGGGTTGTGGCCTGGCTACTTGAATGGTTTCCTCGTACTCAGTTTACTGTTGTTATCTCTATCAGTTCTTTATTTATTATCTTCAATATTTTATTGTGATATGCTGGTTTTTAGTTCCTAAGTGAAGCCTCCTTTGTGGCACTTGCTCTTTCTGGGGTCTGACCCAGCTGGTTTTGTATGGCCAGATATCGGAGCAGCACCAGAGGATCCACCTGTCTTCCAGCCAGATGGAGACCACCAGGCGTAACCCTGGCAATGAGTGGGTTTCTTTTTGTTCTCCCACTTTATTGTAAAAATTATTCTTTTGAGGCATTTAGCCGACGAGCACGTGTTAGCTCATATCGTACCTTATTTACTGTCCGCCTACGGGCTGTAACATGATTAACAGATCCTAGGGTTGATTATGTATGACTGAACTCTTGCTAGTCCTGACATTTTGTACGACTAGCTTCATGATCATCTGAATATGTAATGTATGGGGCGCCTTACTATTGTATATTTGGTGCTCTGACATCTTGTAACTGTTATTACATTACTTGAGATTGAGACAATAGGCTTGTTCTTGACCATAGGAGACTGTTGGCTTGTAGTTAAACCCTCATGTATCTAGACAGCCGTGACCGTATAGCGAGGTGGGTTGCACTTCAATATACGTAGCTGGCTATGTACGCCCCCGATCTCCAGTACTCTGGTTCTGGGGCGTGACATCAAGCTCACTTCACTCTTATTTTATAAGTCACTCTGCTCTCTCTCCTCTCTCGATACAATGCTCGAGCCAGCGGATGCTTTGGATAGGCGATGTCCATGCATTATGTCCCGTATAAGTCCAGACTCCACGCGGCCGCACGCCTCGAATCGCGAAGGAACTCCGTGCCTCGACGCATCCAAGCGAGCTCCGTGCCACGAGCTTCTATCTGTGCCTGCACATAAATACTATGTGGGTGTTAGTACTCAACTGTACTAGTGGAATGAGCTCCTCGCCCACCCATACAAAACCAACACGTTTGATTTACTTTGTACAACTTAGTCCCTTTGTATTGTCTTTCTAGTCTTGCCTTAGAATCAGTTTTTAGGACAAACGGCTTGACATATTTTGTGTCTGAAGACCATTCCGTGCTTGCAACAACAACGTCAACCCGACAACGTTAACCTATCAAGTCATGTTTGCCTTTCGGCCTAAAATTAGAGACACAACTACACGATGAGACTCCATTTCTGTGTGACCGTGCTACCTCCTTGAGGTAGTACCTCACCACTTACTGACTTACCCTTACTTGTATTTTGACAACGCAGACGTGTCTCATATTTTGAGGTCGTACACTGCAAATCAAGATAACATAACCAAACTTTCCCTACGGCCCTTTCCAACTTAACCCGAGACCAACTCGACTTGTGGAACTTGCGTGGACAACTCACAATCCCGACGCCACATTCGTGCCGAGGCACGGTGTCTATGTTATAGCCAAATCTTAGGCCCAAACTTTGTGTTCTGACTGCACACACATACAACTAGACTAAATCCAAAGGTACACACACGGATTATCCTCCGTGCCGAACCATCTATATGAACTGGTCACTGGTAGCCGGCGGCCCCTGCAACGCGAGTAGCTAACTCCGAAGCAAGTTTTCGCACTACCAGTTGGTACCTAGTAGACGGAAGCTGCCTTGCAAACGTGAGTAGCGAGCTCCAAAGTAAGACCCCAATCTATCGGCTTCTTTTTACCCAGCTCGGCTATTACCCCGTTTCCTCCATGGCCGGATCGATCCATTGGCCTAGGCTTTCTGATCCAAAGAAACGGTAAAAACACCCCTTGTCGACAAGTAGTCCATGACCACGCACCTACGAGGACATCTAGACTCATGTAAATGCAAGGCCTAATTTGTGGAATGACTCAACCAAACTTAGCAAACCGGGCTTTAGAACCATACTTCTCTTGTAGAGCCCAAATCAGGGTTGCCTCGGCGACTGACCTATAATCCCGTCACATTTCTTCTCGGCGACTGACCATCGCTCGAACTTAACATTCTTTGAACTCAGGGAACGGCTACTGCATAGCCTTCCCACTTAACTTGAACATAACATGTTTCTTAAGTACCATAGGCCGTGGCTATCTTTCCATAGTGCCGACCGTGGCTCGTGCCTTAAACCGACTTACATTCTACGCGACGCTATCGCCCAAGTCATACTTCATATGACGGGCCTTGAGATCATGGGACTATTTAACTTGACAACCGCAGAAAGAGTGGGACACTACTTGGAATGACTTAGGTCGACCGGCATAACTTTGCCTAACTTAATCGAGCCTACAACTTAACCCGAGAGACGAGCAGAGGCTATGCCAAGCCTTTTATCGTGGAAGCGTGCATGCTTTATCGAGCATTTACGCGGACGACGCCTATGACTTAGGCTAATTCATGGTTTTGTATTGAAGACCAACTTTTCTTCTCCCAAGCCACGGGACGAAGGACCGAGTGTCATTTTCAAAGCACGCCGTGCACCAACTCTAAACCGACCGTTGGACCTTTTTCCATGTTCTAACTCAAATTCGACCCGACTTGGGATTATTCCCTTAGCTATGTGGATTCATCTCTTTTATTATCAAGCCTACTTGTGTATTTGAAAACTTTTATTTTATTAGTGTGAAGGCCAAGCTGAGGCAAGTTCACCAAAGCCACCCACCTGAGCGAGGAGTCACCTCGATCGAGCGGGCCTTCAATTAGTCGTTGCATGGCTAAGTCTGAACGTCGTCGGCGTTCCGATTCCTCCGATTGACTGAGCGGGACGGGGCACTACATCATACACCACTCAGAAAAAGTTTCATCCTCGAAACTAACTGAGTACTTACTCATCGACTTATCACTCGAATGTTCAATAACTCTCGCGCATATTTCTCCTATGCATTTCTCAAATCTGAGCCACGCTCGTGCTACCCACAATTATTTCCTCAAAACTCATGATCTCAAAATTCTCGACACTTTCCCGTTCCTCAAGTCTCACTTGAATTCAACGTATCACTTAGTTGGATCGTGCACATATTTTAGGTGTCCCTAAAATATATGCATTTCAACCGAGCCTCGTAATAGAGAATCTGCCATCACCACTCGAGTCGGATCGTACACATATTCAGGCATCCCTGATATACGTGCATGTCAACCGAGCCTCGTGAGTGGTGTCTCCATAATTCTTATCGCTCCGTCAGAATGTCTGCCTAACCGCTAGGCCATCTCTCAAGGCTAAAGTCAATCCGTCAGTATTGGAATCATAGTTCCCAAACAACATATCAACACTGACCCTATCCTAAGGTCAAACCAAAGTTGATAATACGGGGTTTTCTACCCAAGCTCGCGTCACTCCGATTTCTAAACTTCGAGCACAAATTTTCTACACACATCCCGACATTCGTTGCACGGGGTCTGAGTCATTCAGCAAAGCCATCCTACCGTAAGTTCACTCAACCAACTCTTCGATATATCAATATCGTTCGTCCAATGACCCATTTCGCATAGTCTATCTCTTCGAATTCGTTCGGCATAATCTACCTATCCATTCCTTCCCAAGTCAAGTCCGCTACGACATGATTTGTTACTAAACCATAATTTTTATTTCGTATTCCCTAAATCGTTTATCCCAATTCACGAAATCGATCACAATGTCATCTAGCTTAACAATATGCCACGCTTCGATCTCACGCGAGTCTGATTATCCACGGTGGGCATGAACCACCATGCACGCTCCCGCGAAATAATCATTGTCATCGAAACGTAACTCTTGTTTTGTGTCTAGACTAATTTATTCTCGATGCGCAGATTGGACTTACTCAATCCTCAAGTTTTATTCAATCGTCAATCACAAGTCCAAAATATCCTCGAATTTACCTTCGCATCGAACTGCAAGTCAAGACAATCAAAGTTACCACGTCCTGATTTTTCGAGTTCGATCATTCCTGCGACATGAATCACCATGTCAGCGCTCATACAGAACGATCGCCCCAAATCCGACGTGACACATGTACGAGGCTAGAGTTGCACTCATACAAGACAAGAATGTCGACGTTGTGGTTATCCACGTAACAATCAAGACACTTCTATTTTCATCGACATTTATTTCAATCAAAATTCTAAGTATAGCATCCGTCAGAACAATAACACTTGCACGATCGTCATTTCTCAAATTAAAGTGCCCCCGAGTTATCGCATATCGATCTTTGATACGCCTTAATACTATCGATGATATGCGTAACCTGACGATCTTCCTTTGCAACGAATTTTGAGTCGTACGAATGATGCTATCGTCCGACTGGATAATCTCCTTGACATTCAAATTCAAGTTCGATCATTATCCCTCGAATCATTCATAACATTAATTTCTTCAAACCCAAATTTGTGTATTGTTCATCCGTCTATCTTAAGTCATCGAGCAACATTTTTCTTCAAATTATACAATTCCTTGCTAACTCAAATCATCGAGCAACATCCATTCCAATCCTTAGTCATTTCTAATTATATTCGAATCATTTCTATGCACGCTATCATCCAATCATGCTAAATTTTTCGTATACGATTCATGTCAATGTCGTCGATCGAGTCGTCCGTCCGCTACACCTTCACTTTTTTACGATTCAGTTTCACCTACTCAATCATTTTTGCATTTCATACTAGCGCAATCCTCAATCTCGTTCACATTTCGTGCACGTCATTTCTAGTTGTTCGAATCAACTCGTCAAACTTCAAGACTACAACTTATTCAATGATACTCAATTTACGGCTTTGTATAATGCTATGCTTGCTGATAGACTCATCGACATCCCGCATCCTCAATCAATCGATCGACATCCCTGAAGCTATCGTATATACCACTCAGGGATGAAGTCATTCAACAAATCCTCAACTTATCATTCGATTCACAATCTATTTCCTCGAATTTTCATCCGAACGATTTCCTTAAATTTCAAGCATGCTCATCTATATCGTACCGACGTTATCGTCGCTCGATAGTACCCCTATCGATAGTCATCCCACTTACTCAATCGATTCCAACTCATTGTCATCCGAGACGAATCAAATCTCACACTCGACTCTTCTATGGTCGATGCAATTTTGGTGTATATGCCCAGCCCGACTTAGCCAACCGTGCTTCACGTGAACCATCTTTTTATTTTTGTCAAAAATTATTCTCCTACATTTTGCAAATTACTTAGACTTATTGTATGGATGTCCCGTGGGACATTTGAGAGAGAGCGCACCAACGATATCAACTTGCGAAAGCAACAGAGTTTACGAAAACAACAGAGTGAAAGAATTCAATCGAAAGTCCAAGGACGTAAAGCCGTGCACTGATACCACTATGTCACGTCCCGCTCTCGTAGGAGCGAATCGTCCTCGCAAAGGCATGATGCCGCACGAGCCTAGATTGCATTCGTGCAAGGCAGTTTCATAACGGCCGATTACAGCGGCTACGACAGGGTCGTCGCACAGAAGTCCCAAGCAGAAATATTGAACATGCAGCAAAAATTTAGAAGCAAAACACAAGTTATTCAAAAGTGCTCTTTATTGATATTGAACAATAAGATTACAATGGGGGACAATGCCATGATTACAAGTCTCTCAAGCTCACTTCTCTCTTATTTTACAAGTCACTCTGCTCTCTCTCATCTCTCGATACAATGCTTGAGCCAGCGGATGCTTCGGATAGGCGATGTCCATATATTATGTTTCGTATAAGTCCAGACTCCATGCGACCGCACGCCTCGAATCGCCAAGGAACTCCGTGCCTCGATGCATCCAAGCGAGCTCCGCGTCACGAGCTTCTACATGTGCCTTCACATAAATACTGTGTGGGTGTCAGTACTCAACTGTACTGGTGGAATGAGCTCCTCTCCTACCCATACAAAACCAACACGTTTGATTTACTTTGTGCAACTTAGTCCCTTTGTATTGTCTTTCTAGTCTTGCCTTAGAATCAGTTTTTAGAACAGACGCCTTGGCATATTTTGTGTCTGAAGACCATCCCGTGCTTGCAACAACAACGTCAACCCAACAACGTTAACCTATCAAGTCGTGCTTGCCCTTCAGCACAAAATTAGAGACGCAACTACACGATGAGACTCTATTTTTGTGTGACCGTGCTACCTCCTTGAGGCAGTGTCTCGCCACTTACTGACTTACCCTTACTTGTGTTATGACAGCGCGGTCGTGCCTCATATTTTGAGGTCATACCCTGCAACTCAAGATAACATAACCAAACTTGCCCTACGGCCCTTTCCAACTTAACCCGAGACCAACTCGACTTGTGGAACTTGCGTGGACAACTCACAATCCCGATGCCATATTCATGCCGAGGCACGGTGTCTACATTGTAGCCAAATCTTAGGCCCAAACTTTGTGTGCTGACTGCACACACATACAACTAGACTCAATCCAAAGGCACACACGCAGATTGTCGTCCGTGCCGACCCATCTATATGACCTGGTCACTGGCCCAAGCCATTTTGGACATAGCCTGGTAGCCGGCGTCCCCTGCAACGCAAGTAGCTAACTCTGAAGCAAGTCCCCGCACTACAGGTTGGTACCTAGTAGACGGAAGCTGTCTTGCAAACGCGAGTAGCGGGCTCCGAAGCAAGACCCCAATCTACCGGCTTCTTTTTATCCATCTCGGCTATTACCCCGTTTCTTCCATGGCCGGATCGGTCCCTTGGCCCAGGCTTTCCGATCCGAAGAAACGGTAAAAACACCCCTTGTTGACAAGTAGTCCATGACCACGCACCTATGAGGACATCTAGACTCACGTAAATGTAAGGTCTAATTTATGGAACGACTCAACCAAACTTAGCAAACCGTACTTTGGAACCATACTTCTCTTGCAGAGCCCAAACCAGGGTTGCCTCGACGACTGACCTACAGTCCCGTTATATTTCTTCTCGGCGACTGGCCATCGCTCGAACTTAACATTCTTTGAACTCAGGGAGCGGCTACTGCATAGCCTTCCCACTTAACTTGAACATAACGTGTTTCTTAAGTACCATAGGCCATGGCTAACTTTCCATAGTGTCGACCGTGGCTCGTGCCTTAAACCGACTTACATTCTACGCGACGCTATCGCCCAAGTCATACTTTATATGACGGGCCTTGAGATCGTGAGACTATTTAACTTGACAACCGCAGAAAGAACGGGACAGTACTTGGAATGACTTAGGTCGACCGGCATAACTTTGCCTAACTTAATCGAGCCTACAACTTAACCCAAGGGACGAGTAGAGGCTATGCCAAGCCTTGTATCGTGGAAACGTGCATGCTTTATTGAACATTTATGCGGGCGACGCCTATGACTTAGGCTAATTCATGGTTTTGCACCGAAGACCTGTAGAAGCATGGAAAAGAATAAAAAAAGGCCTATGCGGCTCCGACAGAAAGATCCCCATGCAGCTCAAGATCCCCATGCGGCTCAAGATCCCCATGCGGCTCAGGAGTCCATGCGGCTCAAGGGTCCATACGGCTCAGATAGTTCCATGCGGCCCAGAAAGAAGCCACGTGGCCTTCAACAGTTCTTCTCTACATTCTGCTGCATTTAATGCCCTGACGGCTACTCTAACAAATGACAGCTATGACAGCTCTGACATAAAGACATAATAATGACGCTAACATGATGGCGTGTTCCTGGGGAAGAGGAGAAAATCTTCTGACAGCTGGCAAGATCCACCAAGTCCCGAGGTCACTTCAAGCGGCTGTTGTATTTATGCGGCGGCATCCTTCATGCGGCTGCCCATCTGCATACGGCTGCCTATCCCCATGTGGCTGCCCATCTACATGCGGCTGCCTATTCCCATGCGGCTGCCCATCCACATGCAACTGCCCATCCTCATGCGGCCGTCCATCCTCATGCGACTGCATGCTCCATGCGGCTGAGAGGACCACCTATATGCGGCTCTACTAGGACGGTCCAGTTGAGACACGTGGCGCTCTTCGATACAATTGAGACACGTCGCTGTCTTATCTTCCCTGGAATTATGGGTGCTAATAAATCCTAACAAAATCAGATTTGTTACGATCGTCATAATTGCCCAGATCAAATCAAATCAAACAAATTGGACACGTGGCAGGCTATCACAAATCACGAATATTCATGGCAATCAATATTTATTGCCCACAAAGATTTGATGCAATCACATTAATTGCTCAAATTTATTATATTCAAGATGAACGATCCAGATTGATAACTCTTAAACTGCCGACTTTTCAAAATGGGTAATCATTGTAAACCCTAATGATCATCTCCCATTCTTATAAATAGCAAGGTGCTATTCTCTTACAAATGGACGGAGAGACAAAAAGAGAGAGAGAGAGAGAGACAAAAAAAGGACAGAGACAGACGCATACAGAGACAAATACGCAGAGGAGCACATACAGAGAGAAAAAGGAGAGCATTTCTTCGTCAAAGCCAAGGCTACGTCCGACCGTCCAAGGAGTAAGGCAGAGTTGCCGTCGCTTTCCCGAGCCTCTACCGTTACCCTCCAGAATCTAAAATAAACAATTGTACTTAGATTGTTGTACCTAGGTTTTCGTTCCTAGGCTTTCTTTGTATGAGCGAGTTTGTATTGTGAGTCTAAGTTCAGTCCTCCTATATTAATTGTTCTGTACTTTCACAATCAATGGCAAACACGATGGCGACTATACTGGAGACAAACTTTTCCATGGCTGAGAAGTTGGTGACGCAATCGGATGCATCCAAACTTGGCTCCACACAACAGAAGATGGTCGTCCGCTTCGACCAACAGGCATTTGAAGAAATGCTCTCCGGCGGGAGCGTTGGTCCGGTCCAGAAGCGAACCTGCACAAAGAAAGCTCGCAGGGAGTGGAGGCCAAAATTATTTGCTCCTCTCCAAGCTCTGGACGGAGTTCTCTCTGCTGCCCACGACGGCGAAGGCAACTCTCATGCGGCCCCACTTCAAGCCATAGAGGACTCTGCTGTCCCCAAGTCCGGCAGAGGAAAGTACTACGATGCTGGACTTGCAGGGACAAAGAGTGATTTTATGTGCTCCAGGAAGAAGCCGAACAAAGGCACTAGCCGCAGGCTGAACACTCATGCGGCCAAGATTGCCAGCCGCATGCATGATGTCCATGCGGCCGAAACTGCCAGCCGGATACAGAATACCCATGCGGCCAAGATTTCCAGCCGCATGGAGAAGACTTATGCGGCCGAGACTTCCAGCCGCATGAAGAAAGCCCATGCGGCTATGATTGCCAGCCGCATGAAGACTGTTAATTCCAGCTGCATGCTTTCTGTTTCACGCGGCTCAGGCTCAGTCTTCGATCGCCTCTCCTATGGTCCTGATCTCTCATGCTCCCGAGAAGATATGTCTGACTCTCTGCAGCACCACTTAGACTATTCCTACTATGTGCCCTCACGCACTAGAGTGAAGAAGTCTAGGGCAGCACGAGCTTGGCGAGCTCAGTCCGCTGTCCCGACCTCTGACCATCCGAGCGTTCTACATACTGTTATGCGGGCCTCTGATGGAAAGTTGTACAGAACCACTCGAGTCCAGCCCCCGGCGGCAAACGGACAGAGTGGTTCCCAAAAGTCTCCTAAAATCCAGGGAGCAAACATGGTCGTTCCAGACCCATCTGACTTGCGTGAGGTTATCCTCCACAAGCGCAAGGAAAGAGAAGAGGCCTCGGTGTACAAAGAGTCCTCTCATGGACATCACTGCACCCAAGTCATTGTCAACTGCTGTTGCAACAACGCGACGGTACGAGAAGACCGGCAGTCCGTCTTCCAAAGATTACAACAGCCGAGCTCAGGGGATGAGGTGCCTCCCGTTGTCTCCTGCAACTCTACTCAGAAAATCCCCGCTGATGGGAGAGGGAAGAAGATAAACGTTTCCAGCCCGAAGATTTCAACCACTATGACTAAGAAACTGTCGTCTAAACGGTTGTCCACCATCGGAGTTTTCCAAGATACCCGTTCAAAGACGAAATCTGCTACAGTAAAAGATTCATCATCCACATCACTGGAGGTCGCTGGAACTAGGGGTAGCACTCCTCCGAACATCCACGACAATCCGATGTTCCAAGGAGACGAGCCCGGGGAAACAACTCTCCCAACAGATACAGCAGATCCCAACGTCCCCGAGGACGTCCACAATTTCCAAGACGAAGCAAGCTCTGAAGCTGGGGGTACTATCCCTTCTGAATCCGAACCAGAGGAGAACATTCCCACATACCCCGATGACTTCTCTGTACAAGGATATGATTCAGAGGGTACGTCATCCACCGTCCTTTCGATCTCTACTCACGTGAGGACGGCGTTCGTGACAAGCAACGATCAAGATGGCCCCAGTAATCACCAACGCATTGACACTCTGGAGGCCATACTGCACACTTTGGTCAAATCGGTGGACGAGATCAAAACAGCTCTCCCTACTCTGCAAGGAGGAACGCCTGGCCAAACAAACTTGGGTCCGCGGTCAATGCAGACTCGAACTCAGCGGCACCAAACCCGGGCAATAATCCTCCTGAAATGTCAGCTCCCACCGCTGCGAATGAGGCCAGGGAAGCAAGAAGAGAGGTCCAGGAGCTCCGAGCCATGTTTCACGCTCGAGAAGCCTCTTAAGACCTTAGAATACGGCAACCATATCCTGCTGCATAGAGGGATATCCCTTTCCCACCAAGATATAAGCCGTTCAACATCAATCCCTATGATGGCAAGACCTCCGCAAGTCGATACATTACTTACTTCGAGGTCACCACCGACCATCTGCCCCATGACGATGCCATCCTTACATGATTATTCATCGGGGCATTGGAAGGGGTCGCCTTCGACTGGTATCGCAACCTGCCAGACAACTGCATCCACTCCTTCGCCAGCTTCAAGCGTATGTTCTTGGAGAGATTCTACGAAGTAGGACAGGACGTCATAATGTCCACCCTCATGGACGTCGTTCAAGGGGAGAAAGAGCTGACAAGGAACTATATTGAGCGATTTCACCAAATCGTAATGAAGTTGCCGTCGGGTAATCCGGATTCCTCCTTGATTAAAATTTGTCAAAAGAGACTGCTCCCAACAATCAGCCTCTAGATGGGTGAAAGTCAATTCAAGGACTGGAAGACGTTCATCATCAGTGCCACTAGCGTCGAAGACAGGTTGAAGAAGGCTCACCAACTGGGATTGCACATCCCGGAGGAATAGGACAAGGACAAGCGCCCTTATACCAACAACAGCAATGTTGGTAACTCCTCCAACAATCGGGACAACAAGGGCAAGCAGGCTATGCTGGCCGACACAGCCCAAAAACCTGAGTCAAAACCGGCAGACAAGCAATGGCCGTAAATGACCTACTCCTTCGAAGACGGCCATGTCAAGCCCATCTTGGACATGCTCATACAAGGAGATAGAATTCAGCTCCCTCCCCCAAGACGGGAACCTCGGCCGGCAGAAATAGAGAGCCCAAAGTATTGCCATTACCACCGCTATGTCCACTATGCTACACACGATTGCTACCAACTGAAGCGATACATCCAACATCTCATCGATTCGAAGGCTCTGGCCATTAATTTCGAGGAGGTAACCGTGGCAGCCAATACGGTGTCCGTACAGTTTGGTAGCTTTCCTCCGACAGAGACTCAAGACGGCGTGGTACCCATCCCTCGGGCGACAATGGAGATTACTAATCTTTCGCCTCCTCGAGATCAGGCCACTGGTCTGGTACCCCTCACCACGTCGCGAGGAGAGGTCATGTGGGCCCATCCAGACTTGGTACCTAAAGTGACTCAGTCCGTACCACTTCCCATTGGCAAGAAGGAGAGTAGAAAGGTCAGATCCTGCCGCACAATTTTGGCAGATGTCGAAGAAGCCACAGCTGTCGTCACTCGGTCTGGTGCTCAATCCCAACCTATGCCAGATAACTCGACTGAAGAACATCAGCCGACTACTACTGACGCTCCGGGACCTTCTCAACCTCCGACAACCGACAAGCCTAGGCCGAAGGAGACTCGCTTTGAAAAATTCCTCTGAAAAGAGACATCTCATGGGCTAGAGAGGCCCTACAACTTTGACATCTTGGCGCAATTGGCCAACACATCGGCCAAATTATCATTATCCGAGCTTCTGAGACTCTCCAAGGATGTTCGTGCGGCTTTGAGCGATGCACTCCAGAATGTCGACGCATATCTAGCTTAGGTCAACCTCACGGGAGAGAGCCCGCCTGCAAATCTCCAAGACAACACTTGCACCAGAGCGATGCCCAACATTGTCTTCACGCCGCAGGATATGCTCATTAAAACCAATCTGCACGATCGTCCGTTATACTATACTGGATACATCGGTGACGTAAAGGTGGATCGAATGCACATTGATCCTGGTTCTTCCATAAGCATCATCCCGAAGGGTCTGTTTCATCATCTCCGCATTTCTATGCATCGCCTGACGTCGACAAGCACCGCCATCAGCGGTTTCAATTCGGACAGAAGCTACCCGATCGGGAAGATTCGCTTGAAGTGCCAAATCGGTGATCTGCAGTTAGAAGTGACTTGTTATGTCATAGATGCGGACACTTCCTACAATATTCTCCTAGGGCATCCTTGGATTCACGATTACATGACCGTGCCCTCCACACTGCACTAGTGCTTCAAGTACATCGATAAGCATGGCTTCATGAGAACAGAATTTGTCGACATCCATCCTTTCAAAGGGGTCGAGTCCTACTACTCATACTCGTATTGTATGAGAAGTCGAAGAAGCACCTCACCGAAGGAAATACTCAAGCTCAAACTGAAGCAGCATCTGGATCAGAAGAACCTCTGACAATCCACCTCCAAGCCCGTAAGCCTGGCATAACTGCGCCACTTACAGCCACTCGTGTAAGGATGCAGTTATCCATTCTGCACAGGAGGAACAGATGATAATCCGACTGCCAAGGTCTGGCCAAGCGCTAAGACCTACAACAGAGCTACTGACAATCAGGCTGTCTAAAGCTAGCCAGCCACAAACGGAGAAGCTCAATCCCTCCGACAAGCCAATGACGATACGTCTTTCCAAAAAGAATCGTCAGCCCGATGTAAAGTCTGGGGCTTTCTAGCAAAGCCAACCACTTCCCTGCCCAGCACCA
>JANAVB010031630.1:0-20148 GCA_029216955.1 Iris pallida | reverse complement strand
TCTTCAGCATGTATTACAAATACATTAACCAAAGCCACAACATATACCTATGCTCTCAAAAATAAGTGTTACCCACCTTTTTGTGTAACCAATCGATAAATTCAGATTGTACCACAACTTCTGTCTTAATGGTACCTCTTCTTTTACCACGAGGGCCATCTTCCAAGGATGAGCGATACATACTACAAATTCAAAAAATTGGTTGTATAAACAGAAAACAAAATACACATTATGTAGTTTTAAAAAAATGAAAGAATATCACACCTGTAATATTCATCTCGTTCTGGTATATTTATCCTGAAGAGTATCCATCTCCGAATTTGTATGCGTTGTACACCAGATAACTTGATAGTTTTACCCTCAAGAATGGAGCGCTCGTATATATCATCACAATTCTCATCTAAAAGAGTGCTTGACTAGAACTATGATTACCATCATGCGGATTTGGCATATATTCCATAGCATATCTAACAGATTCTGAAACAAGATATGCCTCCGAAATTGACCCTTCCACATAACGTTTGTTGCTTGGTATATTTTTACACTCTTTCATAGCCCTTAAATCAAATATAAAATGCACTTGTTAAAATTTTATAGTGTTAATAAATTAGCAAGAAATAATATATAAGATGAATATATCACCTTTCAAATGGATACATCCATATATATCCCGTAGGTCCGCAAAGTAAAGCTTGGTCGGCTAGATGCACCATTAAGTGAATACTAATATCGAAGAAGTGTGGTGGAAAATAATGTGCCAACACGCATAATGCCTCAGCAATCATATCTTTCGCAGCTTGGACATGCTCTCGAACTAAGACCTTCGAGCACAATATGTTGAAGTACAAGCTTACTTGCAAAATAGCTCGTTTTAACTCACGATACTTTGGATATGCATGTTGAACCATAACTGGAAGCAAATATTGGATAATGACATGATAGTCATATGACTTCTTAATATGCAAACTTGGTGGTTGAACACTTACAAGGCTGCCCAAATTAGTTGCAAGGCATGATGGAAGCTTTATATCTTTTAAAACTTGACAAAATTGTAGCTTCTGAGCTTTATCCAGTGCATACTTAGAAGATTGTTTTCCTTTATCAAACATTAAGTTAATAAAATGTTCAGCCACATTCTTCTCGGTGTGCATCATCAATAGTATGTCGTACTTTATGACCACTCCAGTACTCTAAATCAAAAAGAATCGACTTCTTATACCACGCTGGTCTTCCTTCATTGTTATCCTCATTTGCAGTGCAATCTTCACTGCCGTCTACCTCAACTGCCATTCGTTTCTTAGAAGTAGCTTTCGTTATTTTACCTGGTACATATTTGATACGATCAAGCCTCTCCAAAAGGGATGGTCCTGTCAGTCGTGTTGGAGGTTCCTTGTGCTCTACATCCTTGTACCATCCGTGTTTCACTTCCCTATATGGGTGACCATCCTTCAAAAATCTCCTATACTTTGTGAAAACATTCTTATTAGCAACATGCTCAGACTCTGTCTCAATAGCACAAATAGGACATGCTTTGTAACCATGTGTCACACAACCAGATAAGTTACCGAATGCTGGAAAATCATGAATTCCCCACAATAACATTGCTCTCAAGGTGAAAAGTTCCCCTTGTCCATATCAAATGTTGTCACTCCTTCTGCCCAAAGTTGCTTCAACTCGTCTACAAGAGGTTCTAAGTAAATATCAATGTCCTGACTCGGGGCTTTCGGGCCAGGAATTAACAAACACATCATCTGGAACTGTGATTTCATGCATAATGAGGGTGGAAGATTATAAGGTATGGTATACTGGCCAGCAACTGTAACCACTAGAAAGAACTCCATGTGGATTGAATCCATCGGTAGCAATGCCAAGCCAAACATTACGTCCCTCTCTAGAAAACTCTGGCCACTTGCTTTTAAGAGATCTCCATTCAGCCGAATCGATAGGATGACGCATGAATTGCCAAGAAGATTTGCTTCCTTGTGCCACTGCATTTGCCGAGCTATCCATGGTATAGTGTACAATCTAGTTAATCTTGGAATTAGAGGAAAGTGCCTCAAAACCTTTCTTGGTTGTTTTGTGATAATTTTTCCAGACTTTGTCTCCTTAACTTTAAATCGGGGAGTCTGACAACGAGGGCATTCTACCTCATCCGCATTTTCTTTCCAGTACAATATGCAATCATTCTCACAAGCATGGATGCACTTGGCCTTCATTCCCAAATCTTTTAGCATTTGTTTCATCACGGGGTACTTGTCAGGTAGTGTATTTCCTTTGGAAGCCACCGTCTCAGTCGCTTCAACAACTCAGTCACGCTATTTCCAGACCAATTGAACTCTTTCTTCAAGTTATGAAGCTCTATAATTGCACATAAAGTTGTAAGACCATCTTCACATGAAGGATAAAGTTTCTCGTTTGCTTTTCTCTTATATTCATGGTACTTATTACCATGGACAAATGGATTACCAGAAACTACAGAGGGCTCGCCGTGATTCCCTTCACAAGTAGCTTGGGCCATATCATGTACTCCATAAGCATCATCGACAAAGTTTTCGAGCCTACCCCCGGCATCCTCAAAATGTTCTTCTTGGATTTCATCCTCTTCAGTAACCTGTGGCATAGGATCTACCACTACGTTCATGTCTTTCCTCTCTCCGTGAAAGTACCAGTCATCATATGTTGGATCCATACCAAACACGATCAAGTGTTTCTCAACTCTTTCAAAAATAAATCTGTTCGAATTTTTGCACTTCATACAAGGACATGGACATGTGCCGATCCCAGGTGGAGAGTGGTTCTTCACAAAGTTCATGAAATATTGAACACCTTCTATATATTCGACATTATTTCTGCGTGGATTTTTAATCCACTCTCTTGAAGACATAATAGCAAGCACGTTTACCCCTTTCTCAACCGTGAACCTAATAAAAAAGTAAGATTAAGATAATTAAATTAGATCATGAAGCCAAGTATATGACAAATTACATAGACACATGTCCTTGAAGACCTTCATTTCAAGACAAACCGTGCACCTTGTTTATTCCTGTCTTGGTTTGAAGACAAACCAAACCTACCTTCATTTCAAGACAAAATAAGTTGCAAGTTTATTCAAGTTGAGCATAAACTTTGCACACACAAGTTTATTTTGTCATAAGTTTATTCAAGTTTATTTTGTTTATTCCTGTCTTGGTTTATTCAAGTTTATTCTGTACCTACCTTCGTTTCAAGACAAAACAAGGTGCAAAATTTCAAGACAACGGTTTGAAGACAAGTGAAATTGTGTGTGCCTCCAGGAATAAACCAAACCTACCTTCTTTTACCAAATTCGTCAACACATAAAATGGAAATTAAATGGATAAATTCATAAACTTTTATTTATTAGATGAAAAAGAGCAAACCATCTTTCATACAAAATAATTGCACAAAATAGTTGCATGTTCTAATCATATTCATAAGAAAACACATTGAGCAGAACCAAATTAGAACGTATAATAGATATTTACCTTTGTGTTTATGTTTAAGACAAATAATGGTGAATACGGTTAAAAAACTAACAGTTCAGACACGTATTGTTCGACTCCACGTGCCGAGCAACCAATGCTTAAGACAAATAATGGTGAATACGGTTAAAAAACTAACAGTTCAGACACGTATTGTTCGACTCCACGTGCTGCGAGCAACCAATGCTATGCATTGTTCGACTATAGAAGCTTATACTATGGTGGCATCCTGAACTTTGACCCATGGCAATGGACATTATTGTGACTAGGGAAATCTAGCCTCAACAAATTGTGTGTTAGCTACTGCACATATTTGTTACTTTCATGGAAAACTTGGTTTCATAAAATCTCATCAACGCTAAATGAATACAAACAAAATCATCATAGAGCAAATAATAATACCTAAACAAAGCAAAAAACATAATAATACCTAAATAAAGCAACAAACACCAGATCCAGAACAAAGAAACAAACATCAGATCATATAAAATCTCACAAAAAAATATAAAATAAAGATGTAAATAATAATACCTAAACCCAGTCTTTCTTGGTCTCGGATCCCTCTTCTTGCGAATCCAACAGCTGCAGGACACAAAATGAACCCATTTTTAGTAAAAAAAATCAAACTGACAGCAGTCGGTGAGCTCGTGTGCACAACCGCCCTCTTGTGCTCGTGTGCACAACGCCCATTTTTAGTAAAAAAATCAATCGGATCTCTCTTGATTTTTAGAACAAAATGGAACTATTTTCACAAAAAAAGAACCAATTATAGAAAGAAGAGGAAGAAGAAGCCATCTTGTACAGAATGGAGTAACGATTTTACTAACCAACGGTTGTTCCTTTCCACGGAGAAGAAGAAGCAACCACCGCCCTCTTGTACACAACCGGCGGTTTGCTTTGTACAGAGCCGACGTCCACGAGTCCTAAGGTTTGAGAAGATGAGTTTTAAGATTAATAGAGAAGGAGAAGAGATTTTAAGGCTTGCGGGTTTAATTTAGGGCAAGAGAGATCGATGATATGTACCTGTATAGAAGAGAAGAAAGAGCTAGGGCTCGTGGAACCTCCCCCTGTACTAGAAGAAGGAGAAAGAGGCTAGGCTAGCTCGTGGAACCCCCACTGTACGAAGAAGAGAAAGAGGTAGGGCTCGTGGAACCTCACCCCCCCCCCCCCCCCCCCCCCCCCCCCCCCCCCCCCCCCCCCCCCCCCCCCCAAAATAATCCTCACGGGGAAAATAGGAGGGAATGAAAAAGTGTTCCCCCTCTAACACTTTTTCACTCACGTGATTGGCACATGTTTGAATATTAAAAAGTGTTTAACTTATTTACTAACGGTTGTATACTGTTAGTAGCTTTAAAAACTAAATATAAATATGAAATTTAAGTTTTTAATATTTATACTAACGGTTTTGTTGTGTTTCTAACACTTTTAATCGTTAGTAATCGGTAACGGTAAAAAACCGTTGGTGATAAAAAAAAGGGGTATTGAAAAATCACTCTTTTGGTGTAGTGTAAGTAGTCTCTTCCATTAGGTTAGCCTCCTTTAAAAAGTTCACATTTAGAAAAGGAGGTAAATCCCCAACTTCAATAATTCCTAGAAAATCCATTTTAATTCCTTTTTAATCCAAACAAGTTGCATTAGATTCTAATTCATCTATACTTTCTGTCCATGGAAGAAAATTTCAATGGAAGAGCAATTTGGTGGAGTTTGCTATCAAAGGAAAAAGTTCTAGAAAGGGATTTTTCATGAAAAGCTCATCAATAGGTAAATGATCCCTAAACCTATAGTTTTCCTGATTTCTTTACATATTTGGAAAGCCCTAGGAGTCCTCTAACTGTAGGACTTGGTTTCGTATCAAGGTGGATTCATTTCGTGTTCGTATCGGACACGTATCCGACTGGATACCTAGGTGTTCGATGAAATGCCCCAAAGGGGATTTCGATCTGATTTTAGGAAAACTTTTGAATATAAAATTAGGTTTTATGGTTGCTTATCGAAATCTGGTTGACTGAGCTTAATTTAGTGTCGTGTCGTGTCGGGATCTGGACACGAACACGTTGTTCTGACATCGCACAAGCTCCCCTGCTACTCGGCGTGAATTTCTCCACGGACACGATGACTCGATACGAGCCACTTGACACGTGGGTGGGGGCAGTGTCTAACAAGGCCCTCCCCAAGTCTCATGTGTCCCCGTATCGTGTCGAGCGAGCACGAGCTCGTGCACTGATTTTGTACTACACGCGCACGTTTGGATTTCGAGTTCTGATACGGCTTAATAAGTCGGACACGACGACACGTGGGTGCGATTCAGGGTGCTAGGTCCCTAGCCCTACCCTAGGCGTACCCCTATGCACGATCACGAGTCCTAGTTTGTGTCGTGTCGTGTCCACGAGTGAGGTGAACACGTGCACGACACTGTGTTCTGTTGTGTCTGTGTGTGCACTGTTTTTGGTGTTTTGTTGTTTGGACACATCTGTGTCCTCGTGGTGGGACACATTTATACTAAATGACATGTTCACACCCCACTCCTTGTTTACCAACCAATATTTTGACACTTTAGTTCGTTTTCATACATAATTCCTCATTTACCTGGAAATTTTCTGAAACCTAAAGTATCAGTTCCTATTCAGTTTAATTCCAGATTTTAAGAATGAAATTTGCCAACTGATTAATCCAATTTAATGCTTCTAATTATATGTTTTATATCCTAATATAGTTCTCCTATGATTAATCTACTTGTATGTCAATTTTGGGGTGGTTTGGTTGAGTATTGATTTCGAAATGGGATTGAATGTGGGTTCACTGATTTTTCCAGGAGCATTCCACTATTTTTTTTTTCCAATTAACAGTGTTCACTGATTCCAGATTTACACACTGTTTCAGTGATACCCCCCTCTTCATTCATATTTCCTGTCACACTATATCCCTGTGATACTACACTATATAACACTATGTATATGGTTCACTGTTTCTTATGTCTCATTTACACACACACTCAACTGGAAACCCTTGACACCTAACACACTCATCACATAACACTTGTCATACATTTTCCCTCTCTATCCTTCTATATATATATATGTATGGGATTAGTGAAGTATCTACATATATTGTAATCTATATATATATGTATATAGTTAATGATGAATGAATGCAAGTTCTATATATATAATGTATAAATGTAAATATGCATCTATGTATTTATGCATGTATGTATAGGCATATATGAATGACTTGAATGTAGGATGAAATGCTAGAATACAATATAAACATGAATGATGCATGCCTATTTAGTATGCCTATATACATATACATGTGGTGATAGCCTATATATATATATATATATATATATATATATATATATATATATATATATATATATATATATATATATTATGTGATTTCCATATGTAGGCCTAGATGCAATATAGGTTGTGTGATGTTGGATTTGACTTTATGTGGTAATAGGCTAGTATAGACTTGGTAGACTAGTATAGGCTAGTTTAGCCTTGATTAGACTAATATAGACTTGATATGCTTGGTTTAGGCTTGTATGGTCTTGTGGGCTTGTTTAGACCTAGAATAACTTGTTTGACCTAATTTAGACTTGTTAGACCTAGTTTGACCATAGTTGACCTAGTTTGACTTTTAGAGTTGACCAGAGTTGACCAAGAGTTGATTTTGGCCTAGATTGACCTAGTGTCACTACCACATTTCCAGTTTGAGGGTATTTTTGTCATTTTTGAATTATTTGAATTTAATATATTTTATTAGGAATTTTGAATGATTTAATTGAATGGGTTGATTTAAATACTAATTTATTTATTGCCATGTGATTTTGGTTAGCCTAACCTAGATTGGACCTAACCTAGATTGGTCATAACTAGTTTAGTTAGCCACTTTGAGAATTAGTTGGTTTTGGTTAATGGTTTAAGTCAAGTTTAGTTAAGTGATTTGCTAAAGACTAGGAAAGAGCCCTAGATTCTAGGCCACCTATTAGCCTTGAATCATTCCTAGCCCTAGGATGCAACCTAAAAACCCTAACCCTAACTAAAGTGGCCAGCCAAGACCCCCCCCCCCTTGCCTATATAATATCTTTTAGGAATGTGAGCCTCTTTTTAATTAGTTCTTCATTTTTTTCTAAAGACTAGGTGAGCCTTTATTATTTTCTTCATAGTTTAATCAATAGGACTCCTTTTTGATTGGGATTTCTTCCATAATGTTCTAATCCCTGTTCTCCTACTGTTGTGGAGTCACATCACAGGTTTCATAGCAATTTGAAGGATTTGGGTGGCTTTGAAGAACTCCTTGGAGGAGAGTTTTTGTGTTGAAGAAACAACCCTAGGTAAATTCCTAACCACCCATCGAAATTTGGTTTTCTTTGCATAAATACCTAGACCTAGGTGTCCTGGTCCTGTAGGAATAGGGTTTGCCAATTTTTGTGTCCTGTACGTGTCCGTATCGGACACGTATCAGTGACGTGCGCAGGTGTTCGACGAAATGCCACAAAGGGCATTTCGATCGAGTTTTCGTGATGTGTTTGAATAGGAAGTCATGTCTTGGTGTCGTCTATGTGTTTCTAAGTGACTGAGAGAGTTTTCTGTCGATTTTGTGTCGTGTCGAGCCCCTGGATACGCCTGCGCGCGTGTGGACAGCAGTGTCCTGCTGCTCGTGGGTTCGTGTGGGTTATCCAGGACACGTAGACGCATGATTTTTGACACAGAGCTCGGGGCAGTGTCTGACACGACACTCCCTAAGTCTCGTGTCACTTAGTTGCGTGTCGGGTGCGTGCGGACACGTGCACAGGTCACTCGAGCTCGTGCAGGCTCGTGCGTGCGTGTGTATGGTCTTGGACACATCCGTGTATGGTTTCTGGACACGACATTGAATGTATGACACGAACACATAGTTGTTATCAGTTACCAACCAATATTCTAAGCCTATTACTACTATTTCAATGATAAATAGGAATATCCCCATTTCCTGATACTGTTAAGTATCAGTGACTTGATTCACTGTTTTTCCCTATTCGATTTGCATTTTAATGGTTTATATCATGTGTTTTATTTATGTTTAATTTGCTGTTCAACAAATAACATGTTTAGGATGTAGGGGATTCATATTTTTGTGTTGAATGGTTGAATAGGAGTTCGAATTACAAGAGGGGAACTGATTGTTCACTGATACACAGAGTTTGTTTCACTGTTAATTCCTGAGCAAATTCCTGGGAACACTGACACTTTGAACGCCCATATCACCCTGTATAACCTGGGTTCCATTTCAGTTCCTAGTATTCCTGTTATGGCTAATTTCAGATTTACATACACAAGTGATATGTTCAATAATGTATGCACTGTCACATTTGAACTGAGACACACAAGAGCACTGTTTAATGAAACTGAATTATGAAGACCTGGAGATCATTCCTGAGATGAATTCATTCTCTGAGAATTTAACCATGATTTACTGATTAATAGTAGTATCCTGTAGACTCATTACATGTAATTCTTCACTGTTTTGATTCCTGAGACATTGAAGTCATTTTCTATTTCAGTTTTTGAATAAGTTCTAATTGAATGATTACTGTTGTAAAACTGAATTGGGTTCCTGCCTATTTTGCACTGCCACTACTAACATGTTGTATAGGTGAACACACATCTCTGGTTTTTCCTCACTGTCATTTTTCCTGAGATTTCAATCTCAGTAAGGGTTCTTATTGAGCTGAGACCCTACATTGTTACTGTCATTCTTCACTGTTTGCATTATGTCCTGCCACACTATAGACACACACATACAAATCTGAAACTCATGTACACACACCTACACAAAAACCTGTAGCTAATGTCACATACATTCTTAAGCATACATTGTTTCTTCATTCCTGCACTGTTGGTAATTTCAGTCACTTAGCTTCTTAATTCCTGCTACACACATACACACAACCCTACACAAAACTTGAGATTACTTGTTAAGCATGTCATTTGATTTACAATGAAATGGAATCATGAGAACCACATTGAATGGTTCACACATTACCTGTCACATGTTTCAGTCCACACAAATACCCCTACACATAGGTTTATGTATGTATACTCTCTCATGCTTAGTTCACATGCCCACAATGCTCAAGGCCATATAGAGACATACACACACAGGTTCTAAAGTACACACACACACTCATGAGCATATTGACACATTCACAGGTTCCTCTCTATATCCACACACACACATTTATATATCTAGATATTTTCTAATCCATGTGTGTGTGCAATTATATATATATATATATATATATATATATATATATATATATATATATATATATATAAAAATATATATATATATATATATATGTGGTAGTGTAGGATGAATGGATTTCTATGTGTGTATAGAATATGTATCACTATTCACATATGAATGTATATGTATATCCATATATACAAATAGACATGTGCCTAGCACATGAGCTATCACACATAGAAATCAAAAAAAAAATGTGGTAGTGTAGGATGAAATGGGATTTCTATGTGTGATAGCTCATGTGCTAGGCACATGTCTATTTGTATATATGGATATACATATACATTCATATGTGAATAGTGATACATATTCTATATATGGTATTGGGCCTATGTTGTGTCTGTTAGACTAGTGAGAGCTTAGTTAGGCTGTTTAGTCTTGATTAGGCCTATAATAGACTAGTTAAGCCTAGTTAGACTTGTTAGACCTAGTTTGACCATAGTTGACCTAGGTTTGACTTCTTAGTTGACCAGGGTTGACCAAGAGTTGACTTTGGCCTAGTTTGACCTAGACTCATGTAGAATGCATTGTAGTGCTTATCTTTACCATTCTGGACTTGTTGTGACTTGTGCTGTTCTGATTAGGAGCCAGACACCTCTCCTCGGACAGTACATTTCAGTTGGACACTCAGATAGCAGGCGAGTACATTCTCTGATTATTTCATATCATGTTTAGGATTATATTTCCTGCTTTAGACTATCTTACTTGATGCTGACACATTGGAACACGGATTGGTACTATATGGATCCCTTCATGAGATGTTATCCCTCTCGGGAGCATCGGATACTTTTGTCTCGTGTGTTTCACTTACATCACGTATCTCATGCTTCTATTATCATGAATCTTCGGGAATCAGCTAGTGACTCATGTACCCTCATGATCACCGAGCCTTCACGAATCAATTCATGAATCATCCTTTATGGGCAACGTAGTATAATCATGAATCTTAACGTAACTTGAATGGATCCTTGTGTATTGATTGGGGATGGGGGAGTATAAATGAACATGTGAATAAATCCAAGTAGTGTAATCATGAATCAATTCCAAGTAGTGTAATCATGAATCAGTCCTTAGCCATTCACATATTTATCCAGTACTCTGAATCACTAGCACTGTCTCTCTTTATATATCATAGATATTTACTTACAGTCTCTCTCTTACATTATGCTATTCTTCAGTTTCCTGTATTTTATTCTCTAGCATAATTATATTTCCTTTTTCTGCTATGACTTGTTGAGATGTATTGTGCTCGCTCCTGTCCTGACTGGACCTGTTGAAATATTACAGAGGATGAGGATGAGGCTGGTTGCCCTACCTATTATGGGGCTACCTTAGATGACAGCTGTGACTTGGACCAGCAGCCAGACCCTATAGCTGTGGACGACACTCTTCTAGACTAGGATGTTTTATTTACATTACTCTCTGGATGACTGTACATATTGATACTTAGGATTTGGGATATGTATTTATCTTAGACACTTAGACTCTCTGTTCGTACTTATGGATTTCCTTCATTTCAGCAGTATCTATCTATCTTCTATCTTATCATCTGCCTTAATTGTGATTGAGTTACTTTCTGCTATGTCACCCCCATTCGGAGAGTATAAACTGTTTAGCTTTATATTGTTAGATGTTGTGACCTAGGACAGCATTCTATCGTCGACACTGCGACGTAGGCTGGACGTACCCACGTCTCGTGCCCTTACTCTAGGGTACGGGTCGTGACACCTAGATTCATTTAGAATGCATTGAATTACATCTTGTTATCATTTTAGACTTGTTGTGACTTGTGTTGTTCTGATTAGGAGCCAGACACCTCTCCTCGGACAGTATATTTCATCCGGATACTCAGGATACAGGCGAGTACATTCTCTGATCATTTCATATCCTGTTAGAATTATTCTCCTGCTTTAAATTACTTTACTTGATACTGTCACGTTGGTCACACGGATTAGTACTATATGGATACCTTCTTGAGATGTTATCCCCTCAGGGAGCATCAGATACTACATGTTCTGTGCGTTTCACTTACATTGTGTATCACTATGTTTCATGGTTCGTTGATCACTTGTGACATGTACTCTCATGATCACAGAGTCTTCCTTGAATCACCCATTTATGGACATTCCTAGAATTACCCATTTTTGGGCCTACCATGTATCACCCCTTGTGGGCCATTGCATGGATCATAACATAACCTGGCTGGATCCTTGTGTATTGTCACGACCCGCACCCTAGAGTAAGGGCACGAGACGTGGGTACGTCCAGCCTACGCCGCAGTGTCGACGGTAGAACGCTGTCCTAGGTCAAACATCTAACAATATAAAGGTACCTATACAGTATATACACTCCGAATGGAGGTGACACAGCAAATACAGTCTCAATCACATCTAAGGTAGAGCATGATAAAAGATAGATAAAACATAAAATCCACAAAGAGATACAGCAGATAGAAGTCTAAGTGTCTAAGATACACAAACCCGGAAAACATCTCAAATCTCAAATACAGTAATCCATAGAGTAAATACAGCTCAAGACAAATGAAAACAAAGTAAGAAAAACCCTAGCTATCTATACAACCTCTACTGTGTCTCCTCTAGGCTAGCAGGCAACCTCCAAGATATCTGTAAAATTTATCAATAGATCCAGTCAGGACAGGAGCGAGTACAGTATATCTCAACAAATCATAACAGGCTAGAAAATATAATCATGCTAGAGAGTAAGATACATGAACTGAAGAACAACATGATGTAAAAAGAGAGAGACTGTAAGTAAATAGATACAATATATACGAGAACTATCAGTGCTAGTGATTCAGAGTACAAGACGGTTATGTAAACGGTACGATGTTGTACACGAGTAATCTATAGAGGTTGTACATGAATAATCTACTGGATTGATTACATAACCACTTCTACTCCCCCGCCCCAATCAATACACAAGGATCTAGCCAAGTTATGTTATTGTACACGCAGTATAGTTGTACACGATGATCATGTGAGCACATGAGTATACACGATTTCACACAATTTGTACACGAAAAGTACGAACACAAGGAGTACACGATGCTCATAATAAAGTACACGAACACAAAATACCCGATGTATCCGCTAAGGGGATAACATCGCACGACAAGATCCATATAGTACTAATCCGTGTTACCAACGTGTCAGCATCAAGTAAAGTAATCTAAAGCAGGAAATATACTCCTAAACATGATATGAAATGATCAGAGAATGTACTCGCCTGATACCCTAAACAGCTGATATAAAAAGATGGCCAACTGGAGTCACAGAGTCCAAGTTATAGAAACATAGGTTATAAAGAGTTCAATTTATATAATAATTGAAATTATAATGCAATCTACATGAGTCTAAATCAATCTAGGTCAAAGTCAACTATTGGTCAACTCTGGTCAACTATAAAGTCAAACTATGTCAACTCTAGTCAATTGTGGTCAAACTAGCTAGGGTTGGGTCAACAATGGTCAACTAGTCTAGGTTAGTAAATTCTAGGTCTAAACAAACTAAGTATATACAAATCAAGTATCTAAGATAGCTACTAACTCATAGCCTAAGTCACTTGCTAAACCAAGCACAAAACTAAGCCATAAGCTAACAAGGCACACAAACTTAGTCATATAATGAATATATATTATTCACATTCATATATTCATATACATAGATATATATAGGAAAGCTATATATATAGGCACATACATATATACATAGAGAGAGCGAAGGAGAGGTAAAAGAGTAAGTGAGTGTGTGTGTGACATGTGTGTGAAAGGATATGTGTTAATGCTCTCAAATTTAGTGATAGGTAGGTGTATGTGACATGGAATACATGGTGTCAAAGGGTGTATGAATGCATGTGTGTAAAAGGTTATAGGTTAACTCAGTTTATAGAAATGCATACATACATACTTACATTGCATACATACATACATGCATACATACATATCATGTATACATACATATATTGCATACATGCCTACATATATATCACATATGCATACTTGCATTCATTCATGCACCTATACATACATATATAGATGCATACATACATATTTGAATACATTATATACTTGCATACATTATATTCATATATGCATACTCTACATTATATTATATTCATTCCGATATAAATGCATACATATAATATATGCATACAAACTCATATATTTAACTCAAAATATATGTGAATAAATATATTACATTACCTTAACAAATATATATATCATTCATTCATATCCCATATACATGCATACTTCAGTTCATGCATTATATCCATTCACATATCATTAAGTTGCATGCATATACTTATTTTCATTACATACATGTCATTCATGCATATTACATACTTACATGCATCTATACATTATATACATTGTATGCAACATGTAAAAATAGAAGAGGAAAAAAAGGGAGAAAAACTGAAATGAAAAGGGAAGGAAGGAAAAATGTAAGAAAAATGGAACAGTGGACATATACATGCTTGTATCATATATTCTACATTACCATACATGCTATCATTATATATTGCATTACATTATTTATACATTATGCATTCATATCTATCATTACATGTATATCTTGCATTCATATCTAGCATTCATTATATACTTTCATGCATACATTATATATCATTCTTTCATTCAAGCATTTATGCATTGCTTACATATATTACATTGATTGCATTCCTACATACTTGTATTCAACCATATATATATTAATTTAAAGAGGATACATATCATATATATATTATTTTATTTATCTAACATAGTATGCATTACATACTCTATTCATTTAATATCCATACTACGTAGGCTTATAGGTTACACAAAACGCATACATCGTATAGTCACTCTTCTACTTAAAACTAATACTGTACCAATTGGGCCTTCACTAAATTTTAGGATTAAAGTATATCGTAGCCCTTTGTGTTAGCTTTTCGAAACTTTAAACGGATCGCATTTTCGTGTCCAGAAGCTCCCGAATCGCGAAAATACCGAAACGCGTTCGTCTTTCGTACATATGACACTCAAATAATTTTACAGAAAGTTTCAGAAGGAATTTGGCTTATTAAAATATATTTGGAAAGCTAACTTCGATACGGTTCTTTTAAAAAACGGGAGATAAATCGAAGTTCTAAGCTAAAAGTTATAACATTTCTAAATTGGTTTGGTTAATAAAAACGTGGATAAATATTATGACGAATTTGGGTTGGCCAAGATACTTGGATACCAACATAGGTATCCAAATAAAACTCATTCTAACCATCCTAAATAAGATCAATCCACTCTCTAACCATTCTAAAACCAAATTTAAATATCTATTTAAACTATTATCATACATACATACACATAGGGTGTCCTAATTTGGTATCTATCAAGTAGGACACAAGACACATATCTAAAATCCTGAAGAGACTCCAAATGGTCTCAAATTTGAATCTAAAGGGGACACATGCATGAGGATGGATCCTACGGATTCAAAACTAATTTACATGCAAAGGAAATCGATTTAGAGGATAGGTTTTACCTATTGGGAGTGGAATTCCAATAAAATCATTTAGGACACGGCTCCGATACGAAGATCCCTCAAAGTGGACACTCCTCCTTGCACTTCTCTTCCAATCCTTGGTAGCACCCTTCCCTTGGGAATGAGAATGATTGAGGGAAGATTTGGTGAAGGAATGATTTGATTTGGAGATCAAATCAAATGGAAGGCTCTCTAAAATTAGGGAAGAACAAAAGGAAAATAAAAAGGCAATATTGTAATAAATGAAATGAATCATTCTCCCCTAAAGGTGGCTGCCATAAAAAGTCCATTAGGGCTAATGGGAAATGTCCTAATTGTCCCCTCTCTAGTCTCATATGGTTAAGTCTAGACTAGGTTCAAGTTTGGGGTCAAAAGGATCTAGTTTTGAGTCTCTAACTTAACCATTCTAACATGATAAAAATTAGTCTAACTAACTAACTTAAATGTTGGGTTTTGTGGGCCATGCTTAACTTAATATGGGTCCCATCTAGAGTTTAAGCTACCCGTCACAATACAAGTCGGAACGAGACGAAACTCAAACCCGACTAAACAAATCCAATAAAAACAATATTAAAATATAAAATTTTCCCAAAATATTAAAATATGAAAAATGACCAAAATCATAATAAATCAATTTAAATATTATTAAAATAATATGAAATTCACCAATTAATTAAAATTTTAAATAATTCAAAAGTCACAAAATGACCAAAATATCCTTAGCCTAAAAAGTTATAAATAGTCATTCTAATCACATGGTTAGGTCCCCATGGTCATGGTTAGTCTCTAGGCTCAATAGTTCTGGTTCACTAGCTAACACATCAAAATTATAATTTAGCAATTTTAAATAGTATTAAATTAATTAAAAAATTCCCATAAATCATAAATCCTATTATTAATAAAACTTTTACAAAAGTTTAAAATTATCCTCATTTTAGAAAAGTGGGATTACATGTATTGATTGGGGGTACGGGGGAGTAGAAGTAGACGTGAATAATATCCAAGTAGTATCTCATCTGATCACCTTCGTAGTGTCTCATCAGAATCTTCTATGCCATTCACATGTTTATATTGTACTCTGACTCACTAGCCACTGTTAGTTCTCTACTTATAGTAGATATTCCTATTACAGTTCTCTCTCTGTTTACATTTTGTACTTCTTCAGTTCATGTATCTTACTTTACTGCATGATTATATTTTCTAACCTGCTATGAACTGTTGAGATGTATTGTGCTCGCTCCGTCCTGATTGGACACCGTTGAATGTTTACAGAGGACGAGGATGAGGCTGGTGTTGACACCTTCTATGGGACAGCCCTAGACGACACTTGTGAGCTGGACTCTCAGGAGGACCCAGCTCTAGCTGATGACATTACCCCTACTGCCTAGACTAGTTTAGTTAGGCTTTATCTTACTTATGTTGTCTTGGGACTAGTTTAGTTAGGCTTTATTTCTGTCATTGAGATCTGGATTGTATATATTCTTTCATACTCTGTAGTTGAGACATTGTGTTCTGGATGTTTGCTGAGATGTTATCTTAGACACTTAGACTCTTCTGATCATCTGTATTTTATTTGAGTTCTATATCATATCGTGCTTCTTCTTTCTTAGTTGTGATTGGGTTTACTATCCTATGTCACCCCCATTCGAGGTATAAACTGCTTAGCATTATATTGTTAGATGTTGTGACCTAGGACAACGTTCTACCGTCGACACTGCGGCGTAGGCTGGACGTACCCGTCTCGTGCCCTTACTCTAGGGTGCGGATTGTGACAAATTTCTAGTGGTGGCCCATGCAGGTCAAATTTTATAGTGGTATTCGAACTAGAGTATCACTACAGCCTGCAGTAGGATTAAGATATTTTTGAGGGTACTCAATCACACTAGGAAAACTTTTAATCAGATTTCCTTATCTAAATTGTTGCTTATTGACTTCCCTTGAATATAAACTGTCCCCCTTTGAATTTTTGCTTCATTCTCAGAAATTGCTTCTTGTTTTGATCTATTTTATGATGGTTATGAAGACACGATCTCATCGCTCCGGTCCGGGGAATACTATTGAGAGGCTGGCCACCTCTCGTCCTGTTCATCAGGGCCTCGAGACCGTAGCTCTGTTGTGCGACTCAGGTTGGTGTTTCTGCTAAATTGGAGGTGCACCTCTGTCTGTACAGAGACTTTTTCCCGTCATTTCCGATTTCTCTCAGCAGCAGCGGTTCATGCATTAGCAGCAGACCAGGGGAAACCAGCAGGGGCGAGCTATCGTTAGGACAGTCGTGGATGCACAGACCATTAGAGATCTTGCTGCAAGTCCCGTACTACCACTAGGCTAGTGCCTTAGGGATATATATATATATATATATATATTAATATATATATAATATATATATAATATATATATATATATATATATATATATATATGGTTCAAATCAACGATTAAGAATATATATATATATTTAAACCGTTGATTTGATATATATATATATATATATATATATATATATATAATATATATATATATAATATGAAGATGAGAGAAGGAGCAGTTGCCCGAGCGGAGCTCCTCTGCTCCCATCACCGCCCTAGCGGCCGGGTGGCTCGGCTGGCCGGCCGACCTCCTTGGCCCGACCGCCCCCCTTTGTCTCCTCCTCCCCTTGGAGGCCCTCCCTCTCCCCTCGCCTCCCGGTCGACAGCCCTCCGCCTGGTCCGCCCAGCCGCGGAGGGCTTATCACCCCCGCCGGAGTCCTCCTGACTTTCGGCTCCCCCATCGGGCTCCGCCTGGACCCATCCCCTGTGGGTCTTCCCCCCCCCTCGCTGGCTTTCCGCCTCGGCGTCGTCACCCTCGACGTCGTAGGCACCGCCGAGCTTGGTGTTCGACCTCGGCTCCTCCCTCTCTCGCCCCCTCCGTCCGTTGTTCTGGCCGCCGCGTCGCCCCCACCCTTGGCCGCGGGCCCACTCCCCGCCCTCATCCCCCCAGGCGAGCTCTAGCCCCGGATCCCCCCTTCTTCCGGAGCACCCGCGGCGGACTCCCCCCATCCGGCTACGCCCTCTCCCCACCGTGGCCCCCTACGCCTGCCACCAGCGTTGCAGGAGCGTCTATCCTTCTCCTCCCCGCACCCGCCTCGGATCCCCAGGGGCCCCCAGCTCTGGTCCCGCCGCCGGAGTTCGCCTCAGGATGTGCGGCGTCCCCCTCTCCGGCGGTGGTCGTGCTGTCCCGCGACGCCCGCCCTCGTCTCCGACGTTCACTCGCCGACCCCGTCCCCTCCCCCTCCCTTCCTCACCTTCTCTAGCTGCCATCGTCGGAGCCACCGCCACCTCCGTAGGAGCCCCTTTCCCTGGTGCCCCCGCGCCGGTGCCACCGCTGGTCCTCTCCTCTTCATCCTCCCCCGTCCTCCTCTGCCGCCCTACCGGCCCGGGCGTCCCCCCCACCCCCACCCCGGCTTCCCACTCCGTGGAGGTCGCCTTCCCCGCCGGAGCCCCATCCGACGGTGTTCCCCCTCCCTCGAGATCTGCGCCCCCCCTCTCGTAGGAGTGAGCATATTCGGTTTTGGACCGAAAACCGAACCGAACCGAACCGAATAAGGAATTCGGTTCGGTTTTGAAAAAATTCGGTTCGGTTTCGGTTTTGAAAATACTAAATTTTCTTATTCGGTTTCGGTTTCGGTTTGGGATTCGGTTTCGGTCCAAAACCGAAAACCGAATAAGAAAATTTAGTTTATATATATATATATATATATATATATATATATATATATATATATAGCAAATGACCTCTAGCCTAGTGGTTAAGAGAGATGCATGCGGCCCAAGTGGTCAGGAGTTCGAATCCCAGTGGGAGCGATTCCAGAAACAATTTACCTGGTTCCAAAAGTTATATATAATATATATATATATTATATATAGTGGTGTGTGTATGTGTGTGTAATTATAGGTATATACTAAATATATTAGGTATATGTTATAGGTATACTGAATTATCTAGGTATATTTAGTTTTATATATATTAAAAAAAACACAAAAAACCCAAAAACCGAATAAACCGAAAACCGAACCGATTTAATTTGGTTCGGTTCGGTTCGGTTATTGACCAATTCGGTTCGGTTTCGGTTTTGCTTATTCGGTTTCGGTCCAATTCGGTTTTTGCTTATTCGGTTCGGTTGGAACCGAATAAACGAATGCTCACCCCTACCCTCTCGGGCCCCTCGCCGTTCCTCGGGTAGTGCCCCGAGGAGCCCTCGGGCTGTGCGCTGGTCTGCGTCAGGTCCTCGCGCGCTAGAAGCCCTCAGGCTGAGCGCCTTCAGCCTCGCCTCTCCCCTCCCTCTCCTAGCCTCCGCCGCCGGAGCCCCTGTCCCCTCGTCACCCCCGCCGGCGCATCCCGACCCAGCCTCTCCGTCCGCTGCTCTGGGCCGACCTCCACCGTCGGGACCAGCCCGTCCTCGGGCGACGCGTCGGAGAGGGGGAGGGGCGAGGCCCGCGCCCCCTCGGGATGAGCCCCCTCGGGCAGTGCATCCGCAGCCTGCATGCCTTCGGGCTCGGTGCCTGCTACATCGGCCTTCGCGCACGCAATCCATCAGGGCTGACCGCCCATGACTTTCCTTTTTCAAAATTCAAATTTCGGTTTGGATTTTCGAAAATTGGAATTTCACTTTCCAAATTTTTGTGCAGCCTACTTTGTTCACTGTTTCCTACTTTGATTACCAAAGCCTTTTGTTTTTGCCTATGGTACTTTCTGTAATGCTGTCTTTGAGCCACCCTTTCCATTTCAATAAATCGTACTTTCGAAGAAATAATATATAATTATATATATATT
>JANAVB010031629.1:0-107493 GCA_029216955.1 Iris pallida | reverse complement strand
TTTCTGGCCTCCTCTCCTACACTAATCCATCAGATTCCTGGATCTCGCCCTCATGTTCATGTTTGTGGAGATGCTTGCACTGGATTTCTTCGATGAGGGACTAAGGGCCGTGGTCATGGTTAGGGTACTCTTCACGTTTGTTCTTATTATGGTCGTTTAAATTATATTGAAGTCACATGATGAAGAAGTATGGCTACCATATCAGGGGCAACAATAGTCTTCCACATCAAAGTCTGTCTTTTTCGCGTTCATTATTTGCACCAGCTATGGATGCTTGGCTACTTGTTCTCCCCCTACTGCTCGCTCTACTGCAAATAAGATTGTCGAGTTTACGAGATAAGTTATAAAGTTTATGTGGTCTTATCTCTGTCATCTTATATTTCCTCTGTTTCAACGGAAGATATCATGCATTAGCATTACTCATAGTTCTTCTTGAATTGTTGATTCTGGTGCTACTAATCATATTATCCTTAGTCAATCAGGTGTACATATAATACTTTTTCTAAGTTCGTTACCGTAGCTATGAGATCACCACGATACATGGATCTGGAGTAGTGTCTTTCACACCGACTCTTCAACTTTGATCTGTGCTTAATGTTCATGGATTACATTTTAATCTTGTTTATGGTAGTCGTCTTACTCGAGATCATAACCGTTCCATAACTTTTCCCTTTCTTCTTTTGCGATACATGCTCTTCAGACACATGTCGTTATTGGTTAGGACCATGGTTGTGAAAAGCGCTAGGCGCTAGTCGGGGTGGGCACCTTCCGCCTAGCGCCTAGTCCGCCTAGGCGGGTGCCTAGGCTGCCGCCTAGATCTAGGCGGTTCAAAATAATAAAAATAATCCAAACAAATCTACTAAAAAATGCAGAAAAATCCATAGAATCCCCAAAACATGCATAGTCGGACGTTAGGGGACTAGGCAGGCACCTAAGCGGGCATCGGGCGGACATCCAACGCCTAGCGCCTAGGCGCCGCCTAGGCGGACGCCTTTTAGAACAGAGGTTAGGACATGAAGCTAATTGCTTGTATTTTCTGGACATTCAATCACCTATCCTGACGACTACTTATTTTGTTGATTGACATCGACGTTTAGGACGTTCTCCATTGCCTATCCTACAAAAAGTGCTTCCAAAATTTTATTTTTTGAGTTTTCTTGTGAAGCATTTTCGTGAAGCAATATCGCTCTACTTTTTTTTTCTTCTTTTATATAGACGCGATGTTTCTTTTCTAGTCCACTATACTATTTTGGGACCTTATACAATACTTTATTGACAACCATTCTTGCATGACTTGTATTTACTTTTTGATCGTTCTGAGATATTGTGTGTTTATGTTCTCTATGGTTGAGACTCGCACTCAATTTGCTACCACCATTAAGCTCATTCAGACTAATAGTGCTTGAGAATATACGGGTAGCGATTTACAGGATACATGTGCTTTACATGGTATCATTCATCAGACTTTCTGCTCTCATACTCCGCAACAAAAGGATATAGCTGAATGTAAAAACTGTCATCTTCCCGACGTTGCACGTTCTCTACCATTTCAGATGAATGTTTCCAAAATTTATTAAAACTTTCTTGTTATCACTGCGTGTAAACCTTATTAATTGCATGTCCTCCACAATTCTCAACTACAAACATCCTTATTCTATTCTTTTTCCTCCCTCACAACCATTTCAATGATTCCTTTGGTTTTGTGGCGTATTTTCTTTGTTAATCATCTTGATCCGTCGGTTGTAAATTGGCTTCCTATGCAACTAAGTCTCTCTTTGTTGCTTTCTCGTACTCAGAAAGGATGTTTGTTATTCTCCTTTGGACAAAAAACTTGTTACTTTAGCTGAAGTCACTTTCTTGAGGATCAACCTCTATTCCCTCGTCCATCCACTACCCCATCATCTCTACCAGAGTCTCCACGCCCATATGTTCCTATTGATAGTCTATGTCCGCCACTATAACTATATACTTCCTCCACTACATCAACGCTAACACCGTCATCACCTTACCGTAGCTGTCAACAGAAGTCTCACAAGGATACTCCAAAACAGCCTACCCTTATCGATGATGTCCCTGCTATAGGTGATCTTCCTATTACAATTCGTAAGAAAACAACTCACACATACTATGTGTCATATTTCTAACATTGTTTCCTACCATCGTTTGACTTATCAACTATACATATTTGCTTGTTATATTTCTTCTATTTCCACACCTTCTTTTGTACATGAGGCACTCCAAGATAGGGGGTTGGGGGATGGTGGCTGTCATAGATTAAATAATTAAGACCTTTTCATCTCATGGTACTTGTGATTTGATATCTCTCCCACATGGTCACTCTCGTGTTAGTTGTCGGTGGATTTTAGCAATTAATCTTAATCCAAATGGTTCAGTTGAGCGCTTGAAAGCAAGACTTGATATTCAGGAATTTACTCAACAATATGTGATTGATTATGGGGATACCTTTTCTCTTGTTGCTAAACTCAATACTGTTCGTGTTTGTGTTGATTTCTCCTACGATACACCGAGGTTGACGCTTACATCAATAACTATCAAAAAATAATTTTCTCAATGGTGAGTTGATTGAGACTGTGTATATGCAACAACCTCCTGGTTATGAGACTGCAAGGGAGTCTCTTTTGTATCATTTGTGCAAATCTATTTATGGTCTCAAGTTGTTTCCTTGTGCTTGGTTTGACAAATTCAGTCAGGTAGTTTAGATTATCGACTTTACTCGAAGTTGTGCTGACTTCTCTTTATTTATCAATCGTTGGCTTCAGGGACGGTGATTCTCTTGGCTTATGTTGATGATATTCTTATTATTGGTAATAATATTACTGCGATTTATACGAACAAAGAACAATTGTATTCTTATTTTCATACCAAGGATTTGGGTCTTCTTTGTTATTTCTTGGGAATTGAGGTTGCTAGACGTGATAATTCCCTTATCTCAGCAGAAGTATTGCATGCATCTTTTGCTTGATGTTGACCATTTCAGGTGTAAGCCAGTCGATACTCCTATAGATGCAAATTTGAAGCTTTCTTCTCTTGGTTCTGCATCTGATTTGTTGCTATCCGATCCTGATTACTATCAGCGTCTTGTTGGGATTGATTACTATCAGCGTCTTGTTGGGATGCTGATCTATTCGATTGTCACTCACCTAGGCATGTACTTTGCTGTGAGTACCGTGAGCTAGTGTATGCATTCTCCTTGGGTATCTCATCTTCAGGTTGTTGAGCACAAGGTTGTGAAAAACGCTATGCGCTAGTCGGACGGGCACCCGTCGTCTAGCTCCTAGCCCGCCTCGACGGCCACCTAGATTTAGGCGGTTTAAATAAAATAAAATAAATCCAAAAAAATACTGAAATTGTAAAAAAAAAAAGTCCATAAAACCTCAAAACATGCATAGTCGGACGTTGGGGGAGTTGGGGGGGGGGGGTAGGGAGATGGGGATTAGGCGGGCGCCTAGGGGGCATCGGGCAGGCACTAGGCGCCGCCTAGACCGCCTTTTAGAATAGTGATTGAGCATATTTTCGTCACATGAAAAAAATCTCCTGGCTAGCGACTTGTATATCACTTCCTCTTCATACTCCCTGACCAGTTAAGCCGATACTGACTATGAGGGTTTAGTAGATGATCGCCGTTTCACAAGTTACTTATGTGCTTATTTTGACGGTAATCTTGTGACTTGGCAGAGCAAGAAGAAGACTATTGTTATCCGTTCTCTGTCGAAGTTGAGTTATCGCTTGATGGTCTATGCAACTTTCGAGATAACATGGTTGTAGAGTTTGCTTACAGTTCTTGGTGCTGCTCCTTGCAGCTGATTTCTCTCATGCGGTTCTCTACTATGATAATCAAACAATTATTCATATTGCTAAAAATCCGGTATTCCATGAGTGTACCAAGCATATGAGGTTGATTGTAACTTCATTTGGGAGAAGATCAAGCTTTGTGAGGTTTTGCTCTAGCATGTTCTTGCTACGTCACAGATCATCGATATCCTCACTAAGGTCTTGCCTCGTCCACTTTATCTTCACTTCATGTTCAAGCTTGGAGCTCTCGGTTTCTACAATCTAGCTTGCGGGGGAGTGTATAATTAGTTCTTGTTTCTTGTATGGCACAGAGCTTTCTAGTTTTCCTCTTAATTTTAGTCACACATTGGAAAAACATAAAAGGAGCACACCCTTGCTTATTATATATATATATATATATATATATATATATATATACTCTCCACCATTTTAATAAATTAAGTCCATTAACTCGAGACTTCTCAACAAAATCTATAAAGAATCTTAGAGTATTAGGATTGATGACACCTCTTGTTTGTAGTCAAGCCATAAATGGATAATTAAATATTTAGATGTACATGAAGTCTCATGAATTACGAAGAGGCCAAAACCTTGGAGTTGGAGATGCATGAGTTAGATAACCAGAGTCAGATCCCACATTTTACATTATAGTTACATATAAAATTTCTTAATAAGTTAATAACTAAGTCATGTATTTTGGGCTTTTCAAAATCTATGCATTGATTCCATCAAAATGGATAATCCGGAATAGCAAGATAAATTTTTAATACTAGGTTTTATTCTTTATATTATTATTTTTAGACGTTATCGTGTTCATTTTTGAAGTTAAGGTATAATCACTATTCTAAAAATCGGGATTAGTTGACACTGAAGACAACTAGGCAACTCTAGAGAGGGTTGGAGAGGGGGGGGGGGGGGTGAATAGAGTGTGTATCAATAATACCCCAAATCAAAATAAGGTAATTTAGTACCAACTATAAATTATCAAGCAATAAAACACTATATGGAAAGTAATATAGTTTAGAAGAACAAATGCAAACACCGCAATGTATACTGGTTTTTCTCGTGGAGGACTAATCCAGTCTCGAGAACTCTTGTTCGATGTTAAATCCACTATCAGTGAAACACAAGCTTTGATCCGAAGTCTTGTCGACTTCTTACAGACACGTGCTTTGATCCATAGGGCACGATGACTTCAACAACCACAAGCTTTTGATAGGAAGAGCTTGCCGACTTCAAACAAAAGTGTAAAGAGCAATACTTGGAAATCCAAACTTATAACTCGAACATACTTCTAATCGAGATCGCAACTTTGGCACACTAGAAGGCTGGGAGTTGGTTTCTTGGTGATGGAAAGGTTAAACCTCAGAATAGATAAGAAGGTTTAGAATGAATTGGTGAGTTTCAAGTGAGGAATTCAAGGCCTTTATATAGTTTCACTGGGACCGAGTTCGGGCAGAGTTCGGTCCCCTAACGTTCATAAATTCGAACGTTAGAGCCTGGTCTTCAGGAGGAAGAGGATGACTAGGGAATTAGGTTTTACCCTGACCGAGTTCGGTCCGAGTTTGGTCACCAAAATTAGGGTTTTGGTTCAGGTATGTATTTGTGGACTGTTTTATATGGTGACTAAAATGTAGTAGGTAGGATTGGATTTTAAGCTTCCTAGTGCCAACTGCGAGGTCCTATAAACAAAGATAAAATATAGAAGAAAACATAAGGACACGAGCAGACTGCAGACTCTTGAATGATGACTTTTTTCTTTGACGACAGTCATCCAAAGATAAACATATCTGAAAGTCTGAATACCTTTCGGGAGCTTCACCCCCGAGTCCCCACGGGCGCTGCCCCCTCGACCTCTGTCCACGAATCGGGTAGCGGAACCCCCAAGTACGAGGCCCCGGAGATGTCGTTGGACGGTTTAGAGAAATCTTCTGGTATAAGATCGTCTTTGGCTCATCATGATTTTTTCATTGTATATGTCCCAATTTGATCTTTCTGACTGCTGCCAATACATGTTAGACGAACAAATGAATATGATATTTAATGCACAATAGGACAATTCTAAGATTAATAGTGATTGTATGAATACTAGTGATATCGTAATGTTGAACTTAATCGATTAGCCATATTCAAAAACATGAAACAATCATTGGACTAACAGACGCCTAACGTTCCTTGTTCGTCTAGTGTCCGTCCGATGTCTGACAACCATGTTATTTGGGGTTTATGGACAATTTTCGACAATTTTTTTAATGCTTTTCGTTGGACCATCTAGAATTAGGAAGCGTCTAGGCGGAGCTAGGCGCCTAGTGTTCGTCCGACTCCCGCCTAGCGACTTTTACAAACTTTAGTATAATTTTTTTGTTATATGAGCTCCACATTTTCTTTACGCCATATCGCCTAGTTGACAATTCACAACTTACATTTAAGAAGCCTCATCGGTTACTGAAAACATTTGTGAGTTTTTTACGTTGTATGCGTGGCTTTTCCAGATTTTACCCAAATCCATGTTGTATAGATTCTCCAGGGAGATGTTTGAGTCCACAATGATGGCATCCACCAATTTTTTAGAGTCGCTCCCAAATTTTTTTATTGATGTCAAAGATGATTACGTCCTCCAATTCTCTTAGCCTTATGTAGGTTTTTGCGAGCAAATTTTAGCAATCATAAGCATAAAATGAGCAAGAATATAACAAAACATGACATTTGACAAACTAAATCGAACTCATAGATTAGATTTTTGCCAAAGCAATCTGGACCGTCCAATATCTCCACCTCCCATGTACTGTGGGACCTACGGGATACCATCCAGGAGCCATCTCGTCCCACCTGTGTGATTAACAGCACGACCCAAGTACATGGGTGAGAAATCTCACCCAAACCCAGACAGGCACCCGTTTCCAAAGTGTGTTTCTTCTGGCAAAATATAAAGGGATTTTTTGACTTTTATCCCACTTATTAGTATGCATTTGTACTTACATCCCACTTTTTAATTTTTTTAATTTTTTAGACTTACATCACATTTTTTGTCACTAAAAGTATTTTCGTGACAAAATGAATATTTTTTGTGACAAAAAGTGGGATGTAAGTCTAATAAAATTAAAAAGTGGGATGTAAGTACAAATTCATATTAACAAGTGGGATGAAAGTTAAAAATTCCCAAATATAAAATAAAAAAATCCTTGCGATCTTCTTTCACCTCTTGCTTCCTGCAATGGCTTCACCTGATGATCTCCTTGCTCCTCAACCTTCCATACGTTATGTAGGCACATTGTGCACCATCAGCCTATCACATGGACCATTCCCATGGAGTTGAGCTAGCTTGAAGCTAGGCACTGCAACTCATAGTTGCTAGACCTTTTATGAAATGCTCGATAAATATCTGCATGTAATCAAGATAGTAATGATAGTAATAATTGCAAGGTTTGCAATATCGGTATCAGACCCTTCCTATAGGTATCGGGATAGGTGGTGTCGGTAGTATCGACGGTTTCGGATCGGAGTATTGGATTTTTATTATTAATATATTATTAAAATTTTAGATTTTTTATTCATTTAGACAGTTAAAGTATTTTTTGTGTTATTTCTTATTAGTTTTGAAATTGAATGAAATAGTAGTCACCCTTACCAACTGGTTTACTTCTTCTTTTACATGCTTTTACAACTTTACTATGTTTTTACACCCTTGCTGATTGGTTTTTTTCGCTCAATTTTCTTTGCCGAATTAACTGAAAATAGACCCTCCAATGTCGGTATCGGTCAGTATCTGTATCATATTGGGACATGCCAAACTATGAATTATTGTAAATTTTGAGATTTAAATAATGAAGTTTGCATATTCCAATAGTGGAGGGCCAATGTTGCACGAGTACGGACACGTATAAGGACACGATACGGGTACTAGTTACAAGCATTTACAAATATGTACAATGTAATCATCTATGTTACACGGGTACGGAAACGATACGGATACATGCACCATTTTTCCATGTCCTTTCAACATAGTGGAGGGCAGAGGAGTCTTCATGTATCAGCAATGATTCTGACAATTCCAAATAATGATTCAATTGTTGAAATAAATTTAAAGTCATAATAGGCCCTATAGATTTTGAACTTCTGGAAATACGAAGAATTCTGTCTTAACCTTAGACCGGGATGATGAAGTGTTGATAGTAGATTTTGTGATGAAAGTGGACCCCCCTAGTTTAGGAAGGGTAACCTTATACTGCGGGGATGAAAGTTTTGATAGTCGATTCTTGGTGGAAGCTTGAAGCTATAGGTGTAGCTTGCACTCTTCAACCTTGAATCATATTATTGATGTTGCAGAAATATCAAAGTCTTCAGGTGTCAGGAGTGATTCTGACAATTCAAATAAGGATTTAATCTTTGAAATTGATTTACAATGCTGCTGGCAGATTTTGAATGTTTGGAAATATGAAGAATTGTCTTTAAAGTGGTCAACTTCAGTAGGAACAGAAAGAAACATTTATGGTGATTCTAGCACAGTAAATGTGTTTTCAGATAGATTAGGTATGGTAGATGTATATCTTGATGGGGAGAACTCAACTTCAAACTTGTTATGCTCATGAAGTAGTCATTATGTCTCCTTGTCTAAAGTCAGCTTAACAGTAGTCAGTCTGGCCTCTGGAGTAGCAACAACCATTTTAGCCAAATAATCTGTTTCTGGCTGATGATGTTCCTTTGGGGGTTGTTTGCAACTGAAATGCATCTATGAGGGATCCTGGGGGTAGCATCTTGTCAATGAAACAATAGTGTCTTGTGAACAATAGGCTGGGGTAGCATGCTAGACAAAATAGTGTCTTGTGATCAGATAACCAAATGGGTCTTTTGACTCGTTTTGTCGTTGTGTACTTGGGAAGGAACTTCAGTATACGTACACACATCTTCATCGTAGTGCTTCCTCTTGTTATATTCTTATTTTGCGATGACTACTCAAGAAATCTTAAATATATTTTAATGTTGGAATTGGAAATATGTAGAGCAATAGTTCCCTGACCCACTTAACATGTTTGTCTGGCGGGTCTAGATGTTCACCAAATTTATGCAAGGTGCCTTTCAGGCATTTTCCTACATCAACCGTTTCCTCAAATTCCAGAAAAGGACAATAGTCAAGTTTCTGCTTTTGAGAAGCATAATGAAAATATAATTTCACCTATTCTGCTTGACTAATTGGCCATTGTCTTGGGATCCATTTGTAGAGTTACTCTTTGAAGGTTAATGATCTGTGCTCCTCGAAATTTGGAGGAAAATAAATTTATACTAGCTCTATGGATATTGGAAATTCCAAGTAATGATGTCTACAAAAGGAATCAATATAGACAACCACACGACTTGGCCGTACAGGGTTACTTCTCTTCATAGAACCATAATGTAGCTACAAATAAACCACAACTGTAAGTTTGGATTTCAGAAAGGATAACGGGAAGAAGGAGAAGAAAGGAGCTACGGCGTACATATAGATAACCAGGTAGTTGCAAGGAGCTCCACAGCTAAGGTCTTGCTAATCTATTTGCTTATGGAACTTGATTCAGTTCATTTTCATTTTCATTCTACATTATTTATGTTTTAGTATATGTGATTTAGTGCTCAAGGCACACTGAATTGGCTACATTTCTGCAGGTTCAAAGGTTGCTGTAAATTCTAGTACCACCCCTTAGTTTGAACTGAACTGCGAACCGCACACACACACACTGAAGTGACAGCTCTCCTTATGATAAAAGCTATCTATCAGTTTGATATCAGGTTTCAGGACTGGGCTGACCAATGCCAATGGAGATACCCTGCATGAGAACTGTATCATCCTCGGCCCCCACTGCAACTACTAAGAATCACTGCACCTTTGCACCACCTCTGTGCGAGTCCCCGCTGCTTTTAATCATCGATATATCTTGATCAGTGGTGGGTATGCCCCCGATTTTCACATCTTCTCCTTTGAATCTTATTATTATTTGGTTGGCTAGCTGGAGACTTGTCATGTCATTTTCTGTACATGTCTCTCTCTGAGAACTGATGAATCCTGAAATCTATTTCACATGTCACACTGAAGACAGGCCAATAGTACTGTTGCTGGATAGAATGAATTGATTCCAATGCGGTAAAATTAAACACATACTTTTTACATTGAAAAACAATGTGAGTTATGATTCCAGAGGAAGAGGAACCTGTAAATGTGTGTGAAATCTATCTTGTTATATGAATCTGTTCTTATATAAGATACTTCCACATGGGCCATGTACCTATATTAATAAAGTGAAGGTATGGTCTACTTGATAACTATTCTTTTGATGCTATCATTAGTTCATTATTAATCTAGCATAGACGACTCTTATTATGAATCGGGACGATATTTCGTCTCAAATTGGAATATGCTGATACAAGAATACCAGTGACTATTGATAATTTATGTCCTTTGCTAGTCAGGTGAAAACTGCATCTCACTATCTTCTTCTTTTGTTTGACAATCAAATAGGTTCCTTGGACAAGAGGAAAATGAAGGTACATGCTAGAGATCATCAGCTTTCTGATTTTTCACTTGGAACTGAAAGACAGGAAGCCATTCATCAACCAATACATGCATGATCACAACATTGATAGGTATTCCAACTTTTTGGAGTTAGACTACACAAATATATTTTCTCATTATGTTCAAATTCATTTCATATGGATATATATAAAGAGCAATACTTTTTGAACGTACAACACATTCCTAGCTGAAAGTGTGGCCAGGTGTGGTGCATGCGGGGTGTAGGCCACCACATGGACATAACCTTATGCAATCAACCCAAAAGCATAAAGAAGAAAAAGAAGGCCAAGGATTTGCCTTTAATGAAGTTATCATATATGTTCAGAAACCAATAGAAAGTAACATGAGTGGCCTCTAATGAAGAGAAGTTCCTCAGAGAAGACTAAGTCATGAGAATTCTAGGTAATCCAACTAGAGAAGCTTGAAACTACTATTTTTTTTCTTTTCAATTCTAGGTAATCCAACTAGAGAAGTTTGAAAGTAATAATAGTCAAAACCTAGAGGATTAAAGTCAACCTTCATTGGCAATAAGTCCATCCACAATGCATAGATATTAGAAATGTACATCTTCCTACAAACTCCCAATATTATTGAAGTAACATATCCTTCCCTTAGTTAATTTACAGTCTTTCATGACAATAACAAATGCTTCAAGACATCAAGGAAGCTCTTGGTCCTTCTCCACAAGCCTCACTTCCTTTGCCAGCCTAAGAACACCTGCCTGAAGGATCATCATAACATGTTAAAATCATTCAGTCATGATCGGTCAACAGACAAGTACTCGTGTAATGACATTATATACCTGTTCTTGAGTTATTTCGACGGCAAATCCATCGACGATGGCGAGCGATGACATCTTCTTGTAGGAGTTTGGTCGCAGTAGCTTCGTGAGCAACTGGTTGTGCTTGTTGCTCAGAAACGAATCGAGATTTTGTGCTCCTTTGTTCGTTTTACTGTATATGCATATCCACCATTGTGGTCAGATTGCATTTGGAGTAACTTAGACAAAATCAGAATGCTAAGGCTAGTAAGGATGAAGGTGATCATCATATGTATATATACCTGTCTTGTAGCAGACGCTCGTACTCGGGATCATAGTTCATGAACACGAAGTACACGTTGGTCGACGCGGGGCTTGCCATTGCCAATGTCCACTCTCCTCTTCTCTCCCTCAGGCTTATACGGAAGTCACAATAAGAGCTTGTGGTTCTTGGATCTAAGTACCTTGCTATTTAGAGCATCTCCAACCCTATTGTGAGTTTGAAAAAAATGGTTGCCACATAGGAATGACAACCATTTTTTCCAAAAGTACTTCTCCAATGCAAATATGAAATAAAGTGTGGAGTTGACATGGCAATGACATGGCAAAGACAATGTGAAGTTGGTTGTCTAGATCTAGACAATGCACTTCACAATGTCTTTATGTCCACATCATTTGTGAATAAAAATATTTATAAAAAGAAGTAGAAGAGTAAAAGTTGTCTTGAAAGTTGTAAAAAATTATTTGTATTGTCTTCTCAATACTTTTGCATTGGAGATGACTTTTTAAACCCATTGTCATTTGTGAATATAACCTTGCCACCTATACAAGACATTGTCTTGTCCCTCATGCCACATAGGATTCACAACACAAGACAAGACAATAGGGTTGGAGATGCTCTTATACCGGAGCTGTCCTACTTGTCACTTTGAAAAGGTCTCTTTATTGAAGTTATTCTACACTATATGGTATTAGACTTACTAGGAGATATAAACTAATAGAAGTTTAGATATTCACAAACATACCAACTTGTAATGATTTGCATCACCCAAGCGTCAGTTTAATTAGTTGGTGACTGGTCGGTCACATATTGTTATAATCTTCTTAGACCTACCTACCTAGCTTATTCTTTGGTTTTGATATACATATATATAAGATTGATTCTTCTTTGACAGATATTTGTCATATCATAAAAATTCCATATACATGCACATGAAAGGAAGAAAGGGCCAAAAGTTGCAGCTGAAGTAAGTTGGTGTTATGTGATGAGCTGAACTCAGAGAAGAGGAGGGGCCTGGTCTGTTTGGTTTGGTAGGAGGAGGTTTTCGTGCATGAACTGTTCTGGACTTGGTCACATGGTTGGTACCTTTTCGAATTCTTTGGGAGAGAGAACAATCTTGAAGATTGAGGACCACATGCAATGCAAACTATTAGAGTTCCTTTCAGGTTTGTAACCCCCCTCTACTTAAGACAACCCTTCAAGTCCAACGTGACCTGCAAGAGATCGGGATCACAAGTGACTTTCAGAACCAGCCCACGACAAGGATCAAGGGGCAACTAAAATAAGCTCCGATTCGGACAATCGAACCCTCCGGTCCAGCCGTGCTGAGCAGTTGAATTGGGATTTTTTTTTTTCTTCCAGAAGCTCTACTACTGAAATTCAAGCAAGACTTGGTCTCTCATCTACATAGCACGAATGTAAGTACAATATGGTAGAGGTGAGCATTCGGTTAATTCGGTTCAAACCGAACCGAATAACCGAAAATCGAATTGGACCAAAAATCGAATAAGTAAAACCGAAACTGAACCGAATTGGCCCATAACCGAATCAAACCGAACCGAATAAAATTGGTTCGGTTTTCGATTTTTCGATTTATTTGCATTTTTTCTAATATATATATATATATATATATATATATATATATATATATATATATATAAACTAAGTTTTTTATTCGATTTTGGTTTTGGATCGAAACCCAAAACCGAACCGAATCTCTTATTCGGTTCGATTTTCGGTCCAAAACCGAATAATGCTCACCTACAATATGGGTTTTAGACTACAAGGAAAGCTGCATTACGATTCTAGCAAGTGACAGTCTATTTACCAGCGGTAGTGCTTGCAGTCACATTTTACTCTAAGTTGGATCTAGTTTTCTTTTACCTATATAAAACTGTAGTAGAAGTCAAGCAGAAACATAGACGCTATTAGGCCATCTCCAACCCATGTCCTCAAAAATCTAATTAAGGATTTCTCCTCAAAAATTTGCTCCAACCCATCCTCAAATTGAGGATGAATCCTCAAAATTTTTGAGGATAGGAGTCTCTCTCCAAATTTGAGGAGAGAAAATGAAAATACTCAAATTTGAGGATCCACTATTCATGACAATTTTGTCCTCCAAGATGTACCTAATTACTAGTATATCCTACATATGTTAAACACTAAACTTAATTAACTTAACATATTTAATTATAAAGAATATAATAATAATACTATTAAAATATTTTTGGTGAGATCTTCAAATAGAATCTAATATTGAATATATTTATTAGTATTTTTTTATTAGATTATTTGATTAATAAAATAATATTTGAACAATTTAGCAAAAGTTAATAGAATAACATCAAACTTCTTAAAATTAAAATATATTGACTTAAAAAAACATAAATAAGTACATCAAAATTTAAAATATCGAAACCGACAACAACATTGAAATTAAAAGTCCACACGTTACAACAACATTGAAATTAAAAATGCTTAAAGAAATACAACAACATTGAAATTAAAAGCTAATCTCGGTAATAATATAACGTTAATGTATTTGATTATATTAAATGGTTGTGAAGAAATAAATTTATGTAGAAATAAATAATGGTTGTTTATTATTTGAGGATTGATGGGTTGGAGATGAAAAATTTTGAGGATAGCATCATAGAGGAATATTCCTTGTTGAGTCCTCAAATTGAGAAAATTTTTGAAGATGGGTTGGAGATGGCCTTAGTTGTGGATACTGTGTGTTAGCTCGTCAACTGCAACAATGTCACACCTATGGTTAATCGGAGAAAACTTTGATACACCCGGCTGTATCAAAGTTAGCTGGTGTATGACAAGTGGGCCTTTCTCTCTCTTCGTAATCCGTGCATGTAAAATTTTTATAGTAGGATTCACTTGTCATACACCGGCTGTATCAAAACTTTGATACAGCTGGATGTATCAAAGTTTCGCTCTGGTTAATCAACCATTTGCTGTTGTTGTTCCTGATAGTGATAGCTATAAAAGCTATGTATCAAAACAGTTCTACAAATTGCTTGACGTGACGTGGATGGGAACTAATGGAAAGCTAGAATATATCTGTGTGGAAGCATTCTCAAACTAGGCACATGCACAAAATTTCAGCCTCAAAATCATCATCAAAATGTGGTCAGTGCATGTGGTTGTGGTTGGAGCCACTCAGCTAGACTTGGTAGCCATGTTTCCTGATCTCCTGCACCTCCATGATTTTGTGCGCTTGCACTCGTGTGCGTACACATGCCAATGGCGAGCAGGTCAATGGAACACACTATTGAGCATATAACTAGGTCAAAAGTTTGCTGTGCGATGATAGATAGGCTAGGCTAGGCTGCATGGACAAATCTCTCCCTTCTCTCGTGCATGCAACAGCAATATCTAGCGCCGGCCCGGCCGAACTCCCACCTAAACAAATCATTCGTTCGGACAATCAATCGAGCACATGGAGCGCCAGGCGTGCAACCATATAACAATATGCACAGATGCCCTTACGTGTCGATGCAGGGTTAGCTGATATATAGTAATGCATGATCATGTATTTGATGCTCTTGGTAGGCTGACCAAATTAATGTTATATTTACTTTCGGTTAAACTTTTGACGTATTATATTACGTATAGGGAGCTATAATAGTCAATGAAGCTTTTACAATATTCAAAAAGTTTCAAAATAATTTATCAAAATTATCCTTAATTTGTAAGAAAATCTATAAAATTTATTTTTAGAAACTCTAATTGATTAAGATTAATTTTGGTAACCCATATTGAATATCCTTGGATGTTGTAAATTTTTTTTTGGCAATTACAATTCTCTTTTCTTTGATGCTAGGTTAGTTAATGAAAATTTTAAAAACTTTCCAGCTCATGCAAATTTAAGGTGCTAGTGGTTTGAAATCTGGCCGGGATCTGCCCCTGTCAAACCCGGGCTGGGTTGGTCCAGGCCCGGTCAACAGGCTGACCTGGTCCGGTCTACTACTGAAGTGAGTTCGGGCTGGATTTGGTTTTCAGGTCCAAAGGTTCGGTGCAGTCTGACCCGTACTCCGTACCGGGTCTAGACTGGGTTTAGCTCTTCAGCCTCGCAGGCTCGGCCCGACTCTATACCAGGTGAAAAATCGGTCAATATTTGAACTTTTTAACACCCCATCACGTGCGCGTATGGATTATGGAACCTGACACGTACTGCACAGGAATTCAAGTTTACGATCTTCTTTGTTTGATGCTATGTTAGTAAACGAACGTTTTCAAAAGTTTCAAGCTGATACAAATTCAAGGTGTGTAATGGTCTGGGCGGCCCGAAAGCGGTCCAGACCCGGCACATTCAAACCTGGACAGAGTCAGTCTGGGCCCGGACAATGGGTCGACCCGGTCTGGTCCACTAATGTAGTGGATTCGAGTTGAGTTTGGTTTTCAAGCTTGTAGGTCCGGTTTGTCCCGTACCCCATATTGGATCAGGACTAGGTTTAGCTCTTCAAACCAGTAGGCCTGGCCCGGCTCTAGACCCGGTAAAAAATTTGGTCAATACTTAAACTTTTAACAGCCCATCACGTGTGTGTATGGATTATGGAACCCGACCGATACTACACATGAATTCAAGTCTAGGAACTTTTTGTTTGATGCTATGTTAGTTAACGAATGTTTTCAAAAGTTTCAAGTTGATACAAATTCAAGGTGTGTAATAGGCTTGGCGGCCTGCAATCCGGCCGGGACCCGAGACTAGGCGTGAGCATTATTCAGTTTTGGGCAAAAAAATCGAATCGAACCGAACTGAATAAGAGATTCGGTTCGGTTTACAATTTCTTATTCGGTTTCGGTTTCGGACCAAAACCGAAAACCGAACAAGAGTTGTGCAATTATATAAATACCCTTAAATTCTATGCATATGTTGTAAAATGTGTATATTTGAAAGCAATAATTCTATTTATGTATTTTGAAACCAAAGTTTGGTAATTTAACAAATAGTCTCTTTGGACACAAATACAACAAATGTGTGTGTAAAAATTGTAATTTTTTAATATCATCTAACCACGTTTCAACTTTGACCCTATCCATTATATAATGGAAATAGTCCAACCGAACAAACCGAAACGTTATTCAGTTCGGTTCGGTTTTGGTTAATTTCGTTTCGGTTTTGGATTTTTAGAATTTCGGTTTATTCGGTTTTGACTATTTCGGTTCGGTTGAAACCGAATAAACTGAATGCTCACCCCTACCCGAGACACTCAAATTCAGGCTGGGTTGGTCCAAGCTAGTCCGGGCCACTACTGTAGCGGGTTTGAGCTGGATTTGGTTATCAGGCCCGTAGGCCCGGCCCGGGCCCACTCGTTCTCCATACGGGTCCGGGCTGAGCTTAGCCCTTCAGGTCCGTAGGTCCAGCTCGACCTGGATCTAGACCTGGTAAAAATCGGTTAATATTTGAAAAATATATATATTAGAAAATATTTTGTAAAGGAGATAAGGGAATTGGAACCCAAGATATACTAATACCCGTTCTTCCACTAACCACTAGACCTACTTTATTTTATGTTAAAAATACATATAAATGAAATAAATATTATTTTTTAGAAAATTGGACGGCCCGCAAATTGGCCCGGGCCTGTCCGAATTTAGCCCGGGTCCGGCCCGAAGCTACCCGGGTCTGGGTCCAGGCTGGATTTAGACTTTAGAGGTACACACTTTGAAAGTCCGGCCCGACACCTCCTCAGGCTAAGCCCGGCACCTCCTCGGGCTAAGCCCGGCCCGCCACCTCGGACTAAGCCCGGCCCAGGACCGATCAAATGGTCAACATTGGGCCGGATGGTCAACATTGGGCCCGGCCCGACCCAATAGACACCTTGAGATACAAATATGCTAACATTATTATTAAAACTTTCAACACGAACATACAGCCAGAGTACTCTCGGACAGGCACACAAAAAACTGAATGCATACGTCCGTACCAGTGTGTCCAGAGCATGTCATATCGTGTCCGTACAACATATTACTGTCTACTTGCGACCCTTGAAATTTAAAATATCAAAGGATCATCCCATAATCAAGGTTCGCATTATCGAAATCGAAACCGTATCGGGCCATTCCTATGATTATTGGGATCAACATATAGGCAGTACCTATGGTTTCGGATCGGAATATCGGATATTCTGGTATCGGGAGACAAATCATTATTAATAAATTACTAAAATTTTTAAAACAAATTTTTTATACATTTAGACATAATTTTAAGTATTTCTGTGTTGTTTTTTTACTAATTTTGGAATCGAATGAAATAGTAGTCACCCTTGTCGATTGATTTATCTGCAATAGATAAGTTTTCTTCTTTTACATACTTTTACTACCTTACTATGCTTTTACACAGTTGTTGATTGATCATTTTCGTTCAATTTGTTTCGCCCAATTGACGAGAAAAGGAACCTCCAAAGTCGGTGTCCAGTCGGGACATACTAAACCATATCGGTATCTGCTTTTAGTGCAAACTATGCTCATAATCCACATTTTATCGTTGCCTAATTGATCACGGTATTGTCCTCTAGTCAGGGGCTGCAACATTTTCTCTCTTTTTTTTTACTAAAGTGATGGGGATCAACCTGCATGGAAGTATAAATTAAGCATTACTCAAAGCCATTTTATAGTTTGAGACTGAATTGTACGTCCTAATAACTTTTGTCCTGGAATTGTTCATCGTCAACATAAATTTTGAAGATACATGTAAATGTTTCAATGACACTGAAAGTATCGACCATTACTTCACAAAAAATTCCTTTGTGCACATATGATGTTATTGCTCTTTAAATTTAGGACTAACAACATAAATGCCACGTTATGAAAGCCGGGTTTGATGGGAACTCTGAACTGGTTGCAGAATTGGTCACTGCTAATGGTTTTAAAGCCGCTACGCGATAAAGGATAGTGCAGAGGGAGCTCGGGGATGGCTGGTCCTGATTTTCTTCCTTTTAATTTGCAACTTTCAAGTGTACTTTTGAATTTCTTATTTCTTCTTTATTAGGTTTCAGTAATCTTATTGATGTTCGTGAATACCAAGATTAAGATTGCTCCCAAAGAGCTTGTTGATGATAAAGGTATGTATTTGTTCTTGACTACATGAATCTCTATGATGATAAATTCTGTAAGAACATGTTTATTTCAGAAAATATGGAAAGGATAGATCTAAATCATTCCCAAAGCATGTTTATATGCCAAGGATCTTCTTGTTTTGTCAGCTTAGACTAAAATAAGTGCGTGCAAGTAAATTTGGGAATGAAATATTTTTTTGGGGAGCATAGAAAGTTAATGTATAAAAGAGAGTTAAAAGACTAATAACTGAATAAACTAGAAAATGTATTGTTCACCGTTATTATAAGGTGATAGTTACGGATGACAACGAATTAGAAAAATGTATAGTTCAGACATTACTTAAAAGAGCGGATAACACAGCGAATTAGAAAAATGTAGGCATTACTTATGAGGTGAATTATACTGTTGGGATATGGAATCCTTCGTGCTAAGCTCATGGACATCATTCTTATTCACTAGCTAGATACAAACCAATGATGCAAGTGAGGAATAGCCCGCAAAATAATAGCAAAGCCAAGCAAAGGTCTCTCTAGGCTATTTTATTATAGAAACAAGCCCTAAACCTAGCTAACCATAACTTCACCAAACAATTGGTACTTCAATACAGAGGCTTAACCCTTGGGTTAATTATCCATATCAAACTCTTTGTTTATTACTGGGTAAGGAAGCTTACACTATATCTTTTGCCTAAACCAATTCGTATCAAATTATGAACTTCTGATCATTGCAAGGGAAATTGATCTAACAACTACAATAATGGGTTTTTTACGCATAAGGAATACAATAACTTTCTCAAAATTACCTATATATATGTATCTATGACTTCCTTTAATGAACTTCTAAGATTGTAGTCATTACTGGTAAAGAGAAAAAGCTGTATAGTTTATGTCAACCAAAGCCATTTTATCTTGTTCAACTTCTGCCAAAATATTTCCTTTTATTATAATGATTTACTTTTTAAGAAATTAATAATATAAATAAAGATAGGAATAACATTTCAATGTGCGAACATCATTATGTTGTCCATACTCCGTATACATAGCAATGTATCATCTTGTTTTTGCTATTTCCATTCGTTAGTATGCAAAGGAAGTTATTTCCAAAATAAATTTCAGGGGATATCCTTTCAGTATATATCCTTCTTTAGGAGTGTGTCAACTTGTTTGTGCTCTCTCCTTTCTTGATATTTGTCTCTTTAAGTCTTTTTTCGGATGATTTTTCTATGGGCACAGCCTTGTTTATCAGGAATACTTGTTAATACATAATCTTGTATTTATTTAAGATGACAGGCAAGGCTCTTTTACCAGTTCTTGATATCTTTATATACCTTTTTCTTTCTCTTTTTTGATTTTGGATGAATTTTCTATGGGAGCAACCTTGTTTATCTCTGGAATACTTGTTGATACATAATCTCGTATTTACTTAAGATGTAGGCAAGGCTCTTCTACCAGCACCTAGTAGCATGAAGAACCTACCATCCCAAGTCGACGCTGATGTTTTGAAACGAAAGCCGAGATTAAAGAAGAGGCCCCAACAGAACCTGCACCAGCTGTCAACTTGGTTCCCGAAGCAGAAGTTAGTGAAGGTGCACTTAGTGGATTATCAAGATCACTTTCACTTTACCCATACACTACAGGAAATATTGGTATTTACGGCATGCAAAGCACGCCGTAAATTCCTTTTTACGGCGTACATGCGGCGTGCAAAGACATGCCGTATTTGCTCATGCCGTAAAAACCTACTTGTTTTTACGGCGCACAATGCATGTCGTTTATTACTCTTTACGGCGTACATTCTGTCCCGTCGATGCGTTTATAAATGCCATTAATAGCTTATTAAGGCATAGTATAGTTCTTTAACGACGTTGCGTGCATGCCGTGAATCCATTGTTTATTACGGCATACTCTGGATGTCGTCTATTGTTCTGTCACGACGTTCTTGGTGTGCCGGGAATCATATTTATGGCGTCAAACGCATGTCATAATAATTCAATTATGGCATTCATATGTCGGTCGTTATATGTCAATTATGACTTTCAATGTAAGCCATAAAAAACGTCTTGTGCATATCTATTAAGACATGTTTTGTTCGCCTTGTATTTTGTTCATTTTTTTCCTCAAATTTTCCTTCCTATTCACCAATTCAAATTTTGATTACAAAACAATTGTAGAGAATAATTCTATTGAGATTTCGTCACCCAAATGCAAACATTACACAACAATTGTAAAACTACTTCCATTGAAGCAATATTGTAAAATTATCTACAAAAACAAGCTTGAATATACTTAAAACATAGGTCTACAAAATGTATATATTGTTTCATTCCATACATCGATTCACAGTCAAAAACCATCAGGGTCCACATCATCCTCCAAATAAACAACAAAATAAAGAGTCTAAATAAAAAATCACTTTATAAAGTGATACAAAAACAAGACTAAATACTTGAAACATAGGTCTCTCCATGCATCTTACTCCACATATTTCATTTCATGCATCCACAGCCAAAAACTGCTAGGTCCCACATCTTCATCCTCCAAAAAAACAGCAAAATGAGAAGTATGTCTTCATTGCCTATTACATATAATAACAAACCATATGTCAGTATTAAGTTAAAAATGAATGAAATAACAAAATTAAAATAGTAGCAACCATAAATAACAGGTAGTAAATTATTGCTACTATTTCTACAGTCCTGAAGAGTTTACATAAATTAGTCAGCCAATCAAATGTGTACAAGTGAGTGCCAGTGCACTGAGTGAAGTGAAGGAGTTTAATGGACAGCCTGCCTATAGCAGACATGCAGTGTATCAGTATAGTAGAGGCTTATTAGTATACTGTTGTTTCAGGTGAGTGTATCAAGGGATGAGTAGTATATGGTACATTAGCAACCACAGAAGAGGGGGGCTCAGTTAGTTTACTACTGCCTTTTAGCCCAACCATGTTTGTATCAGCAAGATAATACACCCCAGGTTCAGTTCTTGAGTAACTTGGTTCAGCATTAAGTGTCAGTATAAGAGATAGAGTAGTGACTCGAGTGGGGCTTTTTGATAATAAATGTTCTTGTATCAGCCACCTACTTAAACCCTTAACCAATTGGCCCAGATGTTGATTGTTCAATCACCCCCATATTGGTTGTCCTGCTACCTTGTATGGCATGCATTTGGCCTATGATTCTTGGTTCAGACCCCATGAGTCTTTTGGTTCAGAATCCATAATTGGGTATCTATCATGCCCTTGCTCTGAGGCCAGACCAAATGTTGGTCCTGCATTGCCTTCAGGATCCTGTCGAGCCCCTTAAGCAATTGTCCACTGTTGAAATTTGCACATTTGAACATTAAAGACCCTATCACTAGCATGTTCAAAGAAATGAAAAGCAAAACAAATTATTGAAATCCATTGAGAGCAACAGCTGCCCCTCATAGCTGCCCACACAATTGACAGAATTGTACTCAACATGGCATAAGCATAGTAACAACAGAAGATAGCCAAGAGTAAAAACTTAAGATACCAACATATAGAAAAAATGAAGATAACATGAAATTTCTTAAAGAACAAAACTAGTAGAAGACATTCCAGGTCTAACTGGCAAGTAAAACCATTATTTGTAGAACAAAACAAGTATCAGCAATGAAACAAAAAGGTATATAATATTGGCTCAGAGTTTAGCAGATTTTAAATCATTGAAAACTAGCAAATATGGTTACCTCTTCAACCTTTGTATATCATGTGATGAGGAATGCAACAAAGTACCTCTTCTACCCATCACACTTCCAAGGGAATGCCACCAATCTCACTAGTAATTTAATTATGAAATATCTCATAATTGCCCCATCATCACAGCCTATTAGCAAAGTAAGATACAAAACAAGTTCAAAGAAATTAAAAAAAAAATGAATGCCCGCACAATTGGCAGAACTGCATTCAATATGACAGAAACATAGTAACAGAAGATAGCAACACAGAGTAAAAACTGAAGATAGCAACAGATAGAAGGAAAAAAAAAAGATAACATGAGATTTCTTAAAGAACAAAACTAGTAAAAGACATTCCAGGTCTAACTGGCAAGTAAAACCCTCATTTGTAGAACCAAACAAGTATCAACACAGAGTTTAATGGACAGCCTGCCTATAGCAGGCATGCAGTGTATCAGTATAGTAGAGGCTTATGTCACGCCCCAGAACCAGAATACTGGCAAGTAGGGACGGACCAGGCCAGCTACGTATACCAAAGTACTCCAGTACTCCGAAATAACGTATAAGCTGTATAGATGGGGGTTACTACTACAAGCCAACAGTCGATCCTAGGTCAAGAATCCTAGGTATCTCAATCACAGGCAGTAAACAATGTACAAGAAGTAAGATCAACTGGAATATAAAATAGTAAAGCGTCCCAAACTATCATATATCAATGATCATGAATCTAGTAATACAGAGTGAAGACTAGCAAGAGTAATAGTCATACATGATAAGCTCTAGCTATAGTCTAGAATACGCAAATCATGTTCTGGCCCGTAGGCTAAATATCAAGTCCAAAACACGAGCTAAACACGTGCTCGGAGGCTAAACGCCATAAAAGAATAATGTACATAACTAGTGGGAGAATAAAATAGAAAACCCACTAAGGTACTCTGGTGCTCTGGATAATCACCAACGAGTGGAAGGTACGGAAGATCCTCCGGGCTCCTCTATCAGATCTGGTCAATGTAAAACCAGTAGGGTCAGACCCCCAATAGCAAGTACCACAAAGGAAGCCAAACTATGAACTAAAACCAATCTAATTCTAACAAGCAATGGAGAGACATAAAGGTAAAGCTAATCGAGACTTGTGCACTACCAATGCACTTATCCCGATGAGAGACAATAAACAAACAACATGTCTTATAGAGTTAACTGTAGATATGTAAAGGAAGACATCATTTGTAAACCTGTCATGTGAGCATTTTAAAGGAAACTTGTTAACTTGTCTTGTAGAGCATGTTAAGTAACTAGAACATGTGAGCATATTATATAACTGGAGCATGTGAGCATGTCATGTAACTGGAGCGTGTGAGCATGTCATGTAACTGGAGCATGTGACCATGTCATGTAACTGGAGCATGTGAGCATGTCATGTAACTGGAGCATGTGAGCATGTCATGTAACTAGAGCATGTGAGCATGTCATGTCTATATAGAACGACAAATGATTAGATGACTTAGGAACTATTCTGGAACCCAAGTTACAACCCGTAAACCAAACAAGGACCGGGGTTGTAACCCTTCTCCTGAACAGAACTTAGTATCTAATCATTTACCGGCAAAAGTAAAGTATAAACAAAGATGTAATGAAAATAAACAAATCCGGACCCTGCCTAGGCAAACTAGACTAGACTGGACTCCATACAATAGTCACGGCCAAGCAATGAGTACGGCTTTATACATTAGCTAACTAGGGTTGTCACAATCCTAATTACTAACAAATGCAAGTTTGAGAATTCCAAGTCCAGCTCCTGCCTGCTACTACCTGAATGGTCCAAGCCAATGGTAATAGTGGATACATCGTCCGGGAGACAAATGTATCCTATAGTGGTGGGTACATCGCCCGGGAGACAAATGTACCCTATAGTAGTGCAACACTCGACGGTGCGCTGGAAGTGTGCTCATCATAACAGATAGCTCCAAATCCCATGTATATATATATAATGCCAAGACCAAAGGGGCAACAGGTTACTGGGAAATTCTCAATGATCTAAGTAATCAAGCTAGTTGTTTAGTCCTTAACATTTTCTTGTTGGATTCCGGGTGTGGCATTCCGCAGACTCCATCCTAGACATGAGACATGCAAGACTGGACAAGACAAGCAAGATTGTGCACCATAACAAGCCACAACAAGAAAAGTATAATAGACAAGAAGCCAGGAGTGCGCTACGACGAGCCACTATCAAGGAGCAAGACATGTACTGGAATCAAGAGTGCGCCATGACAGGCCACTATCATGTAAGCAAAGAAAGACATGTACAAGAGTGCACCACGACGGGTCACTATCTAGCAAGCAAAGAAGACATGTAAGAAGAGTGCGCCACGACGGGCCACTATCATGTAAGCAAGGAAGACATGTAACAATTATCATAGCTTGTAAGAAAGAATCTATCAAAAGACATATCATGGCATGTGGGAAACAATAATTTAAGCTAAGTACATTTCATAGAAAATGATTGAACATGTGCTAGTGTTAAGTGTATATAGGGTGTACAATCATTTTCTAACTATGCAAGATCATCTAATCATGTTAAAAAATCATTACAATCGAAGAGAATATCAAAAACGGACAAAAACGGGCAGAAACGGGCAAAAACAGACAAAAATAGCCTAACCGGATTATCCGGCGGATTATAGCGGATTTTCGGCGGATTTTCCGGATTGAAACAGCAAGTTTTGTGGTGCAAGTTCGGATTTTCTGACGGATTTCCGCGGATTTCCGACGGATTTTCCGAACCGTCACAGAAAGTTGATTTTTGAACTCAAAACTTGTTTCGGCCATAAAAACTTCGTTTTAAATCGAAATTCGGATTTTCAAAAGTCAAAATTGAATAGAATTGAATTTCCTACAACATGGAAGTATTAGTTTTCACAAATCAAAACATTTGATAGATCAATATCTCAAAATACTCCCAAACAGAGGTTCTCGGGACACCGAAACGGGTTCCGATTGCCACCAAACTCAAAATCCATGATATACAAACTATGTGAGGGCCTCATATATGTATATGTTACCAAGATCCATGATGGTAACACTAGTATCACTCTTGACACCAAGTTTTCTACTAAGTCCATATTGGGTTTTAACAGAAAATCAAAACCTTGCTTAAACAAATTTTAGAAACATGCATATAGGCGAGAATCATAGGGAAAACATATTTAACAAAATAAGTTTAAGGCAATTCTAAGCATTTAATACCAAGGGAAACAAAAATGACAACAAAACAATATGGTTCATGGATTTGGCAAGATGTACTTGCCTAGGTTAAGCTCCAAGCCTAATCTTCTACTCCTCCTCCTAGGGGGTTAGACACCACACCCAAGGCCTCAAGGCCAAGCTCTTGGCAAGCTCCAAGGGGGAGAGAAGGGAAGAAGAAATGAAGAGAGAGTGAAGAGAATGAAAAGAGAGAGGAGAGAGAAAGTGAAATGGTATATATAGAAGGGGGAATTAATCTTAGCCGTTGGATCATGATCCATGACAAAATCTAAGTCAATCCTAACCATCAAAACAAAACCAAATATCCAATGGGTAAAAGAGTGCATCTACACTATTCACAAAAATATCTAAACACTATTCATCAAAATATCCAAAACACTATTCATCAAAATATCGGAAACACTATTCATAAAATATCTAAAATCGAAAATATCTAAAATGTGAAAAATCTGTATGGACTGTATGCCGTCGGTATACTCCGGTATACTGGCGGTATGCCGGCCAAGGAAAAATCTATAAGTTAGGAAAAATTTTAAAGCATTACGAAAACCAAGAAAATACGAAATACGCTACAAAATACGTATCCGTATATAAATACCGATACTGTGAGACGAGTCTCACAACTCTCCACAACTTAAAATAAATTCCGTCCTCGGAATTTCCTAAATCTAGTCAAGCATGAAAACCAAATCAAAGAGCTGGAAAATCATATCAATCAAACAAAGCATGGCATGTTGGTAAGATAAAGACAACAATATTATAAGTAAATGCGTAAGCAGTAACACAACCACAATCAAGAAGGGATGGAGGCATATGAATAAATATGTCTCCGGAGTCTGTTGAGTAGGAGCAGGCCTACGCTGACTCCACAACTTAGATAAAAGTCAATTCTCAAAATAAGCCGGTACCAATGACTTAATCCAAGACATGACTCTACCTAGGACGTATCTTCGTAGTCGATACCAATGAAGTTATCACATGCCTCGACTACGAAGACAGAAGAGTGAGACGAAAAACTCGCCAAATACGCGTAACCCAAGAGATAAATAAGAGTGGAAGCAGAATAGGACAATACCTACCACACGACCATCCTCGGCCAAAACCTGCTCTGACATACTAAACTCTGCCTGCCTATGCCTCGGAACTGCTGCTCTAACCGACTGCTGCTGAAATGGTACCTGAGCTATATACAGCTGGACTGCCAGGGTAGCCGGTGAAGCTGGACTGCCGGGGTAGCCGGTGAAGCTGGACTCTGGCAGGACTGACCCTGCTGGCTGATCAGGCTGAACTGACACATCTGCCCTCGGGTCATCTCTGAACTCTGCCCCTGAATCCTGAGACTGATCCTCCATAACTGGCCTAACAGAAGATTTGCTGACTGCCATCGGCAAAATCCAAACAAGATAATCAGAAGGATTAAGGACCGTGCCCTTGAAAGTTAAAGGACACGAGGATTAAATCGAGAACAGGAAAGATCAACGATCAAAGCAGATACCAGGTCAAATATCAAGGGTAGAGAGTAATACAAAGGATATCAATGGAGAAGAAATTATGACTGAGATAACTACCAACAACCCCCACATATCTGATAAATCAGACCTGCATGGGCCACCACTAAAACCTATGTCACGCCCCAGAACCAGAATACTGGCAAATAGGGACGGACCAGGCCAGCTACGTATACCAAAGTACTCCAGTACTCCGAAATAACGTATAAGCTGTATAGATGGGGGTTACTACTACAAGCCAACAGTCGATCCTAGGTCAAGAATCCTAGGTATCTCAATCACAGGCAGTAAACAATGTACAAGAAGTAAGATCAACTGGAATATAAAATAGTAAAGCGTCCCAAACTATCATATATCAATGATCATGAATCTAGTAATACAGAGTGAAGACTAGCAAGAGTAATAGTCATACATGATAAGCTCTAGCTATAGTCTAGAATACGCAAATCATGTTATGGCCCGTAGGCTAAATATCAAGTCCAAAACACGAGCTAAACACGTGCTCGGAGGCTAAACGCCATAAAAGAATAATGTACATAACTAGTGGGAGAATAAAATAGAAAACCCACTAAGGTACTCTGGTGCTCTGGATAATCACCAACGAGTGGAAGGTACGGAAGATCCTCCGGGCTCCTCTATCAGATCTGGTCAATGCAAAACCAGTAGGGTCAGACCCCCAATAGCAAGTACCACAAAGGAAGCCGAACTATGAACTAAAACCAATCTAATTCTAACAAGCAATGGAGAGACATAAAGGTAAAGCTAATCGAGACTTGTGCACTACCAATGCACTTATCCCGATGAGAGACAATAAACAAACAACATGTCTTATAGAGTTAACTGTAGATATGTAAATGAAGACATCATTTGTAAACCTGTCATGTGAGCATTTTAAAGGAAACTTGTTAACTTGTTTTGTAGAGCATGTTAAGTAACTAGAACATGTGAGCATATTATATAACTGGAGCATGTGAGCATGTCATGTAACTGGAGCGTGTGAGCATGTCATGTAACTGGAGCATGTGACCATGTCATGTAACTGGAGCATGTGAGCATGTCATGTAACTGGAGCATGTGAGCATGTCATGTAACTAGAGCATGTGAGCATGTCATGTCTATATAGAACGACAAATGATTAGATGACTTAGGAACTATTCTGGAACCCAAGTTACAACCCGTAAACCAAACAAGGACCGGGGTTGTAACCCTTCTCCTGAACAGAACTTTAGTATCTAATCATTTACCGGCAAAAGTAAAGTATAAACAAAGATGTAATGAAAATAAACAAATCCGGACCCTGCCTAGGCAAACTAGACTAGACTGGACTCCATACAATAGTCACGGCCAAGCAATGAGTACGGCTTTATACATTAGCTAACTAGGGTTGTCACAATCCTAATTACTAACAAATGCAAGTTTAAGAATTCCAAGTCCAGCTCCTGCCTGCTACTACCTGAATGGTCCAAGCCAATGGTAATAGTGGATACATCGCCCGGGAGACAAATGTATCCTATAGTGGCGGGTACATCGCCCGGGAGACAAATGTACCCTATAGTAGTGCAACACTCGACGGTGCGCTGGAAGTGTGCTCATCATGACAGATAGCTCCAAATCCCATGTATATATATATAATGCCAAGACCAAAGGGGCAACAGGTTACTGGAAAATTCTCAATGATCTAAGTAATCAAGCTAGTTGTTTAGTCCTTAACATTTTCTTGTTGGATTCCGGGTGTGGCATTCCGCAGACTCCATCCTAGACATGAGACATGCAAGACTGGACAAGACAAGCAAGATTGTGCACCATAACAAGCCACAACAAGAAAAGTATAATAGACAAGAAGCCAGGAGTGCGCTACGACGAGCCACTATCAAGGAGCAAGACATGTACTGGAATCAAGAGTGCGCCATGACAGGCCACTATCATGTAAGCAAAGAAAGACATGTACAAGAGTGCACCACGACGGGTCACTATCTAGCAAGCAAAGAAGACATGTAAGAAGAGTGCGCCACGACGGGCCACTATCATGTAAGCAAGAAAGACATGTAACAATTATCATAGCTTGTAAAAAAGAATCTATCAAAAGACATATCATGGCATGTGGGAAACAATAATTTAAGCTAAGTACATTTCATAGAAAATGATTGAACATGTGCTAGTGTTAAGTGTATATAGGGTGTACAATCATTTTCTAACTATGCAAGATCATCTAATCATGTTAAGAAATCATTACAATCGAAGAGAATATCAAAAACGGACAAAAACGGGCAGAAACGGGCAAAAACAGACAAAAATAGCCTAACCGGATTATCCGGCGGATTATAGCGGATTTCCGACGGATTTTCCGGATTGAAACAGCAAGTTTTGTGGTGCAAGTTCGGATTTTCCGACGGATTTCCGCGGATTTCCGACGGATTTTCCGAACCGTCACAGAAAGTTGATTTTTGAACTCAAAACTTGTTTCGGCCATAAAAACTTCGTTTTAAATCGAAATTCGGATTTTCAAAAGTCAAAATTGAATAGAATTGAATTTCCTACAACATGGAAGTATTAGTTTTCACAAATCAAAACATTTGATAGATCAATATCTCAAAATACTCCCAAACAGAGGTTCTCGGGACACCGAAACGGGTTCCGATTGCCACCAAACTCAAAATCCATGATATACAAACTATGTGAGGGCCTCATATATGTATATGTTACCAAGATCCATGATGGTAACACTAGTATCACTCTTGACACCAAGTTTTCTACTAAGTCCATATTGGGTTTTAACAGAAAATCAAAACCTTGCTTAAACAAATTTTAGAAACATGCATATAGGCGAGAATCATAGGGAAAACATATTTAACAAAATAAGTTTAAGGCAATTCTAAGCATTTAATACCAAGGGAAACAAAAATGACAACAAAACAATATGGTTCATGGATTTGGCAAGATGTACTTGCCTAGGTTAAGCTCCAAGCCTAATCTTCTATTCCTCCTCCTGGGGGATTAGACACCACACCCAAGGCCTCAAGGCTAAGCTCTTGGCAAGCTCCAAGGGGGAGAGAAGGGAAGAAGAAATGAAGAGAGAGTGAAGAGAATGAAAAGAGAGAGGAGAGAGAAAGTGAAATGGTATATATAGAAGGGGGAATTAATCTTAGCCGTTGGATCATGATCCATGACAAAATCTAAGTCAATCCTAACCATCAAAACAAAACCAAATATCCAATGGGTAAAAGAGTGCATCTACACTATTCACAAAAATATCTAAACACTATTCATCAAAATATCCAAAACACTATTCATCAAAATATCGAAAACACTATTCATAAAAATATCTAAAATCAAAAATATCTAAAATGTGAAAAATCTGTATGGACTGTATGCCGTCGGTATACTCCGGTATACTGGCGGTATGCCGGCCAAGGAAAAATATATAAGTTAGGAAAATTTTTAAAGCATTACGAAAACCAAGAAAATACGAAATACGCTACAAAATACGTATCCGTATATAAATACCGGTACTGTGAGACGAGTCTCACAGCTTATTAGTTTACTATTGTTTCAGGTGAGTGTATCAAGGGATGAGTAGTATATGGTACATTAGCAACCATAGAAGAGGGGGGCTCAGTTAGTTTACTACCTTTTAGCCCAACCATGTTTGTATCAGCAAGATAATACACCCCAGGTTCAGTTCTTAAGTAACTTGTTCAGCATTAAGTGTCAGTATGGGTGATAGAGTAGTGACTCGAGTGGGACTTTTTGGTAATACATGTTCTTGTATCAGCCACCTACTTAAACCCTTAACCAATTGGCCCAGATGTTGATTGTTCAATCACCCCCACATTAGTTGTTCTGCTACCTTGTATGGCCTGCATTTGGCCTATGATACAGGTCATTGGTTTAGACCCCATGAGTCTTTTGGTTCAGAATCCATAATTGGGTATCTATCCTGCCCTTGCTCTGAGGCCAGACCAAATATTGGTCCTGCATTGCCTTCAGGATCCCCTTAAGCAATTGTCCACTGTTGAAATTTGCCCATTTGAACATTAAAGCAAAACAAATTATTCAAAGAAATGAAAAGCAAAACAAATTATTGAAATCCATGAGAGCAACAGCTGCCCCTCATAGCTGCCCACACACAATTGGCAGAACTGTACTCAACATGGCATATGCATAGTAACAACAGAAAATAGCCAAGAGTAAAAACTGAAGATTAAAGCATTTGAACATTAAAGCAATTGACCCTATCACTATGCATATTCAAAGAAATGAAAAGCAAAACAAATTATTGAAATCCATGAGAGCAACAGCTGCCCCTCATAGCTGCCCACACACAATTGGCAGAACTGTACTCAACATGGCATATGCATAGTAACAACAGAAAATAGCCAAGAGTAAAAACTGAAGATAGCAACAGATAGAAGGAAAAAAAAGATAACATGAGATTTCTTAAAGAACAAAACTAGTAGAAGATATTCCAGGTCTAACTGGCAAGTAAAACCATTATTTGTAGAACCAAACAAGTATCAACAATGAAAAAAAAAGGTATATAATATTGGCTCAGAGTTTAGCAGATTTTAAATCATTGAAACTAGCAAATATGGTTACCTCTTCAACCATTGTATATCATGTGATGAGGAATGCAACAAAGTACCTCTTCTACCCATCACACTTCCAAGGGAATGCCACCAATCTCACTAGTAATTTAATTATGAAATATCTCATAATTGCCCCCATCATCACAGCCTATTAGCAAAGTAAGATACAAAACAAGTTCAAAGAAATTAAAAAAAAAATGAATGCCCGCACAATTGGCAGAACTGCATTCAATATGACAGAAACATAGTAACAGAAGATAGCAACACAGAGTAAAAACTGAAGATAACAACAGATAGAAGAAAAAAAGAAGAAGATAACATGAGATTTCTTAAAGAACAAAACTAGTAAAAGACATTCCAGGTCTAACTGGCAAGTAAAACCCTCATTTGTAGAACCAAACAAGTATCAACACAGAGTTTAATGGACAGCCTGCCTATAGCAGGCATGCAGTGTATCAGTATAGTAGAGGCTTATTAGTATACTGTTGTTTCAGGTGAGTGTATCAAGGGATGAGTAGTATATGGTACATTAGCAACCATAGAAGAGGGGGGCTCAGTTAGTTTACTACCTTTTAGCCCAACCATGTTTGTATCAACAAGATAATACACCCCAGGTTCAGTTCTTAAGTAACTTGTTCAGCATTAAGTGTCGGTATGGGAGATAGAGTAGTGACTCGAGTGGGGCTTTTTGGTAATACATGTTCTTATATCAGCCACCTACTTAAACCCTTAACCAATTGGCCCAGATGTTGATTGTTCAATCACCCCCACATTAGTTGTCCTGCTACCTTGTATGGCCTGCATTTGGCCTATGATACAGGTCATTGGTTCAGACCCCATGAGTCTTTTGGTTCAGAATCCATAATTGGGTATCTATCCTGCCCAAGATACAAAACAAGTTCAAAGAAATAAAAAATGAATGCCCACACAGTTGGCAGAACTGCATTCAACATGACAGAAACATAGTAACAGAAGATAGCAACACAGAGTAAAAACTGAAGATAACATGAGATTTCTTAAAGTAAAAACCTCATTCAAAGATGGTTACCTCATTTAAAGAAGGTTGATAGTCATATAACCTTACCTCAAAAGTTTTACCACTAGTCGAATGTGATATACTTGATAGGCCACGCAATTGTACTCGATAAAGCCTCGTGTAGAAGAAAAAACTCTCGGGTCGGCCGATACAAAGTCAACTCATAATCAAGTACTTCATGAACCCAAAGTTTATAGCACTCTTGTCCTAAAGCCACATGATGGACCAAATCTTTGGGATTTATAGATGCAATCTCACCGATTGCAACGATTTCTGAACCCGTCTCCCAATTCAACAATTTGCATTTTGTCCCAATGTTAGGGGTACTTGGAATTTCTGCATTTTCCTTCTCCCGTCTTGTTTGTGATATCTCGCGATTCGAAGAACTTAGAACCCCATGGTTTGAGTTCGTCTTTCCCACCGTGTGTGAGTTTTCAAGTTGCTACATGAATGAAAAACACAATTAACTTTTGAACTATAAGTTTGAGTTTTCAGTAGGTAATAAACAATAAAGAACAAGTAGGTAATAAAGAACAAAAATATTATGTCGAAATGTAAAACTTACAGTATTATTTGTCCCAATAACCTTTTCAGCAATGCTTTTATATAGATTTTTCAATTCAATCAACTCACTTTCCAATCTACTAAATTTGTCACGATGATATCTTTGGCCTTCTAATTTCGAAGGAGTCGCCCCAAAGCCAAGCCCTCTTACTCTTCCTCGTCGTTCGGGACCAATTACTTTTGAAACAGCATCTAATTCAAAAGAATTTTTTTCTGTAGCAGTTGCCACCTTATGAGCATCTTCTATGTTATCCTAACAATAAATAGTACAATATATGATTTTAGATTGATATAAATATATAAACAAATGGTAAACAATATCTACCAGAGTTATAACTGATATAAGCAAATTAAGCATCCAAAACTATAAGAAGAGAACATAGTTATAACTGATAACTACACATGAATTTCATGCCAGGCACACACATGCATAAGCTGGTATGAAACCATTTTTATGAGAGGAAATAAAATGGAAAAAATGGGCATTGGATAAAAAATGGAAGCTGGAATTAACCTTCCGAAGCCCCTTCAGTGACAATAACAATTACCATCAAGTATTGAATAGAACTTTCATAAGTTAGTGTTTAGCCGAATACAATGCGAACTAGTATAGGGAACTCTTTTATTTTAGTTAAAAACAATTGATCCACTTGCTTAAAAAGAGGCACCTCATGATGAGTTCAACAAAGAGGCACCTCATTAAGAACTGCAAACACTACACCAATGGTTCATGTGAAATATAGAACAAATAGTAAAAAGTAGATAACAAGCACTTACCAAAATTCTCTTAGCCTCTTCACTCAATGTACCCGTCTTCCTCTGATGTCCCTTGATCCATATGTCAACTCTTTGTATGGAATCAGGATCGTCACTTTGTTGACGCTACAAGATAAATTATAGGTAATAAACGAGGAATAAAAATCAACTAAACCTACTAAAATGATTGAGGTAATAAAACATGCTTTTAGGTAACAAGCATATGGGTATCACTTAGTTACCATTTCGTCCTCTAGACGAGCATATCCCTTACGACTAGTTGTATGCAACAAAATTTGACTTTTTCGCATCTTTTTGAATCGTTCACTTTTCTCCTAAATTCACATATGAAATAAATACATTACGTGATAATAGCAAAGATTTAGAGCAAAAAATAAGAAAAAAAAAAGTAAAATTAACTAGTAGCACTAATTAACCTCAAATGCTTGAGTACTTCTCTTCATTACAAAAGCCTTCCAATCTTTAAAGTGTGGTACATTCTCAGGTTTGAGTAGGGCGAGTGCTCGTGGTAGACCTACAACTTTTGCTTGTTCCATCACGTCTTTCATTAAACTAGATTTATGATCACGCCAATGCTTTCCCAACTTTTGGAATGTATATTTCTTGTGGCAATCATCAAGTATATATTTTTGCTGTAAGAAAAAGTATAGCAGTCAATAAAAATCATCTTACGTCTATTATGTAAGTACAACAAACATAAATATTACCGTGATGTAGTCCCATATTTGATGTCTAAAATCGTCAGTAAGATCCGTCCAATGCTCCATTGTCACTGGTATTAAATCTCTTGCCGTCGAGCCCAGAAAACTAGCAAATTGGGCTGCATTATCTCCAATCGGTTGTGCCCTCTCATTGAAATCAATCGGAAGAGGATCTTTTCTCTTGCGAATATGATCCATTTTAGACTTGCCCCTGGTATTCTTCTTTCCAGACACATTAGAATTTGATTAATTTTGGTCACTTTGCATATTAGGTGACACATTAGACGGGGAGTTGGAGTCTTCCTGTGATATTCGTAGACCTCCATTTCCTCTTCTTGTACCTTTTTTGGAAGACTTCATAAAACAAACATAATAAGAGCTAGAAGTTACTCACCAATATATTATTAAAAGTATATTGTAAAGATAAGTGGAGCTTACTCCACCATATCCCGACATATTCGCAACTTTCTGAATAGACCTCTCTAAATTGACCTGTGATGCATAAAAATTCAATTATTAAACAAATATAAAAGATTAGTTTGTGTTAGTTTTCAGAGACGGACTCCATAAAATTCTGTACAGTTATAAGGATAAAGTATTCTAACCTTGACACCCAGAATACAAGTAAAAGGAATAATGATATTCCTTAATGACTTTGATATATATTGCAAACTTAAATACAATAAAATACATTGTGTAGCAGTTAATTAACAACCTGAAGCGGGGCGACCAGACAAAAACAGAATTTGAAAAACAAGAGCAACGAAATCAGACATAAACAGAATATGAACACAATATGGTTAGATATTCAAGTAAGGATAAAAAAGAAATAGACATCTGAACCTTGAACTTAGCAACACATCAAGGGTAAAACTAAAGGAATAGAAAACCAAGATATAGTTCATCACAAAAGTAAACCTAAATAGGTCTTGAAATTGACAAACCAAACCAAGAACATGAAACCTGCTAACAAGAACAAGAACATGAAACCTGCCATACTAGAACATTTTGTCTGTTCACAAAAAACGAAGATACAACCCTAAAGAGAAACAGAGAAGTTGGGGGTGTCGCAAGAGGTGGTGGCAGTTGCAGTGACGGTAGCTTGCGATTTTTTCACATGGTGACAGTACACAAGGAGATATTTTCGGTGCGTTCTTGACTTCCCACATTGAGCAAAATTTTCCAGGCTCATCCTCCCCTCCCCCTATCAGGATCACAAAACATCGGTCACATTTACAAGAAAAATGAAATGCATTATGTAAAGATGGATCCTATGGATTAGATTATAGAAATTTTAGAAAATTTCATCCATAGGAGATAAAATTAGTCGTATTGACACCAAAGAGGAGAGATGAAATTATTTACCTAATCCGAAGTGATCTTCTCACAATCATGTCTTACATAACCTTCACTGTCAAGATTCGGATCAAGTCGTAACATATCTAATGGTGCAAATGGCATGTATGCATTCTCTTCAAAGCTTTCCAACTCATAAAAACCTCTTGGTGGTGCTTTTAAAACAACATACCAATGTGATGCATCACTATCTCTTGAATAAAAAACTTGTTTTGCTTGTGAAGCTAAAATAAACGGATCTTTTTCAAATTGACTTTGCCCTTGGTGAAGGTTAACCAATGTAAAGCCCTCTTCAACTTTGACACCATTATCTATGTTTGCCCAATCACATTGAAATAAAGGAACTTGGAAATTGTAGTAGTCAAGCAAAATTATGTCTCTAATAACCCCATAATAAGATACGTTCCTAATGACATGAGATGTATCTTTTGCACTAGATCGACAAATTATTTCTGCTTCAATTGACACACCACTGTTTTGTGTGCTTTTTTCAGCAGCTTTTGTATGAAATCGATGACCATTGATGACATAACCTGAGAACGACGGTACAACCTTTTTAGGTCCACAAGCTAGCCACCTTAGTGTGCTCGACATAGTGCCAACTTGGCCCATTTTGACTTTATTTGCTAGCCATCCTGTGAAAGTCTCTATATGTCTCTTTTGTAACAGAGTTTCATTCTTCAAAAGATGCCTATCCAAATGCTTCAGTTCTTCTAAATGCATTCTGTTATTAAAGTATAAGCACATAAGAACATAGTAAGTAAAAATAAGTTTATAATTTGGTATCATACTTACTTAATATATGGTTCGACTTCAGAACTGTTAAACAGAACAGTACGATGAGCAATCTCTAACATGTCAGAAGACATAGTCCTCATATTTTCCTTAGAAATTGGCCTCCCTTCCCCAACACTTACATTCTCGAAATCATCATTGCGTCTATGTTGAACACCAATTTCAGCAGCTTGCTTTATGTATCTGCTACAAAAACTTGAGCACTCTTCAGCAAGGTACCTTTCTGCTATACATCCTTCAGGCCGTGAACGATTTCTAACGTATCCTTTTAGCACTTTCATAGATCTAAATAAAAACTAATATTAGAAGAGTATAGAATAATTTATAAGTTTATTATTAATTTAAAATATAATGTATTACCTCTCAAAGGGATACATCCAACGAAATTGAACTGGCCCACCAATTCGAGCTTCTCGTGCAAGATGAATTGTGAGATGCACCATTACATCAAAAAATGATGGAGGAAAAAATATTTCTAATAAGCACAAAGTTTCTGCAACTTCAATTTCAAGTTTTTCCAATTTGTTTTTATCGATGACTCTTTGGCACAACTCATTAAAAAATGAACAAAGTCGAAATATTGCAGTTCTCGTACCCTTTGGTAGAAGGCCTCTTAATGCAACTGGCAAGATTTGCTGGAGTAGAATATGATAATCATGGGACTTGAGATTTAAAATCTTGGAATCTTGCAATGACACATGATTTGAAATATTTGAGCTGTAACCATCAGGCAATTGTAAATTTGCAAGCCTTTTGCAAAACAATTGCTTCTCCGACTTTGATAAATTGTAAGACCCTGCTGCTCAACGAAACTTGTCCCCTATTTTTTCAGCATGTAGTTCTTTTCTTATTCCCATTTCTGCCATATCTTGACGAGAATTCAGACCATCCTTTGTTTTCCCCTTTATATTCAATAGTGTGCCAATAATACTCTCACAAATGTTCTTCTCGATGTGCATCACATCTAAATTGTGTCGCAATGGTAAACTCTGAAATATCAACATGTTAGTTATTAAATGCAAAACTATAAAGATATTATACATTCATAAAAATGAGGGAGATAATGATATTACCTCCCAATATGATAATTCAAAGAAGATTAATTTTTTTTTCCAAGGCCATATCAAATCGTTGTTTTCTTGCTGCTTCTTTTTCCTCTCATCTTTCTTCCTTTTCCCAACATGTTTTTTCTCTTCACTCTTTGGTTTCCCCCAATCATTTATATGGTTCTTTACTACATCAAAAATTTCCGAACCTGTTAGTGCTTTAGGCTTTGCTCTATGTTCTTCCTTTCCATCAAACCATGACTTTTTTAATCGAAATGGATGATTATGCGCAAGAAACCGTCTATGGTCCATATATACATGCTTCTTACAATTAGCCAACCGTCTTGAAGATGTCTCAATTCCACATACCGGACAAGCTGCTCTACCCTTTGTCGAATATCCGGATAAATTTCCATAAGCTGGAAAGTCATTTATTGTCCACAATAAAATAGCCTTCAAATTAAATGTGGATTTACTAAAGGCATCATAAACACTCACACCATTTGTCCAAAACTCTTTCAAATCTTCTATAAGTGGCTCCAAGTAGACATCTATATTATTCCCTGGTTGCTTAGGCCCAGGGATCAATAATGTCAACATCAAATTTTCCTTTGACATACACAAAGAAGGGGACAAATTATAAGCAACCAAAATCACAGGCCAACAACTATATTGAGTACTACGATCACTGAAAGGGTTAAATCCATCAGATGAAAGACCGAGCCTAAGGTTACGTGGATCTGATGCAAAATTAGGCCACTTACTATCAATCATGTTCCAGGCCATTGAATCAACAGGGTGTCGCATCTTTCCATCCCGACTTTTGTGAGTGTCATGCCATCTTAATTGTTCTGCCTTTTCAGGTGATTTAAACATTCTTCTAAATCTTGGTATTATAGGAAAATATCGCAATACCTTTGCAGGGACTCCATTTTCAATTTTATTTGTGCGTGCATCAACTTTCCACCGTGAAGCCCCACATTTTGGACATGTCTCCATATGTTCCTTTTCTTTTCTAAACAAACAACAATCATTTACACAAGCATGTATCTTCTCGTAGCCTAGATCAAATTCCTTAAGTAGCTTCTTTGTTGAATATAATGAATCGGGAAGTTTGTTGTCTTGAGGTAGAATTTTGCCGAGCATCTCAAGGAGTTCGTTGAAACCGTTGTCCGTGAGACTATGTCTAGCTTTGTACTTGTATAGAGCAACAACTGCAGCCATTTTTGTGTAGGTAGAGCCACCATATAAAGGAAGTTCGGCATCCTCTACAAGATTTGCAAAATGGGGCTCTCTTCCTTCATGTGCAGGTTCCATATTGTTATTATTGTCATCAACAAAATCATCTTCAAAATATGCATCTCTAAACATTTTATATGCTTCGGGTTTTTCTAAAACTTCATCTCTAGTTGCAGTAGAACTTTCTCCATGAAAGACCCATCTATTATATGTAGGATCCATCCCAAATATGACTATGTGCTCATAAACTATATCAAAATGGTGGAATCGATGGCTTAAACATCGGCAACAAGGACATTGAATTTTTTCCGGATTTTCCTTACTAGCTTGTACCGTATCAACAAACCTACGTGCTCCATTTTGATATTCATGTGAATCTCTGCATGTAAAGACAGACTTCAATATTATATTAATAAAAAAATAGTACTATATACTAATATTTATGATTTTAGGGATTCAATAGTAACCTTCTAAACTTTACCCATTCTTTGTCCATTGTGTATGACCCACCGACACGTAGTTATACCTGCTAAAGGGTGGCCAGAAGACTTCTAATTAGCTCCTTATTCGACAAATAATCATTGTCCTCAAATTATTCAACTATGATACTGAAATGTTGTCATACTGGAATATGTAGAAAATAAGATGATACTGGAATGTTATGTAATACTACACAAGACATATCACTAACCATGCCTTAGGACATATATTACCTAAAGCTGATGTAGTTGATTCAAGTATTTCATTGTGCTATTTCCTGCAAGTATTTCATTGTGGCTTGGTAGAAAGCTATTAGATAATATATCAATCAAAAAAGAACATCTTGAATCTAACCATCCAATCTCACCTTCCAGTCTCAGTTTCGTAAGGGATAGGTGGGAAGATAATGCCGAGGAGAGTCCCAAGAAAAAAGAAAAAGAAAAGAAAATTTGTCCTTTTGGAGACGGTACATAATATTTTGGACATGGTGGTGAGCAAATGTTCGGTATGAGGTTTCTGTAATGAGCAAGTTCAAAGTTCCTCGTGACTATATCTAATAAAATTCGGAATAGGTGTAGAATAAGAGCAGAGTAATGCATCAAGCACCCAATTTCCTATAGCAGATATTGCCTGCTTTTACATTTATCTGATGCAACTTTGTTGTTGCTACAAACAGTTCACAGGTGCATTGCTATAGGTAAATGATATACTAGTCACACGTACAAGAAAACAATGGATATTGATTAAGAACCAGTTTACCCTCCAAAACAATATTGGGTTTGAGTACTCAGAAAAAAAAATTGCACAAGCACTTAGCAAAACCAGTTTGAAATTCATTGACATCCTATTCACCTTTCCTGTGGGGCTGTAACAGCTTCTCAAGGTCTTCTAGAGATGCATCAGCATTTTCCTTCCAGAGCTCTTCCACTTTGTTGCTTTGTTGGATACTAATTTGGTGGGCTCGTAGTTGTTCTTGTTTCGAAGGGACCTGCAAGAAAGGATAGTAAACAGATCAGTATGGTCAACGAGTTCCAAGGTAAAATGTGTGCCCCAACATGATAATTTGCTACCCCATGGGTGGTAACAGAAAGAGTCCATTGAACATCAGTTCAAGCTAATGCTGTCAATTTGTGAAAGTGGGTCGCAAGCCAGGTTGGAGCTTTTTTTACCTCGACTAGGTATTCACATATAGCCCAAGCTAAACCTGAAAAATAAGGGCTAGGAATTAGAATACCATTCTAGCTGGGACATCACCAGAATTTCACCAGCAAATTCTAACAAGAAAGTGAGCAAAATCTTCAGTAATGACCACATATAGGAGGCATGGACTCTCAAGAAAACTCCTAAATGGTGTGAAAAGATCATGATCAAGCTCCAATAAAAATTATGAAGCAGTACATACAATCATCAACAACTTTTTCCACAAGATTCATAAATGATAATAAAATAGTACATCAAACACTTAAACATGTACATCGAACATTTTTTAAGTAAGTTTATGGGGCTGATGAAACAATATATTGTCAAATGCAGGGAATCTGAAAGACCAAGACATTAAATAGAAGTTAGTCTAGATAGACAACATGTACAATAGACATGTAGAATGGGATGAAGTATTGAAACACTAGAGCATCCCAAATATAAGATATTTATTTGAACATTCATCTATCCATCTATACTTGCTTCCAAATCTATATAATATAAAATGTCTATATGCCTTTCTGGCAAATCTACATATGAACACAGCTTCTCTTTACACTCTCAATCGAAATACTCACCACCAATAACCTAATTAGATTCTCCTTCCACTCTCAATTGGAACTGCTACTTCTAAGCATGTCATTCCTGATGTGTTCCTCACCTAATATATTCTTTCTTCATATCCAATAATATGTGCATCTCCCTCACCCTCTCAGTTTTATCGGCCACACACGAAGTTAAAAAGATATCTAACCTTGGCTTTTGTAGTGTCCAGTTAGACAAACATCGTATCGGTGTCAAAGCCATCTACCATACCTCAGTTTCCAAAAACGGAGCATGTACTAAAAATTCCAAAAAGATACAGTGTGCCAAAAAGAAAAAAGAAGAACTTTATATGGACAAATGATTCTAGAAAATGAACCCAAAGAATAGATAACGAACTTTACTCTTTGGAGTTTAAAAATATTGAAGCTTCATGTTTGCAACTTACTCGTAGTACCAAAAAAATATATTTTATTCTTTCATTTCATTGTATGACACTATTAGATAGATTTTGTATTATACGACCTGAATTAGTTCTATATGTACTTTGACATCTTAAATTTGATCAATCACGATTATCAACCATGATCAGGAGAAAGACTACAATTCAGTCCTTAGGATCCAGAAATCTCTCGGGGATGGCAAGAATAAGGAAAGCAATGATTTGTTAACATTAAGCAATTCTTTATCGCAGGTAAGGCATTTCTAGATGGCTAATTATTTGTATTAAATTTATTCATTCGATTATCCAAACATATTCATTCAGTTTGAAACCGTAATGCTCATTGTATAATTTATGGTATACACCTCCGTGTAGAAAGTTTAGTAGAACTTTCAGTTTAAGAAAGTGGAATATTTGCATGCCTTTCAGTTTGATTGTGTGAGCACATAGAAAACAAAATGTAAAACTATACCCTCACATGATCGTACAAATTTATATAATTTACTCGGCATGAAGTCACATGTGAAGAGTTGGTATGTAGCAGCCAAATACATGGAAAATCTGAGATTTCACACCTGTGACTGGTTTAACATATGTCGCTAAAAAGGAAGCCCCTCCATATGCAGTGGGTGCAACCACTCCTATCAGGGTTTGAATAAGCAGATTGTAGTTAGAATCCTTGCCACTTAGCCATCCATTTTAAATTTATAATTCACAAACCACAAGCACTCAATCTCTTGTGGTGTCACACTGAGACTCTGGAAATTGTCCGAAACGGGTTATCCAAATTAGAAGTCTTGTAAAACTTACCATTGATCGTCCACTCTGGTTGCTGCTCAATGTGATGAGCATCAACCATGTGACGTATATCTAAAGCTTATGATATTTGCTATATGTATGAAGCAAGTCATGATATACTTCTTGCTGATGGTAATCAATTCAGACAACAAGGAAGAAACATCACGGTTGAGCACCAAAAGGGGTGAATGCTTGAAGCAAGGATACAATATCGGTGTCAATATTATCGGATCCTCTATGAATATCAAAATCGACAGTACCGTTGTATCGAATCGTAGTATCATACTTTTTTGGTATAAAAATAGTAATTATACTTAAACGAATTTGGTGGGATAAAACAAAGGAAACAGAATGATGGAAGATTATCCCGCTACATATATCATGGACCAACATCAATAGTATCAGAGAAAATTGTTCAAAACATATACGCGAGGGATGAAAAATTTGTGTTTCTTCTAAGAATAAACATGAAGATATTTGTGTTTCTTCTAAGCATACACAACATTCAGAAGTATCCTTAGAAACAAATCAGACTCTGTTGCATCTGGGTTTCTTATTCAGCTTGCAATTCTTCAAATGAAGATCTCTCATATGCTGATTTTTTTTTTGATAGGATACAAATTGAAACTGTGCACCAGATCTTCATTTTTTTGTTTGCCAATAAGCCTTCCCTACTAAAAAATAGCTAACTAACAATCAAAGAGCAAGAAACATACAAGAGGACATAGGACACATGATAGATGCCAACAACTAAATGATTTAGGCTCACCATCCAGAGAAATAATTTTTAGTCAGCCTCAATAAGAACAAAATGAATTATATTGACAACTAAAATACACAGTAAATAAATTTCCACGGCAATCGACAAAGAAAAAGCCTAAATAAAAATTTAATTTCTTAGGTAAAATTGGGGGAAGAAGAAGAAATCGAACCTCAGTCCATCCTTTCAGTAACGATGTCTCCATAAATAGGAAGAGATCCTGTAAAACGAAAATAAAAAAATTGAATAAGAGCAAAACCCTAAATAAAAGAATAAAATTTGGGGAGTAAACCCTAAAAAAAGAGGAAAATTGGGTGGGGATGTGAATTGTGCTCACAAATTCTCCTATGATCTGAACAAAAAAAGAAATGAAAACCAAATGAAGAAAAGGAAGCAACTGAATTTGAACAAATTTGGGAAAAAAATGAGAAGAATAGGAAGAAGCTTAACCTATTTAGAGAGAGAGGAAGAAGTCAAAGAAGAGGATGAAGCCGTAGAATTTACTTCGGGGGGGGGGGGGAAATTTTAGGGTTCTAGAGTTTTGAGGGGGAGGGGGGAAGGTTTGAGCTCTGGTTCCCAGGAGACGGGATGGTTTTGAGCGCGGGATGGGAATTGGGGGCGCGGGATGGTTTTGAGCTCTGGAAAACTTTTATCTCCTTTTACTTTTAGGTTGCGGGAGGGAAAATTTAGGGTGGAGGGAATTTTGCCGCCTTTTATTTTTTATTATATTTTAGGGCGTTCATTGCATGCCGTCTTTTCTAAAAACTTAAGGCATTCAATACGTGTCGTAAATGTTATAATAAAGTTAGAATATTATTTTTTACGGCATTCATTGCATGCCTTCTTTTGTAAAACTAATTAGGACATTCAATGTGTGCCGTAAATAATATAATAACTTTCATTCTAACTTATTTAACATCATGCATGGAAATGTATGTCGTGAAACACTTATTTAAGGCATACTTTCTTAAGCACGCCTTAATTATAATGCCGTAAATAGTCACTTTCTTTGTAGTGATATGTAAGACCCTTATCATCTTGTGATATCTGCATTTTCTAAATTACCAATTCCCATTAATGAGTGTCAATTCATAGATATAAAGTAGTGCACATCATGTGTGCATGTGTGGGTGCTACGGATATAAATATAAACTAGAAAGGAACCATTTCTGAAATGTACAAATTCTCGGATGCTATACCTACAATGTTTCTGGCAATATATGTTTTCAGTATGTATGTGAGAGGGATTTCAATAAATCAAATCTTCATAAGGGTTTAGTTTCTATTTTAGGCTGGCATTTGGGTGTGTGTAGTGTCCAGACTCATATTTACAACAATGTAACGAATTTCATGTAATATGTAGTTGAAACCTGCAGTTGGTCACTTAATTCTTGACATATAAACCATGTCACGTACATAAGCAGGAGCTTAGTGGCACGGGGACGGCTATTTTTAGGGGCCTAACTAAATTGGGATAGTCATGTTCTAAGGATCATTGTGGAAGATGCCATATCAAAAGATCTTCATCTTTGATTTGTTTCCTATTTTATTTTGAAAGCTGCTTCCACAAACATGAGGTAACATGATAACAACAGCACGCGTAAACTTTGGGAGGAAAAAAAAGTAGCACGGAATGTTTCCAGAAATTAGGTACTGTTTGGCAAGAGTCTACTTGTCGAAATCTCAATTAATTTAAAGAAAAGAAGTTCGGACACTCAAAAAATCTGTTGCGTTGTGTAGCACACGTGTTGGACGCGACGATGTACTCCAAAATACACTAGGCACGTCGAAATGGACGGTGACTCATGTCGCCGTGTCTGTATTATGTCATATTTGTGTCCAAGGGCGGAGCCAGAAATTTAGTTTATCCCGGGCTAAATTTAAAGCGTCTTATAATATATTTTTTTAACAAATGAATGTTGTATCGATATCGCCATCTACATGTCTCATTGTCTCCATATCGCGTAGCATGTCTGAGCCAATGTAGAACCGTCACTAACATAAAAAAAATAAGAGAACCTGACAATTTTTTTTAGTTTACTAGTTTTTCTTTTCGTCACAAATTTGAACACTAAATACCTTTAATATCCTTTTTCACCCATGACAAAACTTGCCTAAGGTGTGGGAGGTCAGAATAAAAAATAAATTTCAAAAAAAAAAATCTACCAGAATAAAATTGGTCTAGAAAAATATTAGGACTGAAAAATGAATCCAAATGTTGTATAAGAATAACTTACTAGTATGAAACGAAAATATGGTTGTAGGATATAAATGAACCAAATAAGATATATAAGTAGCAAGAAGAAAAATAGATCAAGAAGTGTTCGTACACGTTAATGGAGTTGCTGCCATAGAATGGAAATGGTGGAAAATTCTTTGTTTCTTTCATCAGTTGCCTCTCTTCTTGAAGAAGAAGAAGAATGATGATATTTATATTTGGTGATGTAGCTCTCTGGGGAGGAGTGTTCGTACACGTTAATGGAGTTGCTGCAGCTGGCCCTAGCTGGCTGTCTTGGCTGGGATGAGAGGAGATGGAGTAATCTGTAGGATGGGAGTAGTAGGGTGCTGTGTATAGCTAATATTCCCTTTTCTATGTGTGGACTAATTATGTACAGGTCTGTAGTTTGTACCCGTATATATATAAGAAAATTTGGATTAGCTGGTGGGCTGGAGCCCACCCCAGCCCACCAGTAGATCCGCCTATGTTTGTGTCTGTGCAATAGAAACAATATCACCTACTAAGGAGTAAGGGGCTTGCGTTTGTTTGTTAAGTTCCAGATAATCCTATATCTGTGCTAATCACCCGCTGGTCGTCCAATTTTGGACTAAACTTATAGACAAGCCCCTTCTCGAAGAAAATTGTCCCAAAAAAGTTGTTGAATTTTCTCTGAGATATTTTCTGATTTTTTGAATTTATTTCCGCTGTATCCTAACACTTTTTATACCGTCTTCAAATTGAGTTAACTTGGCCGCTTAACCTGATGTCAGAGAGACTCCTGATTGATCGGAATTAGAATTAGACTAATTTTCTGTGGTTTAGTTGGAAGATTAAACTATGATGCAGAGTGGCGAACAACTGAGCAAGTGTGAGATTTTGAGCTTAAGAGGTGGTAGATATTATTTATTTTTGAGCATCCATCTTTACAGATGTAAAGGCTTATGTATATTGACGTAAGTGCTATTGAAAATCTACAATTCTAGTCTAGATTTGAGTTCTCACTCATAGATCTTGCAAACTGCCCCCAAGGTGTTGATCTATCTCAAGAACTTGGTAGCATAGTGGTTGTCACATGTATGCAAATTGTGGATTGGCAATAAACTTTATTCATCTTCAGAGGATCTCATGTGATATTTCTCACTCTTATGGAGTTAGGGCTGAGCAAATATGGTTCTTTTTTCGAAAACCGATCCGACCCGAACCGAATTGGCCAATCGGTTCGATTTTGTGTTTAACGGGTCGGACTTCGGTTCTGAATTCGCAAATATTCGGGTTTCGGTTCGACAGTCGGATTTGGACTTCGGTTTTAAAACCGAACCGAAAACCGAATATGAAGTTACCATTTTAGCCCCCGTATCCATATATAAGCAAACTTTTGGAGAGAGAAATCCTAATCCAAGAGCTGCGGCTCTCTTCTCTTCTCCTCTGAGTCGTCTCTTCCCCCATAAACCCTAACCCTAACCCTATTCTCTCGAGATCTTCTTCTCTCTTCGTCTCTCCATCCACCCGAATCTGAATCCTCTGATGGTTCTCGGTATGTACGTCTCTGCATCTGAGGATCTCGGTTTCTTCTAGGACTCTAGAAGACTTGGTAAGCCTCTCTCTCTCTCTCAGATTTAGATCTGAGTCATCTGAGTCATCTGACTTCCCCCGGATCTCGGCCTGAAGACTCAGAAGTCAGATATGGACTCGAAGACTTGGTAAGCCTCTCTCTCTCTCTCTCTCTCTCTCTCTCTCTCTCTCTAAGCTTCTTCTAGGATCTCGGCTCGAAAACTCAGATTTGAGTCATCTGACTTCCCATGGATCTGAAATTTTTACTCAGATCTGAGTCATCTGGACAAGATTTGAAAATTTTACATATGTTGTTCATAGTTCATAGTTGTCCATAGTTCATAGTAAATTTTACATATGTTGTTCAAATTTTTTTTCTTGTTCAGATCTGACTTCCACATGCTCGAAGATTCAGATCTGACTTCCTCGATGTTCATAGTTCAAAACTTTTCCATATTTTGTAGATCTGAAATAGTTCTGATACAATAGTTCTATTTTTATGTTATTTTAATGTTTGCAAGTATTTATTTGGGGACCTTGGGTTTGATCCTTTGTTTGGATTTATTGCAGCCATTGACAAGTCATTTTTTCGTAAGAATTTGCCAATGGCGAGGCATTCTGTTACAGTAGTTCTGATACAATAGTTCAAAGTTTTATATATGTTACAATAGTCCTAAAATAGTCCTGATACAATAGTCCTAAAATACTCATTTTTTTAATAAAAATTTGCGATGATGATTTGGCATACACTGCAGCCAATGGCGATTGGCGAGGAATACAACCATTCTGAATCTGAGCCTTTTCCCCCCTCTTTTTAGTGCTGCAATTTACATGTAGATATGTAAAGTTCTTTGATATATTTGCAGCTTGAAATCAAGTAACTTGATCGGAGTGCTTTTGTTAACTCCTCTTGTAATGCCCCGCTCCGCACGGCACATTACGCTGAGACGTTGACTCAACGAGTCGCGTTGACCGAATAAAATGTATCGATGCGAATCGATACGAGAGTTATGTTGTCCCGAGCAATGCATCAAAACTAAGTCGATGCGAAGAGTTGCCTTGTCCCAAAAGAATGCATCGAGCTGAATCGATGCCAAAGTGCCGCATTGCCCCGAATGATAAGTGTGTTGAATCGGCTCGAAGATTCTAAGAAATCGAATAGACCAAGGCGCAAGTCCGAATCGATGCAAGTATTGATTTTAGTTGGTTTCATGTGCAGGCTATACGTTTACGCTAAAATATTAGAGGTCGGCATTCTGCCTTATTCAGTAAGGGGTTCGCAAAATCAAAATCGTCGTCTTACAACGGGCTGAGACTTGGGCACGGTAAGCCAAATCGGACGTACAATTCAATGAAACACGAAGTGATCGAATGGCTAAGTCAGGAGAGTGGCTGTGCAACGAAGTTATGAAATCGAGCCGCATCGGCTCGGCGAAACGACAAGGCGTATCAACTCAAAGTGGGAGGATTGTCTCTTCTTTTTACTCCTTCATGCCTAATGTCATGATCCGGTCCCAAATTCTTGGGTCGAATCGAATCATGCCCAGCCTGCACCGTTGTTGAGACGGTGGCAGTAAGCTGTATCACTCATGCAGGTAATAAATAACACAATCCAATTGCCACAACTTTAATATTTCGAATAGTTTAAAACTTTTTACAACAAAATGAAAGATACATCTGAAATACACTGTTTTTCACAAACATCATGAATCATAAGAAGAAGAAAATCTAGGCAACCAGCTTATCAGTCTCGAAATCATCGTCCTCTAGTTGGGACCTCGGGGAATATCGCATAACAAAGCCTCATCAGTGTTACCTAAAAATATTGGGTCTCCAGTCAGGAGTGAGCAAAGTACAATTCATGCTAATTTGACAGTTGAAATAATAATAGAATCATGCACTTTTAAACAATTTAGAAATGAACAGTTTTCTAACAGTAAAACAGTGTGATTTGAATAGGCAATGAATATGACCGGCTTGGATTTGTTACAGTTCAGATACGGCTTATCCCCGTGTGTATGAGGGATAAGCTAATACAGTTACAGTAGTTACAGTAGTTTGGATGTGGTCATACTCATTACACTACTCTCCCAGTCCCCAAACAGTTACAGTAGTTACAGTAGTTACAGTAGTTACAGTCAATGCTCTCAGGGAGAGTTCCGTGTTGCATCGTGGTTTAAACTTGCAGTAAAACGATTATTAAATAACTGTAAACTAACACAAAATGTACTTGCCTTGGTTTGATTGGATTTGAAAGGTTGAAGACTTCGAGATGGAAATTAGACTCGTCCTCGTAATCCTACATTCGAGAAGTTCGACTCAGAATCCAGGGTTACCAAGCTAACTATGCTAGTTGAAATCTCTAATTGTGTCCTAATCAATTTTAATCTTTATTAATGCAATCACAAACAAAAATGCGATTATCGGTGCGTTGTAATTAATAACGAGGGAAAGATCATTTAACCTTGTATTTTGGAAAAACTCGTCGATACCAAATTAATTTGATTAAAACTTTGTATTTTCGTAATTATACATATAAAACTAAATTTCTTATTTTAATGAGAAATACATGATCATTTGTTAAATATTAAAACTTGTAAATTTTTAATGTGAGAAAACTTTATTAATTTTTATATCAAAATAATTATCTATTTTGATTTACGCGTACGCTAAAAGAACTCGCAAAACCAGAAAAACAACAGAAAATCCTACGCTACCAAATTACAGGTCACAGAACCAAAAGACCAGCTGGGCTTATGCCCATTACAATTTATTTACATAAATTGAAATAAGACATAAACGGTCGTTAGTTCTAAAACTTCCTATAATTTAATTATGAATAAATTAAATGATAAAAATAAAGTAAATATTTAATGAGTCTCAGATATGGTCCAATCGTCATATAGGCTAATGCCTCAACGTCCGGGCGAAGCCGATTTCGTTTGTACTTAGCCGGGGCCCATTGACCGATACGGTCGTCGCCCAAAATCCAAAATATTTAATATATTTTCGAAATCCATTTTAAAATTATTTTTAAAAATATAATTAAATTTACAGAAAAATCCGGCAGCATTTCCTCTATTTTTGGTCAATCCAAAAACTGGGAAATGTATGCCAATATTTTCCTGCAAATCTCAAACCAGGGAATCCCAAAATATATATAAAAATAACCACAAACATTCCACAGATTAATTCGGAACGACCCGAAACAAATTCGGAAGTCCGAAACTAAAACCAATCATCACAACACAATATCGGAAGGATCCGAAACTAAAATATTTAGAAAATCATTTCCGAAAAGTTTCGAAAATGAGGAAAACCAATTAACAGAACTTTCCGACGTTCCTCGGAAATCCCGGGAACGACGTTCACCCCAAAAATTGAATTTTCCAAAGGAAACTCGTGGACCAATTCATCATCAACACCGGGGAGGGACGAACTACTGTGATTAACCAGGGATTACCAAAAAGACGGAATTCAAAGGGTTGTCTCGGACTCGGGACGTGCAAATCCACAGATCGGGGTTGAAATCCAGCGAAGAGCGCTGTCCAGAACAGCGGACAGCCTCGGGGTCAGCGCTGGGTAGCGGTGGTGGAGCGCCGGGGCTGCGGGAGACGCACCGGGGCTGGGCGCGCGCACGGGGTCGGCTGGATCGGGGAGAACAGCGCGCGGGGTGCTGTCGGGCGGCTCGGGACAGCGGCCGACGGCAGGAGGGGCGCCGGGGGCCGGCGAAGGGGTCGGGCGCTGGCGATGGGCGCGGGAAGCTGGGGGTCCGGGGGTCGGACGCCGGAGGGGTCGGTGCGGAGGCCGGGAGGCGCTGGAAGGGGGCGCCGGCGTCTGGTCCGCACGGGGACGGGGTCGCAGGCCTCAGGGGCACCGCTGGGGTCGGGCCGACGGGAGCTCGGCCGGCGGGGAATGCCGGAGCGGCTGCGGGGCGCGGACGGACGAGGGCAGGGGGTTTGCTCGAGAAAGGGTGATGGGGTTTTGGGGGAGAGTAGGTGATAGGGTGTTGATCTCTTCTCTGGAGAGAATGTGGAGGGAGAGGTGGAGTTGTGGTGTTTAATAACAGGGAGTTATAAGGAGGAGTTGAGGAGTTGAGAATGGGAGAGTTTTAATATGGGAAAGAAAGTAGTGCTGGTGGGTTTTTATTAAGGGAGAGTGGAAAGGTGATAGGTTTGTGCTGGTGCTAGGTTGTGGGGGAAACGTATGGGTTTACCACAAGTGGGGGTGAGGAAGTTGCTAGAGAATATGAAGGGAGTGGGTGTTGCTGTGAACATGTAGTGGGAGAGGGTCTCCAGGGAAAGGAAGAGTGAAACGGGTCGGGTTGGGTTTGCGGGTTTGGATTGGGTAGGTTAGGATTAAGCCCAAAACCTCTAAAATAATTACCAACCATTAAATATGGATCTAAAAATCCTAATAGGATTCGGGTTTGGACTGGGTCCAGGCTCGGGGTCAGGTCAGTAACCAAAAACCAGACTATTATTTTGAAATTAATTTCTAACCCACAATATAATAATAATAATAATAATAATAATAATAATAATAATAATAATAATAATAATAATAATAATAATCCATCAATATTTATATATATACCAATTACGACAAAAAAAATTAATTATTAACCAAAATTATATTAACTCCAATTAATTAAATCCAAAAGCGGGTTTCACACCTAAGTCAGAATATATCATTGTATGCTAAGTTAACCTATCGACGCCACGGGCGTTGTCCGATCGGAAGATATATCATAGTGTGTGTCAAACACTAGTTAGAACAATTGAAATGAAACGTGCATCAAATGCACGAGTCGCTATGGAATATTGGATATCGCAAAGGCGAGCGCCTCGGTGCGCAAGCCGCAAGAACATGATAACTGTATTCGACGAGTGCCTTAGTGCACGAACCATACCGTACCTTCGCGCACGAGTTAGAAAGGCTAGAACATTGAAAGACAATAGGCGAGCGCCCTAGCGTGCAAGCCACGAACATTAAACACTAAGTCATAGAACATGGAAATACGGTCGAAACGTGCCTACGTGCACGAGATCATAAAAGATGGCTTCGTTGCGAAAGAATACAGTTGTGGCATGAATGTGACGGAACTGTCGGATATGACATGATGCCTCAAAAGGTGTTCGGGACCTTCGGGTCGTTCGGTTGACGAACATTGAGTTGAGACATGATGCCATTGAACATTGAAACGAAGCATGAAATGTAAGAACATAGAAAGTTAACAGAAGAAATACGAGATGATAAAGTTTGAGTCTCGGACTCAAGACTATGCTCGGTTGTTTGGATAATAGTTCGTTGCATGGTCGAATGGAATGGACTTGAGATAAATGTGATTATCTTTCGTGCACGGGTGTTCCCTCGAACGATTAAGTGCCGGGGCGCCGGAACCGTTTGGCCTAGGAGGGAGTGTATCTTTGATAGGCGTACATCCGTAAGACGATTAGCAACCGCTTGACGAGATGTAAAAAGTTACAAATGATGGTATGCAGCGGTAACGTTTAGGTTGTTTGGGATAGTAACCCAATCCGTGAAACGTCGGGCTACCCAAATTCGAGAAAGAAAAGAAGGAGAGAAAAGAAAGTAAGAAAAATAAAAGATAAACTCCTTTAGTCCATTGCGGCGCGGATACGCCAAGACCTTCATATAGCTAAGGAACGATGGATTGAAAGTGTAGGCACGTATGTGTCCCGCACACATAGATCCTGCTTAGAGATGCACTTATAACATGACAGGAAAGGAATGTGGCGTATTCACCTTACGTCGGTACAAGGACGAGTGCGTCAACTTGGTAAGTCGTTCCACGAAACAAATATGAGATTGTTTGCCTGCTTGCCTATTCAATTCGAGTAACATGCTTGCCATGATAACATGCTTTACGCTTTCGAATATGCCATGAAATTGACACTAAGAAGAACATAGCATGTGTAATACCCAGTTTTCCAAATGAGGGTAATTTTGAACTTTTGTAATTATAATTATTATTTATTGATATTTATATCACAATATGATTTTTGCTGATTTTTAATCATTTTAAAACTATTTAAAAACTATGACTTGTGATTTTGACATACTGCTAGTGAAACCCTAGAGACTGTCTGACCTAGAGTCTAACCATATGATTGGAATATTTATTTATCATTTTTAGCCTAGGGGTACTTTGGTCATTTTGACTTATTTGAATTATTTGATTAATTATTGGAGTGGTGATTGTTATTTTTGACCTTGAATAGTTTTGACTTAAGAGACTAACCTAGATGTTGACCTTGGTTATGGTGACTTGATTAGCATGGTGAGACCCTAGTCTAACTTAAGTCAACCCAAGTTAGGTCACTTAGGATCAAGTTTGAAATAGGAGGATTAATGATTAGGTTCAATGACTTGAGACTCATGACTTGATTTCCATGACCATTCAAATTGGCCCAAAGCCCACTAGACTAAACCCTAACCCTAATTTCCATTCATTATGACCAGCCACTTAGGGTTCCCTCTCTATAAATATTCTCCTCATTTAGTTCTTGCCTCTTTTGTATCATTCTGACACTTAGAGAAAAGAAAGGCATGGCCATTCTTCTCCAATCCATAGTTTTTCTATTTTAATTTCTTTTTGACTCTAGTTTCTTGCATTAGAGTCTAATACTCTTCTATTTTTTGTTTATGGAGAGTAATCCCAGCTTTTGAGCAATTTGGAAATTTGTGCTAGCAAGGAGGAACACTCTATTTTGGGGCTTTTCTTGCTATTGGCACCTATAGGTAAAACTCCTCAAATTATGCTAATATTCTGATTTCCTTGCATCCTAGCCTAGATCTAGGTGTCCCCTAGCTGTCTCTAAAATTTGGTTAGAAATCGTGTCCGTTTGGTGTCCATATTGGACACGTATCAATATGTCTATGTGTGTGTTTGACGAAATATCTCAAAGAACTTTTTATTCATATTTTTGAAAACTAATTAAACAAAAATGTAGATTTATATGTGTGTTTTCATTCTCCCTAAGTCTGAACACGATTTCGTGTCATTTTTGTGTCGGAAACGACCGTGGACACGCTGCACGACACAACGCACGGGTGCCCTGCTACCTGTGTCCTATTTCTCTGTGGACACGCCACGTGGACACCTCATTTTTGACACAGAGGTAGGGGCCATCACTGACAGACCCCCCTTGAGTCTCATGGACTCTCGTGTCATGTCGGACACGGAATCCATCGTGCACTGGTTTTGAACTACACGTGCACAGTCAGATTTTAGGTTCTGATACTCACTTCGTGTCCTGTCCTGACATGACGAGAACACGAATCAGGGTGTCGGCCCGCTAGATCTATATCCCCCCTAACCCTAGACACGAGCACGTGACCTCTCGTGCGACGTGTCGTGTCCAATGTGGCTCGACATGGCTGCACAAATTTACGTATTTATTGATTGGACACCTCGTGTCCAGTTATGTGGACACGAGACCCCACCCACTGACACGTGTAATGTATATCTACTATCTGCACACATTTATTGATGATTAATTCGGGTTTTCGAATCAATTTAGGGTTGTAAGGTTCGGGTTCTATGAACTCTGATACATGCTAATGCTCACTATTTCATGAGATTTGAAATGCTAATTTATGAAGTTTAAGTATAGGTTTTGAATTGAGATGTAAGTTACATGCTGGTATACATATGTGAGTTTTAGTTTGTTTAAATTGTTCAACTGGACAATGAAAACCTGAGTTTCGAATTAATATTTCAAATGTGTTTGCATGAGACTGATTTAGGATTTTTTTTTTCTGATTTCGATTTTGATTGTCTTGATTTATATTGTAATTCTCACTGTGATGTAGGTTAGATATTGGATTTGGTTTTAAGATTGTATATATGTAATTGCACTAATTTGGAAATTGGATTTCGATTAACATTTTGAGAAGTTCACTGACACTTGTTCCCTTCTACTGATACTTCAAACTGAGAATGTAATATGAGTTTGGGTTTCCTTGATTTGGGGTTCATGTTTTAAATCTTTGTTAGTTCACGAGTTATCCTGTTAATTACATACACACAGGCACTCCACTGTTAACCTGAGATTGTAGACTGATATTGTATACACTGTCTTTTCCTGAAAATTTATAACTGTCATGAGTATCACTGTTGCATACATTGATTTTCTGAGTTACATTGGGATTCCTGTTTTCCCTTAGTGATTAATTTCCATGATTGATTCTCCTATATACATTGAGTTCAGTTGCATGATAGGATTAATAGATGTCAAGTGATTAGTTTTCGAATTTATTTGGGATTTATAACTGGAAACTGATTTTGCATACACTGTTGTTTCCTGAGATCTGAGATTTGATTATAGGTTTGAGTTAAATGTTTTGATTTTTAAAATTGAACTGATATAGTTAACTGAGATTCTTTTTATGTGAAATCTGAGATTTTTTCCAATTGTGTAGAACTAAGAATCCTTTTCCTTGTTGTTTAAAAACCAGTGAACCTGAGATGACTGGAACCCTGAGAATCTATGCACTGGTTGTGTTCACTGTTTCAAACTGAAAATGAACTGAGATGCACACACTTGTTTGTCACCCATGTTACACACACACATTGAGACACCACTATGCTGCTACACACACACATATATACACACATCTGAAAACTCACAGGCCTATACTGTTTACACATTGCACTGATTAAACTGAGTTTTAGAGAATTAACTGAGATTCAAGTTAACATGTAACTTGAACATAAAACTGAAATCAGTCCCTCTCTCAAATTCATTCACTCATGATCCACTATACACACACCCTCTATTGACACACACTGCTATTTTTATACACACACATATCACATATACACACACATATATGTATACATGTCACCTTCATTGCCCTTCTTTCCCTTCTTCCTCTTTAATCTATGAATATATACATAATCTTTATATAACTTTATGTATATAGATACATGTGTGGATGTAATATATATAATGTATTGATTTTCATATAGGATATCTAGTTGGCCTTGATATTTGGTTTTGGATTAGGGTTCATGAGTTTAGCTTAAGTAGGATTTGATTTTGGGTATAAATGTATGCAAGTAAGCATGTATGATATGTAATACAAATAATTGAATGCACATATGTATGCATGTATGTTAATGTAATATACATGTCTAATGTGATCATGTAACCAATGTATGCATAGTCATGATCTAATGTATTGGTATATAGGCAATGTAGGCATGTATGAATGAATGTATAGATGTATAGTATGGATGCATAAATGTAGGCAATACAATATAGTATGAATATATATGCCTTCGTGTGGTTCACATTGCTTGTCTTGCTTGTGTCTAGCCTTAATTGCATAGTATAGGCTTGGTTAGGCCTAGTGAGACTTGTTTAGACTTGTTTGGGCTAGGACTTGACCTAGTTGACCTAGTTTGACTAGTGTGGTTGACTAGAGTTGACCAAGTTTGACTTGGACCTAGTTTGACCTAGAAATCATGTAGACTGCATTGTGTGTTTTATTTTTCTTGTATTTTACATATCATGACCTGTACTGCTCTATTTAGGACATTGTGACTCCGGTGCAGACATCTGATATTACACCACTCTTTTCAGAGTATCAGGCGAGTACATTCTCTGATATTTCTCTCATTTACTTGTCAATTACTGTACTTCAGTTCTAGTTAGTTATACGTGATTCTCTGTTACAACACGTATGGATATTTCTGGATTCATGTATGCGACACACATACCATCTTGTCTGGCCTCTATTACTGGAATCATTGCTGGTATCATCATGTTGGCTCTATTACTGGAATCATTCTGGAATCATTGCTGGTATCATCATGTTTGGCTGGACTCATCTTGATTCTCATGTCGTATTTTGGATTCACTTGTACTTGATGGAAGGGAAAATACTTGAGTAAGACATGTAGACATACCCTAATTTTGGAATTATTCCACATGCTGGAATCAAACTGGAATGATAGCCATCTCACATCCGACCAGGTGTATGATGTGCCGGATTACCTGTAGCCGTTTACATGTCGATCTCGGTATTTTAAAACATACTGTTAGAGTATAGTCTGGACTCACCCTGGAATCTTTGATCACTGACTGGAATCATCTTATACTGGACTCATCTTGTACTAGAATCACCTGGTATCAGATTCATGTTGTCTGGACTTACTTTGATTTTATACTTGTTTACATTTACTGTCTGGACTTATATCATGTTACTCTAGTTCAGTAGTTTCTAATTACAGTCTTCATTGCATGATTCTTCTCTTGTTTAGTTACTATACTTTTCTTGTATCTCAACTGTTCTCTATACCATCACCTAAATATAAACTGCCATATTCATCAATACAACTGTCTATAACTGCTTTATAGTTCTCTGTCATTTACTTGGATTTTTTAGATGAGATGTGCTCGTTCCTGTCCTGACTGGACCTGTTAAAATTTTTACAGATGATTGTCCTGAGGACACTTGCCCTACTCACTATGGACCAGGAGATGTTTTAGCTACCTTTGGTCTCGACACTCAGAGTGATCGGGAGATTAGCTAGTTGACTTGGTTTAGTTTCATGTTTTAGAACTTGAATTGCATTAAGTTGAGATATGTTTCGTTTTAAGATTGTTTGAGATTATTGTTATTTAGTATTTAGTTTTGTTGTTATTATTTAGTCTTAGTTATAAGCTTCTGTGTTATCATATCGTGCTTAGACTGTGATTGAGATTCTATTATATCTATACTTGTCCTCCGTTCGGAGTTGAGATTTTGACAAGTACATTATATAATTACGTGAGTTGTTGATTAGATAGTGACCTAGAACAACGTTCTACCGCCGATACTGCAGCGTAGGCTGTGTGCTGTTACGTACTCGTACCCTCACAGTGGGTACGAGTCGTGACACATTTTTAGTAGTGGCCCATGCAGGCCGAGAGTCGCATTAGTGCGATATCGTGGTAGTACGGCGACTTAGTTGTTCTGCTGCAAGCCTGCGATAGGATTGAGCGATATGCTTCAACGGAGCGGTACGCAATCATAGTTAGGACTACTTGAGAAGATTCCTGAGATGACCCTTGAGAATCTCATTATAAACTATCTCGAAATTCGATTCCGACATTTTATGTCTACTTCTTTGTTCATCGTTGAATTTGATTCTTGGTATTCATTATTGACTTGATTTTCTACCAAGATAACATTATGGGCTAGGTTGCCTTAGTCATGGAATCTAGAGTCTTCTACAGCCATATTAGCTAGTTTGGCGATGAGATAGAGTCTGATTTTGGATGTATTTTTCGGGTGTGGAAATTTAAAGTTTTCGCAGCCAAGCTAGTGGCAGTGTGAAAATTTTAAATACCATGATTCTAGAGGTATGTACATTAGTTGCAGACTCTATGGATTATCGCAGCCATACTTACTGGTGTGACGAAGATTCTGGTAACATAGTTTTGGGTAGACGGGTATGATTATCAGATTGCAGAATAGATTCCCTATAGATGGTGCCCTAGTATAATTGAGTGGAATATCAGTGTGTATATTACTTGAGTGTCATGGATTAGATAGAGGGAGCTAGGCCACCTGTAGCGCAGCACAATGCCCCACACCATCAGAGGGATACACCCCAGAGGGGTAGGGCTTTTGTGCTGACAGTCGAGTAGACCGACACTACGGGTGACGGGTTAGCAGGTCTGTCTTTCCTGTTCTTCTTTCCATCTTGTTGTGTGATTCTATTAGTACCTGTCAGGATGTTTTGTGTTGTGATAGATAGTATAGTGACCCTGATCAAGACCGTGATATCACGACCAATAGGATTGTGTAGCATGTTATCTATCGACCTTGATTTGATTGGGGGTTTGACCTAGTAGGGGTGTGATCATCTTAATTTCGAGGACGAAATTTTTCTAGGGGGGTAGACTTGTAACACCCAGTTTTCCAAATAAGGGTAATTTTGAACTTTTGTAATTATAATTATTATTTATTGATATTTATATCACAATATGATTTTTGCTGATTTTTAATCATTTTAAAACTATTTAAAAACCATGACTTGTGATTTTGACGTGCTACTAGTGAAACCCTAGAGACTGTCTGACCTAGAGCCTAACCATGTGATTGGAATATTTATTTATCATTTTTATCCTAAGGGTACTTTGGTCATTTTGACTTATTGAAATTATTTGATTAATTATTGGAGTGGTGATTGTTATTTTTGACCTTGACTAGTTGTGACTTAAGAGACTAACCTAGATGTTGACCCTGGTTATGGTGACTTGATTAGCATGGTGAGACCCTAGTCTAACTTAAGTCAACCCAAGTTAGGTCACTTAGGATCAAGTTTGAAATAGGAGGATTAATGATTAGGTTCAATGACTTGAGACTCATGAGTCATGACTTGATTTCCATGACCATTCAAATTGGCCCAAAGCCCACTAGACTAAACCTTAACCCTAATTTTCATTCATTATGACAAGCCACTTTGGGTTCCCTCCCTATAAATATTCTCCTCATTTAGTTCTTGCCTCTTTTGTATCATTCCAACACTTAGAGAAAAGAAAGGTATGGCCATTCTTTCCTAATCCATAGTTTTTCCATTTTAATTCCTTTTTGACTCTAGTTTCTTGCATTAGAGACTAATACTCTTCTATTTTCTGTTTTTGGAGAGTAATCCCAGCTTTTGAGCAATTTGGGGATTTGTGCTAGCAAGGAGGAACACTCTATTTTGGGGCTTTTCTTGCTATTGGTACCTATAGGTAAAACTCCTCAAATTGTGCTAATATTCTAATTTCTTTGCATCCTAGCCTAGATCTAGGTGTCTCCTAGCTGTCCCTAAAATTTGGTTAGAAATCGTGTCCGTTTGGTGTCCGTATCGGACACGTATCAATATGTCTATGCGTGTGTTTGACGAAATGTCTCAAAGAACTTTTTATTCATATTTTTGAAAACTAATTAAACAAAAATGTAGATTTATATGTGTGTTTTCATTCTCTCTAAGTCTGAACACGATTTCGTGTCATTTTCGTGTCAAAAATGGCTGTGGACACGCCGTACGACACAGCGCATGGGTGCCCTGCTACATGTGTCCTATTTTTCTGTGGACATGCCATGTGGACACCTCATTTTTGACACAGAGGTGGGGGCCATCACTGACAGACCCCCCTTGAGTCTCATGGACTCTCATGTCGTGTCAGACACGGAATCCATCGTGCACTGGTTTTGAACTACACGTGCACAGTTAGATTTTAGGTTCTGATACTCACTTCGTGTCCTGTCCTGACACGACGAGGACACAAATCAGGGTGACGGCCCTCTAGACCTATATCCCCCCTAACCCTAGATACGAGCACGTGACCTTTCGTGCGACGTATCGTGTCCAATGTGGCTCGACATGGCTGTACGAGGCCACGTTATGCACTGTTTCACTAATTTACGTATTTATTGATTGGACACCTCGTGTCCAGTTATGTGGACATGAGACCCCACCCACTGACACGTGTAATGTATATCTAATATCTGCACACATTTATTGATGATTAATTCGGGTTTTCGAATCAATTTAGGGTTGTAAGGTTCGGGTTCTATGAACTCTGATACATGCTAATGTTCACTGTTTCATGAGATTTGAAATGCTAATTTATGAAGTTTAAGTATAGGTTTTGAATTGAGATGTAGGTTAGATGCTGTTATACATATATGAGTTTTAGTTTGTTTAGATTGTTCAACTGGACAATGAAAACCTGAGTTTCGAATTAATATTTCAACTGTGTTTGCATGAGACTGATTTGGGATTTTTCCTGATTTTGATTTTGATTGTCTTGATTTATATTGTAATTCTCACTGTGATGTAGGTTAGATATTGGATTTGGTTTTAAGATTGTATATATGTAATTGCACTAATTTGGAAATTGGATTTCGATTAACATTTTGAGAAGTTCACTGACACTTGTTCCCTTATACTGATACTTCAAACTGAGAATGTAATATGAGTTTGGGTTTCCTTGATTTGGGGTTCATGTTTTAAATCATTGTTAGTTCACGAGTTATCCTGTTAATTACATACACACAGGCACATCACTGTTAACCTGAGATTGTAGACTGATATTGTATACATTGTCTTTTCCTAAAAATTTATAACTGTCATGAGTATCACTGTTGCATACATTAATTTTCTGAGTTACATTGGGATTCCTATTTTCCTTTAGTGATTATTTCCATGATTGATTCTCCTATATACATTGAGTTCAGTTGCATGATAGGATTAATAGATGTCAAGTGATTGGTTTTCGAATTTATTTATGATTTATAACTGGAAACTGATTTTGCATACACTGTTGTTTCCTGAGATCTGAGAATTGATTATAGGTTTGAGTTAAATGTTTTGATTTTTAAAACTAAACTGATATAGTTAACTGAGATTCTTTTTATGTGAAATCTGGGAATTTTTCCAATTGTGTAGAACTGAGAATCCTTTTCCTTGTTGTTTGAAAACCAGTGAACCTGAGATGACTGGAACCCTGAGAATCTATGCACTGGTTGTGTTCACTGTTTTAAACTAAAAATGAACTGAGATGCACACACTTGTTTGTCACCCATGTTACACACACACATTAAGACACCACTATGCTGCTACACATACATGTGCACACAGCTGAAAACTCACAGGCCTATACTGTTTACACATTGCACTGATTAAACTGAGTTTTAGAGAATTAACTGAGATTCAAGTTAACATGTAACTTGAACATAAAACTGAAATCAGTCCCTCTCTCTCAAATTCATTCACTCATGATCCACTATACACACACCCTCTATTGACACACACTGCTATTTTTATACACACACACATATCACATATACACACACATATATGTATACATGTCACCTTCATTGCCCTTCTTTCCCTTCCCCCTCTCTAATCTATGAATATATATATAATCTTTATATAACTTTTTATATATAGATACATGTGTGTGGATGTAATATATATAATGTATTGATTTTCATATAGGATATTTACTTGGCCTTGATATTTGGTTTTGGATTAGGGTTCATGAGTTTAGCTTAATTAGGATTTGATTTTGGGAATAAATGTATGCAAGTAAGCATGTATGATATGTAATACAAATAATTGAATGCACATATGTATGCATGTATGTTAATATAATATACATGTGTAATGTGATCATGTAACTAATGTATACATAGTCATGATCTAATGTATTGGTATATAGGCAATGTAGGTATGTATGAATGAATGTATAGATGTATAGTATGGATGCATGAATGTAGGCAATACAATATAGTATGAATATATATGCCTTGATGTGGTTCACATTGCTTGCCTTGCTTGTGTCTAGCCTTAATTGTATAGTATAGGCTTGGTTAGGCCTAGTGAGACTTGTTAGACTTGTTTGGGCTAGGACTTGACCTAGTTGACCTAGTTTGACTAGTGTTGTTGACTAGAGTTGACCAAGTTTGACTTGGACCTAATTTGACCTAGAAATCATGTAGACTGCATTGTGTCTTTCATTTTTCTTGTATTTTATATATCATGACCTGTACTGCTCTATTTAGGACATTGTGACTCCGGTGCAGACATCTGATATTACACCACTCTTTTCAGAGTATCAGGCGAGTATATTCTCTGATAGTTCTCTCATTTACTTGTCAATTACTGTACTTTAGTTCTAGTTAGTTATATGTGATTCTCTGTTACAACACGTTCACATACCATCTTGTCTAGCCTCTATTACTGGAATCATTGCTGGTATCATCATGTTTGGCTGGACTCATCTCGATTCTCATGTCGTATTCTGGATTCACTTGTACTTGATGGGAGGGAAAATACTTGAGTAAGACATGTAGACATATCCCAATTTTGGAATCACTCCACATGCTGGAATCAAACTGGAATGATAGCCATCTCACACCCGGCCAGGTGTGTGATGTACCGGATTACCTATAGCCGTTTACATGTCAATCTCGGTATTTTAAAACATACTGTTAGAGTATAGTCTGGACTCACCCTGGAATCTTTGATCACTGACTGGAATCATCTTATACTGGACTCATCTTGTACTGGAATCACCTGGTATCAGATTCATGTTGTCTGGACTTACTTTGGTTTTACACTTGTTTACATTTACTGTCTGGACTTATATCATGTTACTCTAGTTCAGTAGTTTCTAATTACAGTCTTCATTGCCATGATTCTGCCCTTGTTTAATTACTATACTTTCCTTGTATCTCAACTGTTCTCTATACCATCACCTAAATATAAACTGCCATATTCATCAATACAACTGTCTATAACTGCTTTATAGTTCTCTGTCATTTACTTGGGTTTTCTAGATGAGATGTGCTCGTTCCTGTCCTGACTGGACTTGTTGAAAATTTTACAGATGATTGCCCTGAGCACACTTGCCCTACTCACTATGGACCAGGAGATGTTTTAGCTACCTTTGGTCTCGACACTCAGAGTGATCTGGAGATTAGCTAGTTGACTTGGTTTAGTTTCATGTTTTAGAAGTTGAATTGTATTAAGTTGAGATATGTTTCGTTTTGAGATTGTTTAAGATTATTGTTATTTAGTATTTGGTTTTGTTGTTATTATTTAGTCTTAGTTATAAGCTTCTGTGTTATCATATCGTGCTTAGACTGTGATTGAGATTCTATTATATCTATACTTGTCATCCGTTCGGAGTTGAGATTTTTACAAGTACACTATATAATTGTGTGAGTTGTTGATTAGATAGTGACCTAGAACAGCGTTCTACCGCCGACACTGCGGCGTAGGCTAGGCACTGTTACGTACTCGTACTCTCACAGTGGGTATGGGTTGTGACAGCAAGATCATAAGCTAAGTTGCGTGATTCAATATAAATACTATAATGTCGGTTTAGAAAGAAGATCTTTGCATCAGTACATGCGAGGACGAACGTACTGATCCTCCACCAGCTTTCATACAGGGTGCAGGAAATGGATTGCTTGCGACGAAGCTTCGCTTGAACACGTTGAGGCTTGGAATGCCGAAGCGTATTGAAGCGTGCGATCGTATTAACGCTCGGACTTGCAACAGGATTGATGCGGTCGAGATATAGAAGGCATGATGTATGGAACGGTGAAATCCTTTGTGGACAAGAGAGAACCTGAGTGTTGTAGCCAATCTGGCATATATTGTTGGGCTATCGAAAGCCTTTGTAATCTCATTTCGAATATCAATAAAGAGAATTATTTCGTATACTATGTTTTCCTTTCGTTGTTGATATCAACACAAAGATAACCATTTGAGAACTTGTCATCTTGCCTTGCACGAGCGTAACTCCAGGCTCGTGCGGCATCACGCCCCCTGCAAGGACGATGATTCGGGCAATTCCGGGTCGGGGCGTGACAAATTGGTATCAGAGCTCTCGGCTCAATTTTCTCTGGACGCTCGCTTTATTTCAATTCTAAAAGTTGCCCACCACCAATCGAATCACTCTTGACTCTACGCGATGCCGCACTGGATGTTCCATACAATAAGTCTAATACAAATCGTGTAATTTTGTCGCATGTATTTTGGAAATTACATGATGTTTGCTAAGAAAGTTGCGAAGGGTTTATTGCGTTAAGTACAACAAGCCATGAAATGTTAGTTGCTGCAAGTGCAACAAATTGTGAATACGATTTGAGATGTTGTTACAGTGTAACATGTTGAATGAGAAATAAAATTATGCACGATGTGCAATGGGTTGTGAGTATTGGTTGCACCAATGCGGAAACTTAAATAATGCGTTGCAATGAAAGTGATAAGTCAATATCGAATGTGTTGAACGGATTTAAGCATTGACTTTGAAAGTCAAAATTAAATCATTGTACGATGTGCAACACATGTCGGAAGTAAACTGTTGCACGTGGTGCAACGCATATCAAAGTAATCGTTGCACGGAGTGCAAAGGAGATTGGAAAATAAATCGTTGCACGAGATGTAACGGAAGAAACTAAAATTTTTAAATTGATAGAATGAATCGTTCGGTTGTACACCGAACTTGTGTTGGCAAGTGAAAACATTTGGCCGAGTCGTGTCGGATTTGATTTAATCAAAGTTACGGTTGTGATCAAGCACGATCATTACGGAAATCGTGAGTCGGAAGAGATTGTTGGTTTATACTAAGTATAATGCGAGGGAAATGACTTAATTTTCGAGTGGTATATGTCATACCACGTAGGCGATGAATGACTCGATTTCGAGTGGTATATGGTATACCACTTGTACGATGAATTGCATCGACGCGTTATGAGAATTGTGGAAGGTTTGTCCGCAACAGACGGGAGAGTACCGAGACTCGATTGGAAATTTGTATGATGGTATGTTGATGCAAGTGTTCTTCGAAAATCGGTTGGGACGATAAGGCGATACTCGTATCAATGAATGATACGTCGGACGGAAATTATAAGTCGATCGGACGACCGAGACTAGCGGAACGATTATGCCTTGAATCAATAATCGGATCGACGGGAAAAGAAAACTTGAACTTATAAATGAGTCGCACCACTTGCGATCTCGATAGAAATGTTGGGCGAGGCGAATCGAATCGCATGACTTGCGATCTCGATAGAAAAGTTAGGCGAGACGAATTATAATCGGATCGCACGATGTGTGACTTCGGTGAGAAAGTTGGTTGACGCGAGTAATCGTACCTAAAAGATAGTTGTTTGTGTTGCGACAAAACTCATTTGAGTATGACTGAAACACGTAAAACTTAGAGGGCGTGATCGTATGACTTGAGCGTTCGATGTCGGATAATCGGTAACTCAGTTACGCGATCAAAGTACAGCAGGATACGGCGAATCAGAAAAATGAGTTGATGCGTATGGAAAAGTTTATAGAGAACTTGGATGTATGCAATGCGAGTTAAGTTGACGTTGAAACAGATTTGAAGTCGACCCTCATGCTATCGAAATTGATATGAACTATCAAAATCGATGCGCCAAGAAACGTAAGCACGATATGAGAACCCACGACGGGGTAGGCCTACGATATCGAGATTTTTGGAAATAATAATACGAGAATGAATGAACTAGTTGATCATGAACTTTATGATTGATCAGGACGAGACTATAAGTCATCGATGATTGCTCGATGCGTATAGCATCTTGTGTGTCGACCACAAATAAGATAGACTCGAACTCAAAACGAGTAGATGTTTTGTGAATAGCAGAATCATCGACGGTAGTGCATGGCTTTACTCGGAGGATAGTTGCGCATCAGTTGTGCCAATAGAAATGGTTTACCGAAATTGGGTAGTCGCATAGAAATCGTCGGAACATGATTTGGCTCCGAAATAAGATATAGCATGGTTCGTAGTAAACTATCCTTCGTTAATGATCCACAATTATCGAGCGTAGCTTAGGGGCAGCTGACCATAGAAGACTTGACCGCCAAATCAAATCGAATGTTGCAGACCCATAAGATGACCCATACGATATCGCATATGAAATTGCATCGATAACAAATACAATATGGTATATATTGACGATAAGTCTAGGCGATCGAGAATTGTTGGAACAAATTTCGATTGAGAATGATATAGTTAAATTTGAGTATTCGTCGGATGAATACTTGAATGGTTATGTTGGTCGGCGATCGAACTAGAAATTCACCAATGAACTTGGTGGTTCGGATAGGCAATTGCAAGAATTGTGCTATGTACGAGAGATAACGATAAGGGAATGACTTACGAGTTATGTCGTTAGATTCGGATTCACCTTGCAATTGAGCTTGCGTGAATCAAACTTATATTCGATGTTACGAGACGGATAAGTTAGGAATTTGGCTAGTGAATTTCTACTCGTTAGGAAATCGGATGTAAGATGCATCGTAGAGATTTCGCGTCAAAGCGATTGTTGCCTTGAGCACCGTCGCCTCGATGTGAACTTTTGTGTCAGATAGATTATGGCCTTTATGCAATGTCAATTTAAAGTTGCGTCGGGAGAAGTTAAGCACGGTGTCTAGGTAAGTAACCTATCGGACGTAGTCCCGAATATTGATAAGGAAATCGTATCAAGATAAGTTGCATAGCCAGACTTCGAAAATAGTTGGGTGGCGACTTCGAACGCAAGGCGTTGCGAAGGATCGTTGTGATCGGATGCGCGACGGCTCGACGCGACGCAGAGAGTTGATAGTCTATACGAAAAATACGAAATAAGAAATATAATTTTTGAATCGCATCGTGTGCCTTGACTTTTGTTGGATGATCGCGTGTGTATCAATATGTGTATGTGCTAGAATTGCGAGAACAAGCACTAAAGATAAGTCCGATCGAGAGTACGAGATGGCAAGCATAGGATTGAAATTACCTGTCATCTTTGTTCCAATTTGCTACCACTGTACTTGGTCGAAATACATATATCTTCGTGACGCCTTGAATATAGGTATGGATCCAAATCGAGTTGTATACAAATTCAAATCGAGCTGCAGGAAAGACTTTGGAATGTTAATGAAAAGCTTGCGAGAGAGTGTAAAACTGAACAACATTGGTGGGACGAGATCGTGAAACGATCTATAAAATACTTAATCGAAGTGTTCGTTTTGGTTCGAGGACGAACCTTGTTTTGAGTGGTATATTCTGTAATACCCCGCTCCGTACGACGCATTACGCTGAGACGTTGACTCAACGAGTCACGTTGATCGAATAAAATGTATCGATACGAATCGATACGAGAGTTACGTTGTCCCGAGCAATGCATCAAAACTAAGTCGATGCGAAGAGTTGCTTTGTCCCAAAAGAATGCATCGAGCTGAATCGATGCCAAAGCATCGTATTGCCCCGAAGGATAAGTGCGTTGAATTGGCTTGAAGATTATAAGAAATCGAATCGACCAAGGCACAAGTCCGAATCGATGCAAGTATTAATTTTAGTTGGTTTTATGTGCAGGCTATACGTTTACGCTAAAATATTAGAGGTCGACATTCTGCCTTATTCAGTAAGGGGTCCACGAAACAAAAATCGTCGCCTTACAACGGGCTGAGACTTGGGCACGGTAAGCCAAATCGGACGTACAATTCAATAAAGCACGAAGTGCTCGAATGGCTAAGTCAGAAGAGTGGCTGTGTAATGAAGTTATGAAATCGAGCCACATCGGCTCGACAAAACGACAAGGCGTATCAACTCAAGGTGGGAGGATTGACTCTTCTTTTTATTCCTTCATGCCTAAGTCAGAATATATCATTGTATGCTAAGTTAACCTATCGATGCCACGGACGTGGCCCGATCGAAAGATAAATCATAGTGTGTGTCGAACACTAGTTAGATCAATTGAAATAAAACGTGCATCAAATACACGAGTCGCTATGGAACATTGGATATCGCAAAGGCGAGCGCCTCGGTGTACAAGCCGCAAGAACATGATAACTGTATTCGGCGAGTGCCTTAGTGCACGAACCATACCGTGCCTACGCGTACGAGTTAGAAAGGCTAGAATATTGAAAGACAATAGGCGAGCGCCCTAGCGTGCAAGCCACGAACATTGAACACTAAGTCATAGAACATGAAAATACGGTCGAAACGTGCCTACGTGCACGAGATCATAAAAGATGGCTTCGTTGCGAAAGAATACAGTTGTGGCATGAATGTGGTGGGACTGTCGGATATGACATGATGCCTCGAAAGGTGTTCGGGACCTTCGGGTAGATCTAAGTTTAATGCAATTTCCATGGCTCATTTCATGTAGATCTAAGTTTAATGCATTTTCGGATTTCTTGGGTTTTGATCTAGCTAACTTTGTTATTTCCAAGTTTTGATGGTTCCATGTTGTAGAGAATTTCGTTCTTCCCCATTTTGACCTATGAAAATCCAAATTTGGACTTGGAATGAAGGATTTAGAGAGCTTGAAAACAATGGCTTCCATGGTTCTGTTCTCGGAAATGGAGAAGAAGAATAGTACTTGGCCGCATGTACTTTCATGCGACAAGTTTTCCACTGGCCGCATGAGTAAACCTGACCGCATGAGCTTTGCTTGCCGCATGTGCACTCAGTCTTCCAGCCGCATGTACTTCTATTGGCCGCAGCCGCATGAGCTTCCATCTTTCTCAGCCGTATGTACTTCGGTTTGCCATAGCCGCATGTACTTCGGTTTGCCATAGCCGCATGTACTTCTGTTTGCCGTAGCCGCATGAGCTTTGCTTGCCACATATGCATTCAGTCTTCCAGCCGTATGTACTTCTATTGGCCGCAGCCGTATGAGCTTCCATCTTTTCCAGCCCCATGTACTTCGGTTTGCCATAGCCGCATGTACTTCTGTTTGCCGTAGCCGCATGAGCTTTGCTTGCCGCATATGCATTCAGTCTTCCAACCGCATGTACTTCTATTGGCCGCAGCCGCATGAGCTTCCATCTTTTCCAGCCGCATGTACTTCAGTTTGCCATAGCCACATGTACTTCGGTTTGCCATAGCCGCATGAAATAATCATTTCCAGCCGCATAGGCTTTGTCATTTCGACTGCATGTGATCTGTCATTCCCAGCCACATAGGCTTTGTCATTTCGACCGTATGTGATCTGTCATTCCCAGCCGCATAGGCTTTGTCATTTCGACCGCATGAGATCTGTCACTTCCAGTCGCATGTGATTTGATATTTCTGAGACGCATAAGGATCAGACCCTGGCCGCATGAAACCCGAGCCGCATAGGGCCCAGATCCCCTATCCATATAGACTTGATTTCTTGAGCCGCATAGACTCGATTTCTTGAACCGCATGGACTTAGTTTCTCAGCCGCATAACTTTACTTTTTCTCAGCCGCATGGCTGGGTTGGCTTCAGCCGCATGAGCGCATATCTTTCCAGCCGCATGAGCGTGTATCTTTCTCAGCCACATGAACCAATAATTTTTCGGCCGCATGAATTCTAGCCCATAATGCCTTTTGGCTGATTTTGTCCCGAGTTGACATTAATTAACATTGATTGTTATCTTGGCATTAATTAACATTGATTGTTATCTTGATTTATAATTGATCATGCGTTCCTAGTTGGAACTAAGAGACTGGCTAGTCGTCTTATAGAATTGAACGAATGAGACACGTTCATATTAATTATGAACTATTGTAATAGATTGGCCGATCCCGAATATTGACATACATGCACGTGCATGCTTCAATTTATTTACTTTACAAAAGCAGCATGTGTACTTTATGGTCAAGACATGATTATTCTGTGGTTAGTTTTGATTGTTGCATTACGCTATGTAAGACCTACAACCTAACCGTACGGGTATCGTTGTGGAGTTGGACATATCGTACTTGTACGAAAGTACTCATTCTGAATGACCATGATCCACGGCATGGAATTTTACTTAACATAGAGGCTACTAAGTTAAAGAAAATAATAATTGTATGGAGAGAATAGATTTCCGAGTTCTTACATGGCAGCCCTATTTGGGACTATTAGTGCCCGACAGGCCGGTTGGTTCCCACAGATACTGTAAATCTGCCACACGGGCAGGGAGCGGTATCTGCTTATATTATTTATTATATATTGATGACGGGCGTCCCACTGGGACTCATCTAATTCATGATTGGCGTAATTGATTGACTGGGTAGACTAGCCTTGCTTGTGCATAGTAAGAACTGAGGAATCCTTATTGCATAATTCCAGGATAACTTGAAACTCACAGTAGCAAGCCGTAGTAGTTGAATGGCCGTTTAAATTGATTTGTTTGTGTACTGTACCTAATCTGTTAACTAACTGAGATGATCAGGATGTCAGGATGACGGGTCAACTTCTGTCCTTGTTTGGTTGGAAAGTTGGTTCGAAGTGTCGTGATGTTATGTGAATCCCAGTAGCTAGCAGAGATCTATTTATTATATCTTTCTTATTACTGGTTCTAATTTCTCATATCGTGCTTTCTTGCGGTACTTGCTATTAGAGGTCTAACCTCTCTGGTTTTGCATGGCCAGATTTAGAGCCGGTCCCCGAGGACTCAGCTTACTTCCACCTCCAAGATGGTCAATACTAGAGGAATGATCGCATGAGGACTCGAGTGGGTTCCTTACTTTCCCGCTCGTAACTTTACTTTTTCTCAGCCGCATGGCTGGATTGGCTTCAGCCGCATGAGCGCATATCTTTCCAGCCGCATGAGCGTGTATCTTTCTCAGCCACATGAACCAATAATTTTTCGGCCGCATGAATTCTAGCCCATAATGCCTTTTGGCTGATTTTGTCCCGAGTTGACATTAATTAACATTGATTGTTATCTTGGCATTAATTAACATTGATTGTTATCTTGATTTATAATTGATCATGCGTTCCTAGTTGGAACTAAGAGACTGGCTAGTCGTCTTATTGAATTGAACGAATGAGACACGTTCATATTAATTATGAACTATTGCAATAGATTGACCGATCCCAAATATTGACATACATGCACGTGCATGCTTCAATTTATTTACTTTACAAAAGCAGCATGTGTACTTTATGGTCAAGACATGATTATTCTGTGGTTAGTTTTGATTGTTGCATTACGCTATGTAAGACCTACAACATAACCGTACGGATATCGTTGTGGAGTTGGACATATCGTACTTGTACGAAAGTACTCATTCTGAATGACCATGATCCATGGCATGGGATTTCACTTAACATAGAGGCTACTAAGTTAAAGAAAATAATGATTGCATGGAGAGAATGGATTTCCGAGTTCTTACATGGCAGCCCTCTTTGGGACTATTAGTGCCCGACAGGCCGGCTGGTTCCCACAGATACTGAAAATCTGCCACACGGGCAGGGAGCGGTATCTGCTTATATTATTTATTGTATATTGATGACGGGCGTCCCGCTGGGACTCATCTAATTCATGATTGGCGCAATTGATTGACTGGGTAGACTAGCCTTGCTTGTGCATAGTAAGAACTGAGGAATCCTTATTGCATAATTTCAGGATAACTTGAAACTCACAGTAGCAAGCCGTAGTAGTTGAATGGCCGTTTAAATTGATTTGTTTGTGTACTGTACCTAATCTGTTAACTAACTGAGATGATCAGGATGTCAGGATGACGGGTCAACTTCTGTCCTTGTTTGGTTGGAAAGTTGGTTCGAAGTGTCGTGATGTTATGTGAATCCCAGTAGCTAGCAGAGATCTATTTATTATATCTTTCTTATTACTGGTTCTAATTTCTCATATCGTGCTTTCTTGCGGTACTTGCTATTAGAGGTCTAACCTCTCTGGTTTTGCATGGCCATATTTAGAGCCGGTCTCCGAGGACTCAGCTTACTTCCACCTCCAAGATGGTCAATACTAGAGGAATGATCGCATGAGGACTCGAGTGGGTTCCTTACTTTCCCGCTCGTTTTGTTACTTACTTTATACTTTGTCGTTTGGCACCGACATGTTAGTCGGATTGTCTTGTAATTACTTTTGCATAATTGTAACTAAGTCAGGCTGTAGCTGATAACAATTGTGTATACCTTACTACATCATCTGACTATATTTTGTAAAGCCAGATATCAAGAACATTTTGACTGAGCGTTTGGGATGCCTTACTGCTTTATCTCACATGTTCTCTATTTACTGTTTCTTGTTTGAATGATTGAGACAATAGATGTGAAGTGACCATAGTGAGACTTTCATGTAGTATGCACCCCCTTGTCTTTAGACAGCATTGATTGTATTATACGGTATTCATCTACCTGTAATACGTAGCTGGCTGAGTCATTCCCCCGCTCTCCAGTATTCTGGTTCTGGGACGTGACACTATATTACAATTTACATGTAGATAAGTTTTCATTATTCTTACTTCCTTAATGGCTAATGTTGTTATATTTTGTTTGTTTTATATTTTTTTTTGCTATTCCTTTCTATGTATAGGCAAGGAAGTTGGAATGTTGCCATGTTGGAACTTGGAACTTGGAAGCTGAAGCTTAAGCTCAAATTTTGTGCTATAAATGTTGTATATTCGTAAATCATGTTGGCCTTCAATTTCTGTGTTAAATTTTGTGGTGTTCATGTTGTATATTCATGTTGAAAAGTTGGAATTTGTAGTTGTGTTGTCCATGTATATTGATGTTGGAAAGTAGGCTTCATTTGGAAGCTGAAGCTGAATTATATTTGCTACTAATTTTTGGGCCCGTAAATTTCAAATTTGGGAAGCTTTGGTTGGAACTTGGAAGCTGAATTATTTTTGCTGCTAATTTTTGGGTCTGCAAATTCAAATTTGGAAAGCTTTGGACCTTATATTATTTTTGATTTAATCATTGTTGTAGTTTGTTTGGGCCTCAAAATTTAGCTGTTACATTAAACCGAATTGGCCCACTTGGGCACATAAAACCGAACTGGCCCACTTGGGCACATAAAACCGAACCGACCGAAAACCGAACCATATTAATTCGGTTCGGTTTGGTTTGGTTTTTAGTAAGTCAGTCCGATTTTCGGTTTTGAAAAAACCGGTTTTCGGTTTTGTCGATTTTGAGATTTCCACTAAGAGCACTGATGGCACTATATCGGTATACTGCCAACAAGGCATAAATTTAGAAAACCTTAATTTTCATGACACCATTCTAAATACTGGTCCTAATAGGGGTACATGGCAGTGCTATGAGTCTCTACTAGTCACAGGAATCGATCAACTGTCTCGAATCAATCATAAAACCATGAATACACTTGTTTTATAAGTCGTTAATCACTTTAGAAACTCCTCGCACGAGGGTTTCTTGCAATAAGAGATGCACACTAATTGTATATAACTTGAAAAGTCCAATCCAAAAAATACTAGCAAAACACGGTATTGATGATCGAGAGCTTGCTTTACGAGATCCATGCCATACAGTCGACATGTCTTGATTCACGTATCACGAGAAAACTCAATTTCTCGACCATAATACAAAATTCATGCAATACAAGAAAAATACAAAATATAATTACAAATACGAAATACACTCGCATATCCGTCTAAAATACAAATACCAGGATACATGTTTTACACCTATGTTCTCCATTTTCACAACTTTCGCTAAATCAGATATATAATTATCTTTTTTGTATTTGTCAGAGGTATTTATAAATTAAAAAATATATAGTCCGACTCCAAAATGTACTAATATTAAGATTAGGAGGCAGTGGGATCTCCATCAAATATGAGGAAGCTCGTGCTTTCATGGTGTCCTATTGAAGACCACCAGCAAGCTTGGGTGCTGTTTTAAAACGGTTAGTAGAGTACGTACAAATAAGGTTAATATAGTATAGAATATGCTTTAGCTTTTGTAATGATAATGAGAAAAAAAGGATAAAGAGTATAGCCAGCTGGTTGGCTTGGTGCCAGTGCATGGGGAGTCCATGCTGGCAAAAACAACTGTTGTAACTTGCACCTGTTGACAAATTGAACCATGTTTTTTTTCCATTATATTATAAATTTTATATTTCATAAATATATTATCGAGTCCAGCACTAGTCTAGTGGTCGTACGGGGGACCGTCCGAGCACAGATCTCGGATTCAAATCACCCCTTGAGCGGCTAGATGGCTTTGAGTCACGGTCCAACTTGAAAAAAGAACACATCAAAAAAGATAAAAATAATATATATATATTTTTTAATATATATATATATATATATATATATATATATATATATATATATATATATATATATATATATATATTATCGAGGCTGTCAAATACTCCCGAAAGACCCATGAGATAAAGTTACCCATAATTAAAGGTCAATTTACATTAACTATTCCTATATTTTACACTTATTACAAAAATTATCACTACTTTGAAACTAATTATAAGAACGATGCCTATCATTTATATTTTCTATAGAAATTTATAACATTAACCATTCCTATGTTTTGTTAATGTTAAGGTTGCTCAGTAGGAGGAATGTTGAGGTGATAGTGGAGAACGGGTCGCCTTTCCTGTTTAAGAATGGCAGGGACTCTGAAAGACGGATGAGGTCGTTCTTGAGTGGTGATGGGAGCAATGTAAGTCTGGTGGTTGCGAAATTAGATTGCTTCATGATATGTTTGTTTTTTTAGATTTTGCAAATGAGTCGATGTTTCTTTCAGACCAGAGATATAAGAATCATTATATGATTCAATGAATACATAATTTAACTTTTTTATGCAACAAACCATTTCTTCAGTTCTACATATTTTTCTCAACTTACTCATTCCATAATACAATTTCAGATGTTGTTTCCTGTCTAATTAAGTTCAACTTATTTTACTCAACTTATTTGTCTTCTATTTGCAAGAATATGAGCTATTGCATCAGATGGAACCATATATACAATAGGTTCATTCTTAAATGTGGACTTACAATATTTATCATCTTTTTTATTAATTATGTTATTGAAGAATATGTTTTTTTTTATAAGTTTGGATACATTTTAGCTACCTAATAAATCATCCTTATGTTGTGTTACCTTCACATAAACATCCAAAAGATTATGGGGTGAGTTTACATCAATGAGATTTTTTTTGGCTAAATGCTTGTTCTTAATTTACAATAACCAGGTTATTCTCCTTCTTCCAATCCCGGGAAGACTCTTGAAGGAAATTAAGCTCCGGTTATCACCTTAAGGATCATCATCAAGATTATTTTCTTCCCTGTGATTCTTTGTACTCTTCTTTCCTCCATGCTTGAGAAGACATTTATGTACACTTTGTATATGTCATTCTTGGAGGTTTGCGTGTTGAAATTATTCAATAATTAAGGGACCACACATGTAAAATTAATTGTGTTTGGGCTATCTAAATAATTAAGCCAAATTAAAGTGGTCTATTTGGAAATTGGCTTAAGGGTATAATTGTCATGGAATTAATGTGTAGATACCGGAGATAATTCTAATTTGATGAGGGGCCAAATTAGAAATATCAACACATATATAAATATGTGTATTCATTAGGGTTATGATCCCCAACTTATACGGCCACCAAAAGAGAGGTTCTCTCTTTTTCTCTTCTGCATTCCCATCAACAGAAAAAGAGGGACAAAGGATTCGGATTCACCTTTGTCATTAAGGGTCGTAGCAAGTTGGAAGATCGAACCCAATAAAGAGACGATCGCTTCAAGATCCATCAAGCCTAGCAATGGATTCAGGTACGCTTCCGCAATTTATTTATGTTCTTCATCTCATGAATCGATAGGGTACAATAAAAATCTAACAAGTGGTATCAGAGCCTTCCTGTTTGATTTATGAGTTTGAAGTTTCAGATTCAATTTTTATTGGTGTTCAGAAATCCTAGATCGTTTGATCTAATTTAATTTAGGGATTTCTGTGCTAGATTGATGGTATTTGGACCTGTATTCCCAAATAATTTCGAGGTGTTTATAGATGAGTGTTTTGATTACAGACGAAATAAGAGGTTTTTTTTTTTTTTTATTCAAAATCGATTCAGGCATGCGTTATTTGGTACTAGAGGGTTTTGGGTTCACGTCGAGTATCGCTTAATACGCCGATCATAGAAGAAACAGGAAGTTCTATTCGTGCTAATTGAGATGGGCACGTGTTAGTAGTTAGTATCCGACATGTTACACTGATTTGGCATGGTGGGTATTTTTTTTTATAGAATATCTCAAGGAGCAGTTTGCGGGGCTTTCTGTGCTATATGCTTGTAATCGAGTAATGGTTTGATTTGGCATGATTGATATAGAGTATTGCTTGTTGTATTGTTGTTAGGAAGGAACTCAAGGTTTTCAGTGAGGACGGAGATGCGTTGGTTCTGTTTTGATAGTTAAACTTGGCATGAATTAATTTGTTTGGTTTTATTTATGCAAGGTTGTTTATGCATGAAATTAATAAGTTAAATATACTGTATATTTTAAATTATGATACATGCATGAAGCGTTTTATCGTAAAGTTTATTTGGTTCTGTATTGTATGTTCTAAGTAAAATAATCGTAAGACTTGCATAAACAAACTATATGTTCAAATTTGAATATATTGTATCATGATATTGTGGTTTATCATGATTTGGTTTTCAGACCCAAACTATATGATTATTTTATTTGAGCTACAATCTTTTAAATATGCATATATATAAAATTTTGGACATGATTCAGTTTTGTAAAATTTAGTCAACATTCAATTTTTTGGTGCCTTTTATGACTAGCAATAGTTGTCCAATATTCTAAGTAGACTCATTGAAACAAGATGTCGCCAAAGTGACCTCTCTTGCGTAGATAGTCTACGAGGAATGTCGGATGTTTGTGTGTGTATATTCATACGGATATTAGCCGGCCCAAAGGAAGGTTAATACTTGGCCGAATTGTACACATACTTGTGGTGATAAATGTGTGACAATTATACGGATTACATGTGAATAATAACCCAATCCAAAGATAGGCTTATTATTTGACATGACTTATTGTCAACGTTTGATCACTACACCAAGAGTACCACTTGCAGTTAATATCACTGTCCAAAGACTTGATATTAATGATGTACAAGGTATCTTGAGATGGGGTTCACCATTACTTGAATTTGTTTGACTATATTTTACCCTCTGGTTATTAATTAGAGCATATTTGTTTATTTTTTTTTGTTCTCTTTTCAGTTAATGTTGCTATAATATCTGCCAATACGAATTCAATTTCCATGCTTAATGGGATAAATTTTTAAGGGCAAAAAGAAAAAAAATACAGAAGCTGCTGAGGTCCTAGCTCAAAAGAAACAACAATATAAAACTAAGGGTTGTTTCTTTTGTAACAAGTTAGGACACATAAGAAAAAGTACATTTCTCAATTTGGTCTGTTCTGAGGTTAATTTAGTTTCAGTACCTAGAAACACATGGTGGTTAGATTCTGGTGCTACTACCCACATTAGTGTTTCTAGACAAGGTTGTCTGAGCTACCGAAAGCCAATTGATGGTGAAAGATACATCTATGTGGGTGACGGCAAGTCGGTAGAAGTAGAAGCAATAGGACATTTTAGGTTATTATTGGGAACCGGTTATTATTTGGATTTGATAGACACTTTTATTGTACCGTCTTTTAGACGAAATTTAGTTTCAGTTTCCTTACTGGTAAATCTGGTTACCATTGTTCATTTGGAAATAATAAGTTTAGTCTATCTTTAAATTCAAATATTGTTGGTAATGGTTTCCTTAATGTTTATGATAACCTATATTCACTTGAAACTATTGCATCTTACAATGAAACCTTGCATGTGGAGTCACGTGGTACTAAACGCAAAATTAATAATGAAAATTTAGCCTCATTATGGTACAAGCGATTAGGTCACATCTCTAGAAATAGAGTTGAACGACTTGTGTCTGATGGGATTTTAGATTTCCTTGATTTCACAGACTTTAATGTCTGTGTTGAATGTATAAAGGGAAAACAGACCAAAACAAAAAGATTAGGTGCCAATATGTCTACAGAAGTCTTAGAATTGATTCATACTGATATCTGTGGACCATTTCCTTCGGCTTCTTGGAATGGTCAAGAATATTTTATATCATTCATAGACGACTATTCTAGATACGACTACCTATATCTCATTCATGAGAAATCACAGTCTTTGGACGTATTCAAATCATTTAAAGCTGAAGTTGAGAACCAACTCAACAGAAGAATAAAAGTCGTCAGGTCTGACCGTGGTGGAGAATACTACGGTAGATCTGATGGATCAGGTGAACAACGTCCAGGACCGTTTGCTAAATTCCTAGAGGAATATGGAATCGTCCCACAGTACACCATGCCAGGATCACCTAGCATGAATGGTGTAGCTGAAAGACGAAATAGGACTCTTAAGGATATGGTGAGGAGTATGATTAGTCATTCTACCTTACCAGAGTCACTCTGGGGTGAAGCACTTAAAACAGCAGCTTACGTTCTGAATAGAGTGCCAACTAAAGCGGCTGCAAAAACACCTTATGAGCTTTGGATAGACAGAAAACCTAGTTTGAAGCATTTATATATTTGGGGTTGTCCAGCTGAGGCAAGGCCTTATAGGCCATATAAAAAGAAATTGGACCCCAAAACTGTAAGCAGCTACTTTATTGGCTATGCGGAGCGATCAAGGGGTTATAAATTTTACGATCCCACAAAAGGGACAATTTTTGAGACGGGAACTGCTATATTTTTTGAGGATGTTGAGTTTGGGGGAAGAAATAAAGTTAGGAACATTGTATTTGAGGAGGAATCGGTTATGATCCCTACTATCACTTTTGACGATGTGCAGGTTTCTGTACCTGTCATTGATCAAGAAGTGAATCCGAACCTCAACAAGACAATATTGATTTACCTCTAGAAGTCGATGTTGAGCTACCTCAACAAGACAACATAGAGGCACCCCCCATTCAAGATGAGACAGTTTTTCCTGAGGAACAAACTCAACAACCTCAAGAATTGATGCCATTAAGGCGGTCCACTAGAGAAAGGAGAAATGCAATTTCGGATGATTTTATTATATTTCTCCAGGAACATGAGAAAGACCATGGAATATTGGAAGATGATCCAATCAACTTCCGTCAGGCCATGGAAAGTTCCAATTCTCAAAAGTGGATTGATGCAATGAATGAGGAGTATAAGTCCATGCAAGACAATAAAGTTTGGGAACTTGTCCCATTACCAAAAGATGTGAAGTCCATTGATTGTAAATGGATATTTAAAACCAAGAAGGATTCGAAGGGTAATGTGGATAAGTATAAAGCACGTCTTGTAGCTAAAGGCTTTACTCAAAAGGAAGGGATTGATTTTAAAGAGACTTTCTCTCCGGTTTCTTCGAAAGACTCTTTTAGAACAATCATGGCACTTGTTGCACATTTTGATCTTGAGTTACATCAAATGGATGTCAAAACGACGTTTCTCAATGGTAATATTGACGAAACTATTTATATGGTGCAGCCAAAAAACTTTGTGTCGGGAGATCCAAAGAATATGGTTTGCAAATTGACAAAATCCATTTATGGACTCAAGCAAGCTTCTCGTCAGTGGTACTATAAATTTCACCAAGTTGTTACCTCGTTTGGTTTTGAGGTTAACATTGTTGAAGATTGTGTGTATCACAAATTCAGTGGGAGTAAAATTATTTTTTTGGTTTTGTACGTTGATGACATACTGCTTGCCACAAATGATATAGGCATATTGCATGACACTAAGAAATTTCTATCAAATAACTTTAAGATGAAAGATCTTGGTGATGCCTCTTTTGTATTAGGAATTCAAATACATCGAGATCGTTCTCGAGGTATTCTTGGATTATCACAAAAGAGCTATATCGATAAAGTGCTTAAAAGATTTGGCATGCAAGGATGCAAACCAGGTGACACCCCAGTCGCTAAAGGAGACAAGTTCAGTCTCAATCAGTGCCCTAAAAATAGCCTTAAAATTAAGGAAATGCAATTGATCCCCTATTCATCAGCTGTAGGGAGTCTAATGTATGCTCAGGTATGTACGCGTCCGTATATTGCGTACATAGTTGGAATTCTAGGCAGATATTTAAGTAACCCTGGGATGGATCATTGGAAAGCAGCCAAACGGGTCATGAGATACTTACAGAGAACAAAGGATTACATGCTCACTTATAGGAGATCGGATCAGCTGGAGATCATAGGGTATTTCGACTCCGATTTTGCTGGATGCCAAGACAGCAGGAGATCCACGTCAGGTTATGTTTACATGTTAGCTGGAGGAGCTATATCTTGGAAGAGTGTCAAACAAACACTCATAGCTTCGTCCACTATGGCAGCAGAGTTTATAGCATGTTTTGAGGCATCTAATCATGGAATATGGTTGCAAAATTTTGTCACTGGACTGCGCAATCTGGAGGGTGTTGAAAGACCACTTAAGTTATATTATGACAATAAATCAGCAGTACTATATTCTAATAACAACAGGAGCTCGTATAAGTCAAAGCATATTGACATAAAGTTTCGAGTTGTGAAGGAGAGAATTCAGAATGGTGAAGTGTCCATAGAGCACATTGGGACAAACTCCATGTTAGCGGATCCGCTCACAAAAGGGTTACCACCCAAGGTCTTTCATGAGCACACTGCTCATATGGGTGTTATCTCATTTGATGATATGTCAGTTTAGCGGGAGTTTGTATTTTATGTATTTGGGTGCTATTTGATTTTGGACACATTTATGTATTAAAGTATTTTTTGGATATTTATCTGATCAGATATATGGAAATTCAGTTCATTCTGTTTTCATTATGTTAAAGTATTGATCTCACTAAAGTTAAGGAGGACCAGTTGGAAATAGACATGTATTGATCACATTGCATGTAATTTCCATGCTACGCATCCATGATTGATCTATGTCGTTTAGCTATATTGGTATATGTGACCATTGATGGTTTAGTTACGCTATATGTGACGAAGGCCGCTTTGATCCTATGTTGATATGGTTAATGGACGAGATTGTCCGGATATACCCTAAGGATTAAGATAGCAATTTATGAGCTCACTAAGGTTAACACAATTATAAGGTTACATATGTGGCCCAGTGGGAGATTGCTGGAATTATTCAATAATTAAGGGGCCACACATGTAAAATTAATTGTGTTTGGGCTATCTAAATAATTAAGCCAAATTAAAGTGGTCTATTTAGAAATTGGCTTAAGGGTATAATTGTCATGGAATTAATGTGTAGATACCGGAGATAATTCTAATTTGATGAGGGGCCAAATTAGAAATATCAACACATATATAAATATGTGTATTCATTAGGGTTATGGTCCCCAACTTATACGGCCACCAAAAGAGAGGTTCTCTCTTTTTCTCTTTTGCATCCCCATCAACAGAAAGAGAGGGACAAAGGATTTGGATTCACCTTTGTCATTAAGGGTCGTAGCAAGTTGGAAGATCGAACCCAATAAAGATACCGCTTCAAGATCCATCAAGCCTAGCAATGGATTCAGGTACGCTTTCGCAATTTATTTATGTTCTTCATCTCATGAATCGACAGGGTACAATAAAAATCTAACATTGCGATGTACAAACTTTATATTTATGATCAATAAAAAGATTGTGTTTAATAATATTATTTGTGTGTTTGGTAACTTGCAAAATGAAGCATATATATATATAATATATATATATATATATATATATATATATATATATATATATATATATATATATATTATAATTTTGGTTAAACAAAAATTAGCTTCTCTTGATGGTTATAAACGTCAACAAATATTTGAATTCTGCTAGAAAATATCATTTCTCGACGGTTTTTAAACATAAAGAAAGATTTTTTTGACCTTTTTTTCCATCAAGAATGAGTTTCCTTGACGGTCATTACCCATCATCTAGGTCAGAGTCAAGATAAGTTTCTATTTACCTTGACGAATCGGTTTAAAACCGTCAAGATAATCTTTTTACTTAACGGCTTAAAATCGTCAAGAAAACAAAACCATAAATCATCAACATAAATATAGACTTTTAATTCTTGACTCTGTCTAAATGAGGGATGCAAAACCGTCAAGAAAATCCTTTCTTGACGGGAAAAATCGTCAATAAAAGATATTTTTCTTGTAGTGAAGATAAACATGTTATTCAAGAATGCCATTTAAGAATGCCGACTTCACATCCATTTTAAATATTTTCCATTTGTTTTGAGCTGCAAGAGATATCATTAGTCTAACAGTCTCAATTCTAGAAACATGAGCAAAAACTTCTGTGTAGTTTTCTCCTTCCTTTTGTTTGTATTTTTTTTGCCACAAGCCTTAATTACTTTGCACTTGTTGGTTGAACCATCAAGATTCTTCTTGAGTTTGTACACCCATTTCACACAATTGAGTATTGATGGAAGATCTGTGAGCTCCCATGTATCATTCTTCTCAATAGACTTCATCTCCTCCATCATTGCTTGTCTCCAACCTTTTTACTTATTTGCTTCTTCAAATGAAATAGGATTTTTATCTGCAAAGAAAATAAAATAGACAGTATCATTTGATTTAAGTTCTTCAGTTGAGTCATAAAGTTCTTGTATAATCATTTTTAGGAGGTCTTTGATAGACATCTTCTCCTGGTAAGTTGGAGATGCACTTTAGTTTAAGATCCAACTTCTTCACCTTTTTGTATAAGAGTATGAGTTATACTTGTATAACTTTCATAGGTTGAAGCTTTTTCAAATCGAACATTTCAACTGATCACTATCCTTTTATTGTTGGATTACATAACTTGTAGGATTTGCTTCTTTCACTATAGCCAACAAATAGACACTTTTCTGCTTTGTCATTGAGCATAAGCGATAATCCCAAAAAATCATAAGTGTTGAGCACTTGGCTTTAATCCATGACATGCGTTATGAGGTGTGATGTTACTTAAATTCTTCGTTGGTGATCAGTTTATCAAGTAATCCAGTTTCTTTCTACTATACATACTGTCACGCCCCGAGTCGACAAACCATTCGTCTCCGGTGTTATTTTGCCGAATCGATCGTCCTCGCTAAGGCGTGATGCCGTATGAGTCTGGAATTGCACTCGTACAAGGCAAGAACGTTACGTTGATTTTTATATTGAAACTTCACAAATCAAATCAAATTGAGACGCAGTATAAAAAGATAGAAATATGCTTTTCATTCATAGCTTGTAACGAAGTGCAAGTCGTAATTACATTGGATGCCGTTGCGACTACATTGATTGAAAATAGAAAAGAAACATACTCGACAAACTGCCTAAACTAACACTTGCCGTTCCATACATTTGCCCCTTTATACATAAGCCGTCGTTTGAATTTGCTTCAAAATACTTCAGCATAGAAAGAGCTTCAAAACGCCTCTCCGCACTTCAGGTTCAGTTTAGAGCGCCCGCCGCACCTGAGGAAATTGGGGAGGGGATTAGCACACTTGCTAAGTGGACGAGACGAAACTACTCGTCTAAACTGACTCTGATTGTTAAGGTAGGCATACTTTAGAGTTTTTTTTTTCTATTTAGAACTAAATGAATTCAGTTCATATCGATAGCCATCTTTGAAGTAATAAAGCATATAGTAAAATATAGCAATTTATCCCATTTCTTACTATGGCCGTGCTCGTCCCTGCATAAAACAGAGATAGTAATTATACCTGCATAAGACAATAGATGAGCATGCTACTATCTTACATGTGGTCATTGGTGTTACACACCACTAGGGACTTAATCGAAATTGGCATGCGATGCTACCCTTTCAGCCTAGGTTGTAAGCCATACTGAAGGTCCCGCATGCTTCGCGCCAAGGCACGATAAATTATTCCCTCTAGGACGAATTGGTTCTGATGCCCTGGATACCGTTTCGAGGAAAACGAACTTGTGCACAAGCTGTCCATGACCATGCCTATGCGTGAATAGTTTAATATATATGCAACATATTTGTATAGCGCGGACAGTATCGAACGGCATTATCATTTCTCCCAACTCATGCAACGATTCATTTTTCCCAAAGCCGTACTCCCGATAGCGTCCCGTAGGCACCAAATTGCCTGAGGCATCATAACCCACGATCGACGTTTCATATTATTTTGCAGCACGTGAAGTAGTTTATCTTTTTACTAGGACCTTAAACTTTCTCATTTATGCGAGAAACTTGTATTTTTAGAATAGATTACTCTAAATCGATCCGTTTTTCCGGAGTTCTTGACCTTAGTGGATTGGCTTGCATTTAACTTGGCATCGTCGATTTGAATAAATTTGAAGCAAAGGAAATTTGTTTGCAGGACAGAGTAGAAAAGAAGGACCGAATCACCCACCAATTCCTATGATCCTGCCGACCGTCGAAGCGCTTCGCAACGTTCAAGCTTTAGTTACGCGAGCTCCTGCAATGGCATTAATACTTTGTTAGGATTCTTTCTTTTTCCCTTGCTTCGAAATTGGAAGATTGCATCCAGAAAAACGACGCGAAAGCACTTCATCAAAACTCAGCGGCAAAAGCTCCAAGAAAACCATACAGCGGTCCGGTCCCGTCGAAGGGACTCTTATATAGAGCTCACTTGCCGAGACGCAGCCCGCTGCATCTAGGACTTATTCCAACAAAAGTTGTTCCATTAGTTGGATCGATTCTCGTAACATCCGTCCAAATCGATTTGATCGATGCCGCAAGGTGTTATCGTTTACCAAGCTCAGCGATCGAGTCAGATGGCCATCTAAGTTCCCGAACGATCTGACTCGGTGCTAGCATATTATGAAGTTCGTCGCCTATCGAAGCGGGGCACTACATATACTCCTCACCATGTCCATAATCGTACAATTTTTCTTTTACAAACACCATTTTGTTGTGGTGCATATCGAGTTGTTAGTTGATGCTTTATTCCATGATCTCTATAGAATTTTCAAATTTATTTGAAAGATATTTCACCACCACAATCAATTCTCATAGTTTGTATGTGAAGGCCAGAAATGTTTTCAACTTGAAATCTTTAAAGGCTTAAAAAGTTTCAGATTTTTGGAGGAAATGAGTTCATACTTTTCTTGAGTAATCATCAATAAAGGAGATAAAATATCGATTATCTCCATGGGATGTAACTTGCACTGGTCTACATCAATCTGAATGAACAAGTTTAAGTAGATTCTTGGCTCGCCAAGTGTACTGCAATGGAAATGAAGATATGTGAAGCTTCCCGATTTGACAAAAAATCATCGATAGAATATATTTGAGGCAGCCCTTTGACCATCTCCTTTGTCACTAATGCTTCAAGATTTCATAGTTTAATGACCAAACCTGTCATGCCATAGCTTTCAAATTCTACTATCACGACCCGCACCCTGTTTAGGGACACGAGAACGTGGGTACGTCCAGCCTACATCGCAGTGTCGACGGTAGAACGCTGTATAGGCCATCTATAACATCTAACAACAAGATATATAAACCTGTCATCTCCGCACGGAGGTATAATATAACATCTCAACTCTATATCTCAATCACAAGTCTAAGGAAGATGGAGCATGATATAGAATAAGATAAGAAGGAAGAACTGAATATATAAGTAAAGTCATCACAACACACATATAGATATCCAACACAAATAAATACAATTCATGAATATAACTAAGTCTCAACTAACAATCGGAACAATCCGATACAATCTGAAAGCTATAAGTACTAGACTAAACTAGACACCCTCTACTGAGCTAGATGCCCCTCAGGCTCCTGAATGTCACCCTCATATGCCCTATAGAAGGTAGGACAGTCCTCATCATCATCTGTAATATTTTTAACAGGTCCAGTTAGGACAGGAACGAGCACAATACATCTCACGCAGTTCATATCATGTTGGAAAATATAAAGTATACAAAAGAGTAAGATACATGGACTGTAAGGAAATATATATAAAAACGAGAAAGATTTGATAACTGAAAATATCTATATACATAATTAGTAAGAACTGTAAGTAACCTGTGATTTAGAGCATGAGATGGTTATATAAACAGATTAGGACAATGTAAGGGTAACTCCATCATACGTGAGTGTATAATGGACATATACACGATTTTCATAAGATTTTACAAGATGGAATTTTGATCACATAACCATTTCCTACTCACCATTCCCAATCAATACACAAGGATCTAGTCAAGTTATGTTACCTTGTACAAGAGGTTTTTATCATGTTTGTTTACGTGATCATGAGAGTATAAGATTGCATAAGAGTATACATGAATAGCGGTGTACATAAAATACAAGATATTCGTGAAAAGCACATGACAACTGTATCTGATGCACCGCGAGGGGGATAACATCGCATGACAAGATCCATATAGTACCAATCCGTGATAATAACGTGACAGCATCATGTAAAGTAATCTAGAGTAAGAATATAAATCCTAACAAGTATGAAATGATCAAAGAATGTACTCGCCTGTCACCCTGAATGACTGGTATAAATAGATGTCCGAACTGGTGTCACAGAATCCTATTTAGAGTAAAACAGGTTATAATGTGTTTAAAATAAGGTAAATGAAGTTTATGATACAATCTACATGATTTCTAAGCCATTCTAGGTCAAAGTCAAACTTGGCCAATTCTGGTCAATCTTCTAGTCAAACTAGGTCAACATCTAAGTTAACTTGGTCAACTGACTAGGGTTTGGTCAACTAGGCTATGGTCAACTCTATAGGTCAATCTCTCTATAAACTAATCCTCTTAAGTCTAACCCATAACATATCACATAACCTATAATCTATATATATAAAGATATAATGTAACCACAATTACCTATATAAAGTATATAATGTATAGCATGAATCTATACAATATATGACATACCCATGCCTATATGCATAAGTATCATAATTATCTAACCTCAACTCAACCTAACAAACTGTAACGCCACCTTCCTTATTTTTGATAACTATATAAATATTTTATCAAGGTTGTTTTTATTAAATCCCTAAAATATCATTTTCCTTGTAAATGGTAAATTCCATTTCCTTATTTTTCTTTTCTTATTCTTCTAAAGTTTGGGCTCAGCCCAATTGGCCAGCCAGTTATTTTGATTACTCAGAACATAGTTTTAGTCATCTCTTTAAGTTTCAGCCAACCCATATTAGTAGATTTTGGGCCAATGTTATGCATAGGCATAGGCTTCCAGCTTTTAGCAAAACCAAATCGAGTCTGTGCCATTTGTATTGAACGCAAATTCAAATTGAATTTTCTCTAACAAACTTCTCTCCCAATTCTAACTGACTTGCGCGGAGAGGGAGAACGTGCTTCCCACCAAGATTGGTGGCTCGTGCCTACACCCCCTCCTAACAACCTTTATAAGCACCTCTTTTCCTTACTCATTCACCAGAGATCTTCCTCTTTCTTCAAGCTCTGTCCTCTCCCACCTCTGATTCGTGATCGACCATGGCGGACACAACACCGACACTGCGAAGGATTTCGACGAATAGCTTATAGTCCAGAGACTTCAACCTCCGACGATCGAACAGCGCACGACGGCAAACTTCCTTCCTTCTTCCATCAGTATCTTCACCATCCTTTGAAAACTCTGGTAAGATTGGTAGATCTTCACATTTTGTTTCAATCAGCTATTTAGATCAATCGGTCATTTGATTGATTTTCCTTCATCCTGCGATCAGATCTGAAAGTACGGAGGGGCGATCTATTCGATCGACTAGTTGTCTCCGTCGATTACTTACAATCGAGGTGAGCTCATTCAAGTTTCCCCGGCTCCTTGTCTCTCTCAAGTTTATTTCCATCCATTGATATTCAATTTAGAATTTTTGATTCCAGAACAAATTGACCCTGGGAATGAAGCAAACAGGACGAGATCGGATCGGACACGAAGAGCTTGTGTCCTAAATTGGAAGTTGAGTTGTTTGTTCATCCGAACCTATTTCATCAGGTAACCTTGCTTTTCTTTTGTTTTCTCATATAGATTGCTATGGACAAGAGGTATCAGAGAGTATCAGAATGGGATGAGAGTAATTCTGTTGTTAAACTAGGCTCGAAAGGATTTTAGGAAGTGGTAACAATGTCTCTAGTATTAATTGATAAGTTTAATGTCATGTTCATTTGATTGATGTTGAGTAATGAAATGATTGTGTATTAGAGAATCTCTAAACTTTTATAAATGAACTCAGTAAGGGAACAGTTGAATCAACTGAGGGTGGTTGTGTGTAGCAATTTGCATGTTTAGCTTGATCTAAACTCATTAAGAGGGAAGGAGTATTTTAAGTTTGATGTGGAGTACTGCCTTACTGATTCCAGGTATCATCCCTAATGTAAGTTTCGAGTCAATGGTGGAATATATCACATTTTCAATTTAAACTGAGATTCAAGTTTCCTATTAAGGTATTGATTCAAACAGGGATAACAGTTAGACATTGAAAATCTGATTATATTAAACCCAGGTTGATTTCAATTCGAGATTGGGTTCTCTTTAGTTGAGCTTGTATCAGTCAACTATGTTACCTTGTAAATGCTACAATTAGTATTGACAGGTTTATAGTTGAACTTTTGGATTTAGTTGTATCAGATCTGATATGTGCCTGGATACAACATGGGATCAACAGTGTCTCAGTGTTGAGGACTGAATATATCAGTCTAACTTGAGAGGAAAATCTTAATTGTTGATACCTGGATTGATAAAGAAATCTTTATAGATTTATTGTTTTACTATATTTATTCATGAGGAATTCGATGAACTGAAAAGGGAACAGTAGGTAGGTCATGGTTTGGAGAATGACATTGAGATGATCCTCAATTGATAATGAAGGCAGGGTACTTGGTTTTAAGCTGTGACTGTATGAATTTATCAGTTCTATTTGATTGACTGAACCATCATTCAGTACACCCAAACTGAATCAGTCATTGAGGGTTGTTTTTAGTCCTATTTAAGTCCTGTTAATGGCTGATGAATGATAACTTGTTCAGTCATAATTCGAGACTTAATACCACCTATGAAATCCTGGGTTTTTGTATCAGGACAGGGACTGATTTTAGATTGAGGCGTGGACTGAACTTCTCAGTCCTGTTAAGGACTGAGACATGGGAGTTTTCTTATTAGGTTGATTATCCCTATGGCATGATGAGTAGAAACGGGTACTATGGCATGTATAAGGATTATTTTAGGATGACTGATAAGGTATAGGATATTGTCTTGGACTGATACCTGAAGGATTTAGATTTCATTGGACTTAAGCTATTTTATCACAGTAACTTGAGCTAGGGTTGATTTCTTTGATCATTGCATAGAGGACAGATGAGTTGAAATCAGTTTTCCTATTAGGACTGATTGATACCTGCAACTGGGAACCATTGCAGGGCTGAATTATCAGCCCAGTTGTAACAAATTGTCCCCTGTCCTATTTAAGACTGTATAACTTAGGCATTTAGATGCAATGGTTCATGTTTTAGTAGACTGGAATGTTCAATAATGTAGGCAGGGTATTGGTTTTAAGTTGTGACCATATGCATATATCAGTCATATATGTTGACTGAACCATTGTTCAGTGTAACCAGGCTGTTTTAATCAATTAAGGGTTATGTTCAGTCCTATACAAGGACTACTACACTTGAAGACCTGAGAATTAGAGGGGATGTTGGCAGTTACCTCAAGTGAGTTAAGGAATTTACCAGGTTCAAATATGGGGATTCAATCTTGAATCTAACACTTAGTTTTTCTAGACTGCCATGACATCCAGAAAACTTCTGAACATTCTTTCCTTGAGCAGAACCCTTAGTTGTAGGAAATAGGATTGGGTTAAATGAACTGAGCTAATGTATCAGTCATACATTGGACTTATTGCCCTGTTTCTTTAATTGTAGGTATGTGGTTCTTAGCACCATAGTTAAGAGGCAATGGGTCATTGAGGTTGGCCATTCTAGGAGTTATAACACCTATGGTTTTAATAAAATGTTATAAGAAAATTCATAATAGTTGGTCTCCTATTTTTAGGATATTATTTTAAGTTGTATATAGATATCACTTTAGTTGTACAAATGTGAGATTAATAGGACTTAAATAGAATTAGTATAAGCTAAGGATTTTTGTTAAGTAAATTCTAGATTAGAAATAATTACTTTACATGGTTGACTTATAAATTGTAATTCATAAAACAGGAGGATTCCTAGCTTTACCACCCTTTCTCGATCACCCGGAGCAAGGCAAGTATACTCCTCGGATTTGTTTATTTCTCATGTCTTGCATGTTCATTCTTAAATCTCCTTGATTGACACGATGTATCACGGTATTGTCTGGTTCCATGTTTTATGTATTACTTGCGTCTGGGAGGGGAAATACTATAGATATGTGATCAAACCCTGTTACTACTCATATGAATAGCTTGGGTCCCGTACCATGCACGTGGGACCAAAGCCGTACTATTTCATGGTCATTGCATCTACCCAAGCCGATCACAATCTAGATGTATTTCATATTGCACATGTCAGGATTTTAGGTTGTATTTTAGGATTCATGGTTGTATTTCATGTTCAGGCTGTATTTCATGTTCAGGCTGTATTTCATGTTCAGGTTGTACTTAATGTTCAGGCTGTATTTCATGTTCAGGACTCATTCCATGTTCCCTGTTTTACTTTCAGTATTTCCTGCTTAGTTTCATGTCTTGTCTCATTTCCTGTACTTTACATATATTCCTGTTTCTTGATTCATACCATGATGTTCATGTTTATTTCCTTGGATATACTTAGCTCCGCTCCTGACCATAATATGTTGCAGGTGAGTTGGAGGCTCTGTGCGACACGTACTATGGCAAGGAGCCAATTGATGCAGGAGAGCTAGCTGGTGCTGCTCTTGACTTAGAGGCTGCAGAAGCCTAGAGCTTACCTTAGTTTTCCATATTATTTTCCCTGTATTGAGACTAGTAGACTTACTTTCATTTGCTGGAATGTAATAGAATTCTGATCTTGTACTTGTACACTGGGATACATTTTATAGATGCTATGTTTTCATATTGTCTTGATATCTGGTTAGTTCTCTCTAGATTTGTACAGCTTACTTTGTCGTGTCTAACGACAAAGGCTGGGCGTATCCGACTCGTATCCGGTTATTCGGAAGCGGGTCGTGACATATTTTTAGTGGTGGCCCATGCAAGTCTATCCTAATGGTACCTAGGTCTTAGCGTACTATTGGAGGACTTGATTACACTAGGGAAACTTGAACACAACATAGGAAAAATCGGGAAATAATGGTATATCAGGTATATCAGGTATATTAATATCTATAAACACTTGTTGTTTTAGGTTTAGAACATTTTAACAGTTTTCTATTTTTCAGACGATTCAGACACACAAATATTAGAACCGTCGATTCACCTGCACTTGACGTTTTCGTGCTTCTACTACCTTCTACCACTCTACTATCTCCATGGGTAGTACGTAGATGACGGAGACGTTTGAAGAGTCCCTTGATAACCAGAGGGAGCATGCCATTCTTTCCAAGTCAGACTTGTGGATACACTCTCCAAACCAGGAAGGACTTCTGATTTCCAGACTCTCGGATCTTTGGAATTCTCCGACACCGAGTGCATATCTTGCATCGAGGAGCAGATCGAGAACCTGGAGCCGCAACTGAAGATCATTCAAGACCCTGAGAATTCGACTCCTCTGAAGATTGAAGTCACCAACCGGGAGATCCAGCTCGTAGCACGTACAATAAGATGGGAAGCTAAAGCCCAGGAGCGACATGAAGACTTATGACGAAGACAACAACTATCCTGGACCAGCAAAGCGTCGCAACACTTAGTCTGCGCTTCTTCGGTCACACCACCAGTCGCATCATCGGGAGCAGATCTCAAAACTAGCCCGCCAGCAGACGTATATTCCTATCAGAGGCTCTGTACTTTAGCCCAGCGGAAGACCCAGACTCAGATTCAGATGACAACTTTCTGCAATTTTTGCCGTCGCTAGGACATCACCATAAAGAGTGCCGGCAGAGACGAAGGCTACGTCTGCACTGTGGATCGCCTGTCCATCAAGTCAAGGATTGCCCGGAGATCGTTGATCACACTGTCCAAGGACAAACACGGGGATCATCAGGACTGCAACAAGGGGACCCGTCTCTCCAGATTCAGCCATCACATGGAGCACTGTCGCAGGGACCAGCCTACGTCAGGGTAGTTGAGGAAGATTGAAGAGACTCCAGTTCCGGAGGAACACTGAAGATAGAATAAAGACAGAAGATTTCTTTTGCATGGTTGGAAAAACCATGTATCTTGATTAGCAATCCAGTCTTTCCTTAAATTTCTTTTAGCATCTAGACCATTTCTTGAAACTTCTTGTTTTCTATTTTGAAACTAGGGATGATATTCGAAACTTATTTTGGGATATTGTTTCCTATCCAGTAAACATGTTTCATATCCACAATTCGATATTGTTTGAAATCCACTACTCGATACTGTCTGCCTATTTCCTTTGATGATTTCGATTTTCTACTCGAGAGTTGTTCACTACCTATTTCGACCTTGTCTCATATCCAAGATTTTTCTTGTTTTCCAGGATACTTGTTCCTATTTGTTATTGATATTCTGTTCGCTAATCAAACTTGTACTAATCAAGATTTATTCCTACTTGAAATATCATTCTGAAACCGCATTTGAACCTTCGCTTCTATTGATGCTTGTTTGAGATTCTATTTCCTATTTTGACTTTATTCGGGACTCGCCCTCTATTTACGACTTTGTTTACTATTGAGATTGCTTGTTTCATATTTACAATCCAAAACCTTGTTTCCTATTGAAATTTGTTTTCTAGTTACTAATAAAAAATCTTGTTCCTCGTTAAGATTTTCTATTTCGAGATTTTGTTCCTTATTCACTACTCTGTTGATACTTGATTTTTTATTTTTCACCCTATTGGAGATTTCGTTTTCTATTCGAGTTTTTGCTCGAGATTTTATTATTATTCGAGATTTTATTGAAACTTGTTTTCGGTACGAGGTTTTATTTCTTATTTTAAAACTTGTCTCCTATCTGATACTTTGTTTCAGTTCATCCTTCGAGACTCTGTTATCCTTTCGGAATAATGTCCCATATATGGAATCTTGTTACCATCCCAAGTTTCATTTGACAATTCGGTTACCATTTGAAACTCTGTTCACTGTTGAGGGTTGAAAATATCCTTGTTGCCTTTGTACTCACTATTTTTTGATTTGATTCCGTGTTGTTTCTTAGTACCTAATAAACCCTTGTATTCTAACAGGCAGATAATACCATTTTTGTGACTTGGACCATGAGAACCCATTTTGAATTCTTGAATTCTTTTTGAAATTCCTATGGATAAGGTCGAGAGACTACTCAATGACCTACTAAGGCGTGACAGTTGCACACTGCAACCATTATCTGGATTATGGAGACTAAGGGTTCACTGCAGCCAGCAACGCACTGGCGAGCCGGGAACTTTAAGTTGAAATAATTTCAGGTATTTGTCAGTTTTTGAGTATTATCGAGACTTTGTCCAAAAACTTTCATATTTGATCTCTTGAGTTGTTTCGTTAACACTTGTTTGAATTGATAAAGTTGATAGAGTACTCGGTAACATATCGTTGTTTGATTCATGGAACTGAATGTTCACTGCAGCCAGATGTACACTGGTAAGGCAGGATTCTAAGTACAGTGATTTCAATGGCTATATGTTTTCGGACACCCTGGAGACTGTAATTCCTTTCATATCATTACTGATATTTCAAAAAATCGCAAATCCTTGCACATTTTCTTTGATTTGATACTAATACCTCCTGAGTTGTCCCATCTAATTTTTTTTTTCAAATCGACCGTTGCAAATTCTCTTCTTGCATTTTATTGTCGGATCATTTGACTTCCTAGACTTGGATTCCATTCCATCAGATTTTATCATATCTATATTTGATCATATTTTGCCTAAATTTCAATCTGATCATACCTATCTAACGGTGATTCTCCTATCGTGCTAAACTTTTTATCATGTCTAAAAGATCGTGCCCTCACGACCCATCCTCTAAGTTATAATTAAAATTCATTCCACTTCATGACTGTTTGATCCTCGTTCCTTGTCAAAGTATGATATCCCAAACTTCTTGTGTGTACAGGGTCTCAAGGCTCAGGAAACATCTCAGAGTTGTACCGGATCGGCAGAAGCACTGGACGGACAGCAGCAGACGGCCATTGGAGTTCGCGGTTGGCGATAGAGTGTTCCTGAAGATCTCGTCGACCAGAGGTGTCATTCGGTTCGGCAGAGGCGGGAAGCTCAGTCCGAGGTACATCTGGCCTTTCGACATGACGGCGCAGATTGGCGAGGTGGCATATCATTTAGCACTTCCAGCTAGCTTGGAGGGGGTACACGACGTTTTTCACGTATCTCAGCTTCGATGCTACATTCCAGACCCGAGCCATGTAGTAGACTACTCAGAGTAGAGGTGGGTCCGAGCTTGACCTACGAGGAGCAGCCAGTTGAGATCCTGGACCGGAGGGAGAAGCGACTGCGGAACCAGACCATTCCTCTTGTCCACGTCATGTGGAGACACCACTCTCCGGGAGAGTCCACATGGGAGCGTGAGGATGAGATGCGAGAGCGCTACCCCGATTTATTTGTTTGATTGGATTGTACCCTGTATTCAGAATTTTCCTAATTCAATAAATAACCTACATTTGAATATTATGTTTAATTGTTTTAAATTTTATTGGCTGTCCTTTGAATTTTGAGGACAAATTTTTTTTGGGGGGATATTTGTAACCCCACCTTCCTTTTTTCTGATAACTATATAAATATTTTATCAAGGTTGTTTTTATTAAATCCCTAAAATATTATTTTCCTTGTAAATGGTAAATTCTATTTCCTTATTTTTCTTTTCTTATTCTTCTAAAGTTTGGGCTCAGCCCAATTGGCCAGCCAGTTATTTTGATTACTCAGAACATAGTTTTAGTCATCTCTTTAAGTTTCAGCCAACCCATATTAGTAGATTTTGGGCCAATGTTATGCATAGGCATAGGCTTCCAGCTTTTAGCAAAACCAAATCGAGTCTGTGCCATTTGTATTGAACGCAAATTCAAATTGAATTTTCTCTAACAAACTTCTCTCCCAATTCTAACTGACTTGCGCGGAGAGGGAGAACGTGCTTTCTGCCAAGATTGGTGGCTCATGTCTACACCCTCCTCCTAACAACCTTTATAAGCACCTCTTTTCCTTACTCATTCACCAGAGATCTTCCTCTTTCTTCAAGCTCTGTCCTCTCCCACCTCTGATTCGTGATCGACCATGGCGGACACAACACCGACACTGCGAAGGATTTCGACGAATGGCTTATAGTCCAGAGACTTCAACCTCCGACGATCGGACGGCGCACGACGACAAACTTCCTTCCTTCTTCCATTAGTATCTTCACCATCCTTTGAAAACTCTGGTAAGATTGGTAGATCTTCACATTTTGTTTCAATCAGCTATTTAGATCAATCGGTCATTTGATTGATTTTCCTTCATCCTGCGATCAGATCTAAAAGTACGGAGGGGCGATCTATTCGATCGACTAGTTGTCTCCGTCGATTACTTACAATCGAGGTAAGCTCATTCAAGTTTCCCCTGCTCCTTGTCTCTCTCAATTTTATTTCCATCCATTGATATTCAATTTAGAATTTTTGATTCCAGAACAAATTGACCCTGGGAATGAAGCAAACAGGACGAGATCGGATCAGACACGAAGGGCTTGTGTCCTAAATTGGAAGTTGAGTCGTTTGTTCATCCGAACCTATTTCATCAGGTAACCTTGCTTTTCTTTTGTTTTCTCATATAGAGTGCTATGGACAAGAGGTATCAGAGAGTATCAGAATGGGATGAGAGTAATTCTGTTGTTAAACTAGGCTCGAAAGGATTTTAGGAAGTGGTAGCAATGTCTCTAGTATTAATTGATAAGTTTAATGTCATGTTCATTTGATTGATGTTGAGTACTGAAATGATTATGTATTAGAGAATCTTTAAACTTTTATAAATGAACTCAGTAAGGGAACAGTTGAATCAATTGAGGGTGGCTGTGTGTAGCATTTTGCATGTTTAGCTTGATCTAAACTCATTAAGAGGGAAGGAGTATTTTAAGTTTGATGTGGAGTACTGCCTTACTGATTCCAGGTATCATCCCTAATGTAAGTTTCGAGTCAATGGTGGAATATATCACATTTTTAATTTAAACTGAGATTCCAGTTTCCTATTAAGGTATTAATTCAAACAGGGATAACAGTTAGACATTGAAAATCTGATTATATTAAACCCAGGTTGATTTCAACTCGAGATTGGGTTCTTTTTAGTTGAGCTTGTATCAGTCAACTATGTTACCTTGTAAATGCTATAATTAGTATTGACAGGTTTATAGTTGAACTTTTGGATTTAGTTGTATCAGATCTGATATGTGCCTAGATACAACATGGGATCAACAGTGTCTCAGTGTTGAGGACTAAATATATCAGTCTAACTTGAGAGGAAAATCTTAATTGTTGATACCTGGATTGATAAAGAAATCTTTATAGATTTATTGTTTTGCTACATTTATTCATGAGGAATTCGATGAACTGAAAAGGGAACAGTAGGTAGGTCATGGTTTGGAGAATGACATTGAGATGATCCTCAATTGATAATGAAGGCAGGGTACTTGGTTTTAAGCTGTGACTGTATGAATTTATCAGTTCTATTTGATTGACTGAACCATCATTCAGTACATCCAAACTGAATCAGTCATTGAGGATTGTTTTCAGTCCTATTTAAGTCCTGTTAATGGCTGATGAATGAGAACTTGTTCAGTCCTAATTCGAGACTTAATACCACCTATGAAATCCTGGGTTTTTGTATCAGGACCGGGACTGATTTTAGATTGAGGCATGGACTGAACTTCTCAGTCCTGTTAAGGACTGAGACAGGGGAGTTTTCTTTTTAGGTTGATTATCCCTATGGCATGATGAGTAGCAGGGGGTACTATGGCATGTATAAGGATTATTTCAGGATGACTGATAAGGTATAGGCTATAGTCTTGGACTGAGACCTGAAGGATTTAGATTTCATTGGACTTAAGCTATTTTATCACAGTAACTTGAGCTAGGGTTGATTTTTTTGATCATTGCATAGAGGACAGATGAGTTATAATCAGTTTTCCTATTAGGACTGATTGATACCTGCAACTGGGAACCATTGCAGGGCTGAATTATCAGCCCAATTGTAACAAATTGTCCCCTGTCCTATTTAGGACTGTATAACTTAGGCATTTAGATGCAATGGTTCATGTTTTAGTAGACTGGAAAGTTCAATAATGTAGGCAGGATATTGGTTTTAAGTTGTGACTATATGCATATATCAGTCATATATGTTGACTGAACCATTGTTCAGTGTAACCAGGCTATTTTAATCAATTGAGGGTTGTGTTCAGTCCTGTACAAGGACTACTACACTTGAAGACTTGAGAATTAGAGGGGATGTTGGCAGTTACCTCAAGTGAGTTAAGGAATTTACCAGGTTCAAATATGGGGATTCAATCTTGAATCTAACACTTAGTTTTTCTAGACTGCCATGACATCCAGGAAACTTCTGAACATTCTTCCCTTGAGCAGAACCCTTAGTTGTAGGAAATAGGATTGGGTTAAATGAACTAAGCTAATGTATCAGTCCTACTTTGGACTTATTGCCCTGTTTCTTTAATTGTAGGTATATGGTTCTTAGCACCATAGTTAAGAGGCCATGGGTCATTGAGGTTGGCCATTTTAGGAGTTATAACACGTATGGTTTTAATAAAATGTTATAAGGAAATTCATAATAGTTGGTCTCCTATTTTTAGGATATTATTTTAAGTTGTATATAGATATCACTTTAGTTGTACAAATGTGAGATTAATAGGACTTAAATAGAATTAGTATAAGCTAAGGATTTTTGTTAAGTAAATTCTAGATTAGAAATAATTAATTTACATGGTTGACTTATACATTGTAATTCATAAAACAGGAGGATTCCCAGCTTTACCACTCTTTCTCGATCACCCGAATCAAGACAAGTATACTCCTTGGATTTGTTCATTTCTCATGTCTTGTATGTTCATTCTTAAATCTTCTTGATTGACACGATGTATCACGGTATTGTCTGGTTCCATGTTTCATGTATTACTTGCGTCTGGGAGGGAAAATACTATAGATATGTGATCAAACCCTGTTACTACTCATATGAATAGCTTGGGTACCGCACCGTGCACGTGGGACAAAAGCCTTACCATTTCATGATCATTGCATCTACCCAAGCCGATCACAATCTAGATGTATTTCATATTGCACATGTCAGGATTTCAGGTTGTATTTCAGGATTCATGGTTGTATTTTATGTTCAGGCTGTATTTCATGTTCAGGCTGTATTTCATGTTCAGGTTGTACTTCATGTTCAGGCTGTATTTCATGTTCAGGACTCATACCATGTTCTCTGTTTTAATTTCAGTATTTTCTGCTCAGTTTCATGTCTTGTCTCATTTCCTGTACTTTACATATATTTCTGTTTCTTGATTCATACCATGATGTTCATGTTCATTTCCTTGGATATACTTAGCTCCGTTCCTGACTAGGATATGTTGCAGGTGAGTTGGAGGCTCTGTGCGACACGTACTATGGCGAGGAGCCAATTGATGCAGGAGAGCTAGCTGGTGCTGCTCTTGACTTAGAGGCTGCAGAAGCCTAGAGCTTACCTTAGTTTTCCATATTATTTTCCCTGTATTGAGACTAGTAGACTTACTTTCATTTGCTGGAATGTAATAGAATTCTGATCTTGTACTTTTACTCTGGAATTTATTTTATAGATGCTGTGTTTTCATATTGTCTTGATATCTGGTTAGTTCTCCCTAGATTGGTACATCTTACTTTGTCGTGTCTAACGACAAAGGCTGGGCGTGTCCGACTCGTATCCGGTTATTCGGGAGCGGGTCGTGACACAAACACTCTATGGTATCTCACATATATAATGTATCCATATATGAACTCTTCAACTCAAGCCCTTCTTATTCTTGACTGATACATGAACCTTTCTCCTCATAACCTGCTACTCCCTAAGTGATATACATATAGGTGTCTATATTACATACAAACACACCAAACACTCACAAGGATCTCCAATTGATGTCAACAACAGCAGATATACTGCCCTGCTTCTATTCTATTTGCCTGAGCACCACCTATCAGATTTCTTCTGAACCTGACAATGGTAAGTAGGCTAATTTGTCAAAGAAGCGAAAAGAAACAAATACATAATGATTTCATACTGTATACTCCACAAGAAAACCCAAACTCCCTTTATATCAGTTACACTGGTACTTCCAACCATTCTCCTAATCCCTTGCCTCTCCATTAGCCCATATCAGCAGAGGGATGCCTCCAGCTCAGTGCCAAGGTGCACAGGTTTGCACCTGGACCAAGGCAGGGTCTGCTGACCCCCATATCAAGTTACAGTTAAATCAAAAGCCAAGTTTCCCTTTTCTTCAATGTGTCAATAGGAAACGAATTTCCCTCAAACTCCAGTTTAGTCCTACTGAACTCTATCCTTACTTCGGTTCATCAATTCGTATTTACTCTTGATAAAGTGAGGCCAACTCTATATCCCTTTGTTCTCCTCTTTTTTGCACACACACATTCTAACCAAATGCTGCCATCTTCCTTCCTACCTGCAGTATGCTCATGCCCACACAGGTAACCCCCCTGCCTAGCCTCTGATACTTCATAGATACTTGGTTCAGTCCAAATTGGACTGAAGCTAATGTCCTACTCTTCCTTTCTAACACTCATCTGCCCTTACATTTCCCCCATATCCCCTTTCCAGTTCAAAATGCCTAATCCTCTCTTCAACCCACTGATCACAACATTGATACATATACCTATATGTATACACTATATATATAATACCTTATATATATATATACATAAAAAAATATACTCTAGGGATAGATATATACCCTCCTATAAACTCAATTTCAGTTTTAAATCTCAGGTTATACAGTTATCTAAACTTAAACCTAGCATTCAAGTATCACAAGGCATTCGAAAAACACCCAATCAATTCAAAACCCCATCCTAAATGAACCCAGACATGTATACATGTTAATACATCACAAATTTTCATTAATTAATGATTTAAAACACATTTAAACTCTGAAAATGCTCAGGATCATCTAAGTATCAGTAAATAGGGCTCGAACCCTAAATTGATATTCGAAATACCATAAAACCTTATTCCAGTCACACCCAGAGGTTAGAAATATGTGCACATGTCAAGTGAGGAGTTCTTGTGTCCAAACAGTGGACACGAAGTATCCAAATCATGCAAAATAGGGTGTATCAGTCTGTGTGTACAGACAGGCTCGTGCAGCGTGTCCAGGCTCTCGTGGACACGACACACGACACTAGAAGACTCGTGCACGTGTCCACGTGTTCGCCCAAAGTAGGGCTACACGTTTGAGTGTCTGCATCGTGTCTGCGTGAGTCGTGTCAAGAGTTATACGTGTATCAGTACAGATTTTTCATGCGTGCACAGTGTGTACAAATTCAGTGCACGGTCGATTTCTCATTCGACACGACACAACTCGACACGAAACTTTGGAGGAGCCTTGTCAGACATTGCCCCCACCTCTGTGTCAATTTTTGTGTCAAACAAAGCTGTGTCGTGTCCACAATGCTGTTCGAGTAGCAGGGCACACAGTGCACTCCTCGTACAGCATATTCGTATCTATTTTGGACACGGACACGAGTCCAAATCGTGCTCAGTCAGTGGAGGTATTAAAACACACATGAAGGGCTATAAATCTGTAAAATTAGTTTTGGAAATTATCAATAAGTTTCTTTGTGGCATGTCATCAAACACAAAATAAAGAACACAAAATAAAGAACACTGATACGTGTCCAATACGAACACTAAATGGACACGGTTTCCTACCAAACTCACTCTATAGCTAGGGTATACCTATATGCATGCATCAATGAAGAAAAATTAGGAATTTAAAGGTGTTTGATAGGTTTTACCTATTGAGGATGAAACCTCAATGTAAAGGCCTATGAAATGAGGGCTTCTTTCCAACTTGCAATGATCCCAAGCCCTAGAATCCTTGCTAGCTAGTCCTCAATAGCCTCCACACCAGGAATAGAGTCCAATGCAATTGGTTTGGTCCAATTTGGTGGAGAAATGAGGAATCTAGGGTGATTTGGGAAAGAACACTATTAGGGTTTTGTGTAGGGATGAAAAGAGGCTAGGTATTTATGAAAAGATGATTAAATAGAGGAAGGATGGGCTTGATGGCTGTTGGAATAGTTAGGGTTAGGGTTTGGCAATAGTTAGATGTGTGGCTAAGGTTATTTTCATGCAAATCAAGCTCAATCAAAGGATAGAAACAAAACTAGGGTTTACCTTTATTAATATCTAACCAAAATATCCTACTTACATAATATCTAGATATTTCTAATCTTGGCACTTAGTAGGAAAGTTCTAATCATCATCTAATCCTCATGACTAATCTAGATTAGGCTAAACTTCTAGGTCAAGTCTCAAATAATTAACTAGCACATATTTAATTAATATAATTTCACAAAATTGTCAAAATGACCAAAATACCCTTAGGCTAAAAAGTTGCAATTAGTCATCCTAATCACATGGTTAGGCTCTAGGTCAAGTAGTCTCTAGGGTTGCACTAGCAAAATATCAAAATCATAAGTCATGATTTTATATAGTTTTAAATTGATTAAAAATCACCATAAATCATATCATGATTTAAATAATATTATTAAATAATGAAAAATATAAAAGTTCAAAATTACCCTTATTTTAGAAATTGGGTGCTACATCCACTGTCAATACTACTGAACTAAGACAAGTTGGAAGTCTGCAGTCTTAGAGGAAACATATTATTTTTTTGCAATACCAATCTTCATAACAAGTCAATTGTTCTTCGATAAAAAAAGCATTATTTCAAAAATGAATATCAGACCTTTTTCTTAAGAGATGACCAGCACTTAGAAGATTGTTTTATAGCCCTAGGATTTAGTATACATCTCTCATCTTCTCAATACATCCTGATTTTGTTTTGAATGTTATTTTACCAACTCCTTCTATTTTGTATGCTTTGTCATCACCAATCCTCACTTGACCATGACATGTAAGCAACAGAGTGTCTTGATGGTTACATCTTTATTCATATCTTGCTTTATGTACGTAGACAACTTCTTTTTTCTTGCCATCGTTTTGCTTATACCAGTATTCACTGATTGTGTGGCCTTGTTTGTGGCAATGATAACATCTCTTTGATGCCCACGACCTCGTCCTCTTTGTGAATATATGGAGTTGAAGTTGTCTTCTTCTTCTTCTTCTTCTTCAATTTGGTTATTGCTGGAATAACCTCTTCTTTTGCTATGAAAATTTGTACTTCGACAATAAATTTTTTTGCCTCTTCCGTGTCTACGGTTTGAGAAGACCACGGCCTCCAGTAGATGTGACATTGGACTTGAGAGCTTGATCATGTTTAAAACACTTTGAGGACATATTTTGTTAATTCGAAATTTATGAGCTTCTAATATTTCTTGTAAGCTTTCCAAAGACAGAGATGCAAGACTTTAGTTTCTTCAATAACAACTACAATATGATCATATTTGCTTGGCAGACTTTGAATAACTTTTTCAACAATTTTTTGAGTTCCTAAATTTTTTCCATTTGAACTTATTTGGTTCATAATAGAGTTCATTTTTGTAAAATATTCTTCAATCTTTTCATTATCTTTCATTTCTAGTTTGTCAAAGTCTGCTCTTAAAGCTTGCAAGCGTACCTTTTTTTTACTTGGTCTTGGCCAGAATATGATGTATCAAGAATTGTCCACACTTCCTGGGAGCTTGTTGCCTCAGATATTCTCGCATAAACTAGAATTTCAATTACTTGGTAGATTTAAAAAGAGCACCTTCTTGTCTTTTTGTCTCTTTTCCTTTAGCAACCTTTTTTGTGCGTCGGATAGTTGATTTTCATTTGCTGGTTGCGCTACTCCTTCAACAACACTATATAGATCTTGAGATTCAAGACATAGCTTCATGAGATCACTCCAATAATCATATTTCTCACAAATTGAAAAGGAGTCACAAGCGATACAAGGTTGTTATTTGAGGTGAGCATTTTTTTTCTTCTTTTGGCTGTGATACCACTTTGTATGCTACGAAGAGGATATTTGATTTTATTGACTGAATATTCAACTTCTTTCACTTACAGAAAATACTTGCATACATAGCTATTTGTAGGACCAAAGATACATCAAGAACAATGAACATGACTCCTAGTATTCTTAATTACATGAATACAATAAACTTATACTTTTTGGAAGGCACAAATTTGGTTTACTTTTCCAATATATCCCAATTAATATCTTGTGCTTTATTACCATTTGTTCGTAAATACAAAGAGAGTTGAACCAAAATTGACCCACGAGGCATGATATGGATCCCTCTATCAAGTTCAAGATAGTTGTCATGTATCATTACTTGTCCTTCGACTAGTTAACCTAGGGATCATCATCTGGCCCAAAAACCATAGGCGTCCGAAAAGTCTGCCTGACCGATGGGCCAAAGCTCGATAGAGCCCGATCATTAGGGAAGTCCGACCCGGTCCATATTAGTATAGGGCCAGGCTTGGGCTATGCATCCGTCCTCCCGAGCCCGGCCCGATGTTCGCCCAATTAATAAGCTTATGTGTGTTGATTTAACTTGCATTTACTTAGTCTAAACATCTTGCAAGGTTCTGTGTGTTTGCTTCAAGATCATTATGCTTATTTGTGTTGATTTAGATCAAATTTCCCTCTGCCTTGAAGCAAATTTCTCTTCCTTTAAGTCATTAAGTTCTTCTCAAATGTCAACGACACTAAACTGTTTAAACATCTTAGATCAAGGAGACATGGCCCGAGATCAAGTGTCAACAACACTAAAATGTTTCAACATCTTAATGATCTTGAAGCAAAGCAAAGTTTTTTTTTTTTGTATTTTGAAAGAGTAAAACATACAAATTGTTAATTTTTATAGAACTAGTCCGGCCTGATCCGACTTGGCCAGAAAAGCCCGAATCTTGTGGACGGGCTTGGGCTTCATAAATAATAATTAAGTCCGGTCCGATCCATTTGCAATATATAAGATCAACTTGTAGAAGATAATACCTATAAATCTATCAAGTCCATTTGCAATAGGCTTCAAGCATATAACTATAAAGATTAACCCATACTGGAGTCGAGACTCTGTACATGGTTCATTTGGAGAGCACTGGGCTACACGGTGTAGTTGGAGTATTGAGCTACCTATCATTTAAAAAAAATGCCTTTTTCTTTGGGTGTTGTACTGGGCTACAACCCAGTGCAGGTCTAATGTCCCGCGGCCTCTGTGTTCTTTAGGTGTTGCACTGGGCTACAGTCCAGTGCAGGGCTAATGTCCCTCCACCCCTGTGTACAAGTGCATGATGATAGCATGGGAGGATGACATATAGCCACCTCACCGTGAGGTGACAACTCACCTCCTTTATTCTCTCTCTCTCTCTCTTTCTCTCTCTCTCTCTCTCTATATATATATATATATATAGCAAAAAAATATATATAGCAAATGACCTCTAGCCTAGTGGTTAAGAGAGATGCATGCGGCCCAAGTGGCCGGGAGTTCGAGCCCCGGTGGAGCCGAGTTTGCCACAATTACCCATTGCTTCAAAAATAAAATAAAATTATATATATATATATATATATATATATATATATATATATATATATATATATATAAATATATATATATATATATATATATATATATATATATATATATATGAATCTCGAAGCTAAATATATCTAGCAAATTATAAGTACTCTTACAGAAGTTAGAAATTAGCAGACGGTTGACAATGACAAAACCCTCTCACAATAAACGACCATATATGCTAACCATATTGAATTCCTAAACCACGATTACAAACTATAGCTCCCACTAAGAGTTCTCACTTGTCACCAGGGAGAGTCTTGATGATGTTCGAATCACCAGGATCAATAATGCTGAGGCAGCACACACGGTAGTATTTGCCACATGTAGTTCCCAGATCAACATTATTTCCATTAAAATTATTGGAATATCCTATTGGTATTTTTCGTATATTGGAATATGTGTTGGAATATCCTATTAGTATATCATGGTATGTTAGAATATGCCATAGGATATTCCTATAGAGAGTTAATGTATTGAAAATATGTCATAGGATATTTCTATAGAGAGTTAATGTAATGAGGAGGTTGTAAGGCTATAAATAGCCAAGAGATTATCAATAAAATATAACAACTATTTCAACATGGTATTAGAGCCACCTTTCCACAAACCCTAACCTTCCTCTTCTCTTTCTCTCTCTACCACCAAATCCTAACCCGCGCACAGCAGCCCCCTTTCTTGTGCCTGCTGCTGCTGCTGCTCGCTGTGGTACGCGTGCCGGCCGCCCCTCCTACGTACGCACCGCCCCCTCCTACCGTACATAACGGCATCGTTGTTATCGTTGTTCGGATCATTCCGAAAGAGGACACCGATGCCTAGATCTGATGAAAATAGACTTGTTCGGATCTAGGAGCGGACGATGAGGACGAGCGTGAGTCGTGGAGCGGACGTGATGTGATCAGAGAGAAGAAGTATCGATAAAGGAGATCATTAAGAAGCTGGATCCTGCAGAGGTTACGACGTTGATGAAGTTGATAAAGATGTTGGCTGGTGAGAGCACGACACGAACATCGCCGAAGTTGGAGCTTCCCTCCATCGATCTGAAGCTTGATGGACCGATTAGCTACCTGAGTTGGCCACGACGGGAAAGGAGAACCCTCACAGAGAAGACAGAGCCGAATGAGGGCTCGATAGGACGAAGAGCACCGTCAGGACCTAAGGGAAAGCCCCAGCAGTGCTACAACTGCGGGGAGGTAGGTCATCTGAGGTATGCTTGCACCAAACCACCCAAGGAAGATTCAAGCAGTAGATGTGGACAGTTTGGAGGATGTGACCGTGGTTGTAGCGGTCGAGGGGACGGTTGAGGAGGTTGTCGGGCGAACCTGTTGGTAGCAGAAGGCAAGAAGACATCTGAGAGTGCCTATATTGAGGAGGATCAGGCACTGCAGGACATGTTGGAAGTACTCATGAGGAGGCAGAGAGCGTCGAGCGATGGAGACAGGAGGAGTAGGACCGAGGAGGCGTCCACCTCTTTCTTCTCCAGAGGCAACGCTGTCATGTATGCTCATCCATCGGCGGAAGGCACTGACGACTCGCTCGCCCTTGCATCTATGTCTTTCCTCAGATCATCGGATTAGATTATCGATTTGGGTGCGTCTTGACACGTGACAGGGAATGCTAGTGAGTTTTCTTCCTACACTCATCTAGCATCGATGGACAACATTCAAACAGCTGATGGTACTTTTCAGCCAGTGGTCGATAAGGGTACTGTCAATTATACATGTTCAGTAAAATTATCCAATGTTTTGCATGCTCCTTCTTTTTCAGTCAGTCTTTTATCCATTAGTTCTGTAATCCTCCAATTAAAATGCACTGTCTGCTTTAATATTCCTAAGGTGATCTTCCAGGAGAAGGAGACAGGACGAAGACTTGGGACTGGCACTTGGCATGATGGATTGTGGTACTTGGATCGAGAAGGGCTGGATTTAGCATTAGTATCTATGGTGGAAAAGACAGGGATGGAAGGACTGAAGAAGATGAGTGCGGAAGATACATTGCGACTCCACCACTGGAGGTTGGGACACTCTTCATTTGGTATTTTAAGCAAATTATATCCTACAATTTATGAAGAAGTTAATAAAGAGAAACTAGTTTGTGATGCTTGTGAGTTAGACAAACTTACTAGGAGTTCATATGTGAGTAGCGGTCATAGGAGCTCGTCTGTTTTTGATGTGGTACACTCTGATGTCTGGGGACTTGTACTACTACTATGAATGGTTACAAATATTTTGTTACCTTCATAGATTGTTTTTCTCATACTACTTGGCTGTATTTGATAAAAATAAGAGTGAGGTCTCCTCCTGTTTTCGGGACTTTCACAAACATGTCCAGACTCAGTACAAGGCAGTGGTGAAGGTAATGAGGTCTG
>JANAVB010031628.1:0-40612 GCA_029216955.1 Iris pallida | reverse complement strand
GAAAAGTGAGCTTGAGAGACTTGTAATCAGGGCCTTGCGCCCTATTGTAATCTTATTGTTCAATATCAATAAAGAGCACTTTTGAATAACTTGTGTGTTGCTTCTAAATTTTTGTCGCATGTTTTAATGTTTCTGCTTGGGACTTCTGTGCGATGATCCCGTCGCAGCCGCTGTAATCGGCCGTTATGAAACTGCCTTGCACGAGTGCAATCTATGCTCGTGCGGCATCACGTCTTAGCGAGGACGATCGCTCCTACGGGAGCGGGACGTGACATAATGGTATCAGAGCACGGCTTTACGTCCTTGGACTATCCAGTGTTGTCAAAGGCGCGCCCCAGGCGCGCCTAAGGCGCGCCTTGGCTCCAGGCGCAGGGACAGCGCCTTAACAGGGTCGAGGCGAGGCGCAGTTAGACAGGCGCGACCAAGGCGCGCCTTTTGCCCAGGCGCACGTTGTGCTCAAGGCGCGCCTAGGCGCGCCTTGATGATTTTGCGTTTTTTTTCTTCTGTTTTTTTCTTTTCTTTTTCACTTTTCCTTTCTCTCTCTCTCGATCTCTCTTGTATTTGTTTTATTGTTCTTTTCTCTCTTTTGTATTTGTTTTAGTGAAGATTACTGAAGTAGTGCCTTTTTTATTGTTCATTTTTGTTTTCTTTTTACTGTATACTGATGACTGGAATACTTTGGCACCAATTCGTTCCTTTTTTTGTTCCTGCAAATTTTTTGCAAAATGCTTCTCACTGTATTTTGTTATTGTACTGAAAAATATTGCTACACTACTGCAATAACTGAAAAAAATTGCTAGACAATGCTGCTAGATGCAGTCAGTCTTTTTATTATTGTTTGTGCAAATTTTTTACAGTATATGTATTTTTTTCCACAGGATAAATGAGTCAATGTGAATTGTGAATTAAGACTAGAGAGGTGCACAGGTTTATATATATATATAATATATAATTATATATAATATATATATATATATATATGCGCCTCGTATCGCTCAGGCCGCGCCTTAAGTGTGCCTTGCGCCTCGGGCGATATGGACTATTTGCGCCTTGCGTGCGCCTTGCGCCTTTGACAACCTTGGGACTATCGATTGAATTCTTTTAACTTCGTTGTTTCCGCAAAACTCTGTTGCTTCCGCAAGTTGTTATCGTTGGTGCGCTCTCTCTCAAATGTCCCACGGGATGTCCATACAATAAGTCTAACTATTTTGGCAAAACATAGGAGAACAGTTTTTGACAAAACAAAAAAATGGTTCGCGTAAGCACAGTTGGCTAAGTCGGGCTGGGCATATACACCAAAGTTGCGTCCACCTTAGAAAAGTCGAGTGCGGGGTTCGTAATATTTCGAGCTAGAATGAGTTAAACTCGATTGAGTAAAGTGAGATGACTATCGATAGGGGTACTATCGAGCGACGATAACGTCGGTGCGATATAGATGAGCGTGCTTGGAATTCGAGGAATGGTTCGAACGAAATTTTTTGGAGAAGTCGATTGTGAATCGAATGATAAGTTAAGGATTTATTGAATGACTTCATCCCTGAGTGGTGTATGCGATAGTCTCAGGGATGTCGATCGATCGATCGAGGATGCGGAGTGTCGGTGAGTCTATCAGCAAGCGTCGCGTTATGCAAAGCCGTAGATTGAGTATCGTTGAATAAGTTTTAGTCTTGAAATTTGACGAGTTGATTCGAAAAACCTAGAAATTGACGTGCACGGAACGTGCACGGGATTGAGGATTGTGCGAGTATGAAACGTAAAAATGATTGAGTAGGTGAAACTGAATCGAAGAAAAATTAAGGTGTGCGAATGGATGAGTTGATCGAGGAAATTGATACGGATCATATACGAAAAGTTAGCACGACGGAAAGACAACGTGCATGAAAAATTTGATTCGAATGTTTGAAAATGACTCTGAGGATCGGGATGGATGTTGCTAGATGATTTGAGTTAGCAAAGGAATGATGCGAATTGAGAAAATACGTTGGTCGATGACTTAAGATAAACGGATGAATATACGCGATTTCGGATTTGAACGAATTGATGTTGTGAATGATTCGAGGGATAATGATCGAACTTGATCTTGAATGTCGAGGAGATTATCCAGTCAGACGCTAGCATCAGTCGCACGACTCAGAATTCGTTGCAAATGAAGATCGTCAGGTTACGTATATCGTCGATGGTATTGAGGCGTATCAAAGATCGATATGCGATAACTCGGGAGTACTCGGATCCGAGGAATGACGGCCGTGCAAGTGTTACCGTTCTGACGGATACTATACTTAGGATCTTGATTGAAATAAATGTTGATGAAAATAGAAGTGTCTTGATGGTTATGCGGATAACCACAACGTCGACATTCTTGTCTTGCGCGAGCGCAACTCTAGCCTCGCACATGCGTCGCGTCGAGTTTAGGGTGATCGTTCCGCGTGAGCGCTGACATGGTGATTCATGTTGCGGGAATGATCGAACTTGGAAAATCAGGACGCGGCAACTTTGATTGTCTCGACTTGTTGGTTTGATGCGAAGGAAAATTCGAGGATGTTGGACTTGCGATTGATGATTGAGTAAACTTGAGGATTGAGTAGGCCGAATTCGCGCATCGAAAATGAATTAGTCTGGACTCAAAACAAGAGTTATGTCCCGATGAGAATGATTATTCCACGGGACCGTTGCATGGTGATTTCATACCCACCGTGGATAATCGGACTCGTGTGAGATCGGAGCGTGGCATATTGTTAAGTCAGACGACCTTGTGATCGATTACGTGAATTGGAATAGATGACTTAGGGGATGTAGAATGTGAAATTTTGGTTAGCGAAGAATTGTGTCATAACGTGTTTGATTTGAGAAGGATTGATAGACGAACTATATCGAACGTGTTTGATGGGATGACTATGTAAGATGGTTTGTTGAACGAGCGATATTGATACGTCGTGGAATTGGTTGATCGTAAGTTGTCGTAGGATGGCTTTGCTGAATGACTCAGACCCTGTGCGACGAATATTGGGATGTGTGTAGGAAATCTATGCTCGAAGTTTAGAAATCGGAGTGATGCGAGCTTGGATAGAAAACCCCGTACTATCAACTTAGTTTGACCTTAGGATGGGGTCAGTGTTGATATTGTTGTTTGGGAACTATGATTCCAATACTGACGGATGACTTTAGCCTAAAGACATAGCCTAGCGGTTAAGCAGACATCCGAATGCGAAGTGGTAGGATTTGTGGAGGCACCACTCGCGAGTCTCGGTTGACATGCACGTATATCAGGGACGCTTGAATATGTGCACGATTCGACTCGAGTGGTGATAGCGGATTCTCTATCACGAGGCTTGGCTGAAATGCATGTATTTTGGGGACGTCTGGAATATGTGTACGATCCAACTGAGTGATACGTTGAATCAAGTGAGACTTGAGGAACGGAAAAGTGTCGAAGATTTTAAAATCATGTTTCAAGGAAAAGATTGATGGTAGTGCGAGCGTGGCTCGGATAGAGGGAACACATAGGAGAAATGTGTGCGAGAAACGTAGGATATTGAGTCGAGTTATAAGTCGATAAGTGTACTCAGTTAGTTTCGAGGACGAAACTTTTTCTGAGTGGTGTATGATGTAGTGCCCCGTCCCGCTCAGTCAATCGGAGGAATCGAAACGCCGATGGCGTTCGGACTTAGCCTTGCAACGGCGACTCAAAGACATCGCTCGGTCGAGACGACTTCTCGCTCAGGTGGGGTAGTTTCGGTGAACTTGCCTCATCTTAGCCTTCACATAATAAATCGAAAGTTTTCAAATGCACAAGTAGGCTTGATAATAAAAGAGACGAATCTACATAGCTAAGGGAATAATCGCAAGTCGAGTTGGATTGAGTTAGAATATGGAAAGGTCCAACGGTCGGCTTAGAGTTGGTGCACGGCGTGCTTTGAAAATGACACTCGGTCCTTCGTCCTGTGGCTTGGGAGAAGGAAAGTTGGTCTTTGATACAAAACCATGAATTAGCCTAAGTCATAGGCGTCGTCCGCGTAAATGTTCGATAAAGCATGCGCGTTTCCTCGATGCAAGGCTTGGCATAGCCTATGCTCGTCCCTTGAGTTAAGTTGTAGGCTCGATTAAGTTAGGCAAAGTTATGCCGGTCGACCTAAGTCATTCCAAGTGATGTCCCGCTCTTTCTGCGGTTGTCAAGTTAAATAGTCCCACGATTCCAAGCCCGTCATATGAGGTATGACTTAGGCGATAGCGTTACGTAGAATACGAGTTGGTTTAAGGCACGAGCCACAGTTGGTTCAGTGGAAAGTTAGCCACGGTCTGTCGATACGTAAGGAACACGTTATGTTCAAGTCAAGTGGGAAGGCTATGCAGTAACTGTTCTCTGAGTTCAAAGAATGATAAGTCTAAGCGATGGTTAGTCCGCCGAGAGGAAATATGTCGGGACTGTAGGTCAGTCGCCGAGGCAACCCTGGTTTGGGCTCTGCAAAAGGAGTATGAAAAATGGAAGAAGTAAAGAAAAAGAACTAAGTGATGATGATGAGGCCATGCAATTACGTTAAGTCTAAAAGTTAGCGTAGGTGCGCGGTCATGGACAACTTGTCGACAAGGGCGATTGTTTCTTCGAGCGGCACCCCGGGGCCACGGGACCGACTCGGCCTAGGAAGAAACCGGTAATAGACGAGCTGGGTAATAGGCAATGGTAGTTCGGGGACTTGCATCGGAGATCGCTACTTGCGGTGCAAGGATCCCGTTTGCCAGGTTATGTCCACGATGGCAAGTTAATGCAAGTGACCATTCATATAGATGGGTCGGCACGGACGGCAATCCGCGTGTGTGCCTTTGGATGGAGTTGAGTTGATGGTGTACACAATTAGAACACAATGTCTGGGCCTAAGATTTGGCTACAACGAAGGCGACGTGCTTCGGCACGAGATGTGGCATCGAGTCTTAAATTGTTGGCATAGAGTTGCACAAGTTGGTTTGAGTCGTTGGAGTTTAAGTGAGGAAACCGTCGTAAGGCAAAGTCAATTAAGTGACACTAAGTTCACAAGTCTCGATTGGGTCAGTTGGTGACCAAAGTAGCAAGGGCCGCGAGGCGGCGATGTGGTTTAGTCTCACTGAAATACGAGGCACGGCCTCAATATGGAATTGTAGCACAGTCACATGGAAATGGAGTCTCACCGAGTAGTTGCGTCTTTGATTACGGGCCGAAAGACAAGCACGACTTGATAGGTTAACGTTGATGCAAGCACGGGATGGTCTTGAGACACAAAATAGGCCAAGATGTCTGTCCTAAAACTGATCCTAAGGCAAGAGTAGAAAGACAATCATAAAGGGACTATGTTACACAAAGTAAATGAACGTGTTGGTTTTGTATGGGTGGACGAGGAGCTCATTCCACCAGTACAGTTGAGTACTGACACCCACACAGTTTCCATGTGCAGGCACAAGTAGAAGCTCGTGGCGCGGAGCTCGCTTGGATGCGTCGAGGCACGGAGTTCCTTGGCGATTCGAAGCGTGCGGCCGCGTGGAGTCAAGACTTATACGGGACATAATGTATAGACATCGCCATCCTGCAGAATCTGCACTCGTCGCCTTGAAGCATTGTATCGAGAGATGAGAGCGAGCAGAGTGATTTGTAAAATGAGAGAAAGTGAGCTTGAGAGACTTGTAATCAGGGCCTTGCGCCCTATTGTAATCTTATTGTTCAATATCAATAAAGAGCACTTTTGAATAACTTGTGTGTTGCTTCTAAATTTTTGCCGCATGTTTCAATGTTTCTGCTTGGGACTTCTGTGCGACGATCCCGTCGCAGCCGTTGTAATCGGCCGTTATGAAATTGCCTTGCACGAGTGCAATCTAGGCTCGTGCGGCATCACGCCTTAGCGAGGACGATCGCTCTTACGGGAGCGGGGCGTGACAGGATCCACTTGTCATACACTGTCTGTGTCAAAACTTTGATGCAGCCGGATGTATCAAAGTTTCTCTCGCAGTGAACAACCTGTTGAATTCCGGTTTTGAGTGAGCATGCATATGCGTCCGGTTCTTTGCTCCAGTTTCTTGAACACCCCCCCTCAAGCGAGAGATGGAGTAAATGTTGATCATGCCGAGCTTGCCCAGAATCCTTGGAATTTGGGCAATGCAACTCACTTCGTGAAGACATCTGCAAGTTGCCGAGCCGATGAAATGTAGACTAAGACAAAATTTCGTTAGAATTGGCTTCTCCCATATGAAATGACGATCAATCTCTACATACTTGGTTCGATCATGCTGAACTGGATCACTAACAATACTTCTAGTTGCTCGATTATCGCTAAAAGTCGAACATGAAGTTCAAACTTCATTTACAGTTCTTGAAGGATCTTCAAATCCAAAATTAATTCTAATTCTTTGAGCTGAAGCACTGTAGTGAGCCTCGACAGAGGATCTCAAAACCATTTTACCAAGTTGAAAGACAAATAAGGGGACACTCGACTGTAATATTCTGGATGACATTTGGTTGATGATATAGGCTGCCATGAGAACTGCTTCTGAACAATATCTCTTTAGAACATTATGTTGGAAGAGGAGAGCCCTGCTTGTCTCCAATAACTACCTGTTTTTTGTTCATCAACACTATTCTGCTCTCGAGTGATCGGGCATGAACTTTGATGAATTGTACCAACACATGCAAACAATTTATTTAGAGATTTCTCAAAGTATTCCTTCGCATTGTCCGAGTGAAAAGCTTTAATTTTTTCTCCCCAAATTGAGTCAGGATGAAGAACGTCTTTACAATATAACGAACTTCACTCCTTTTCTTCATCAAGTATACCCATGCACATCTTGAGAAATAATCAATAAAGGTAATAAAAGTTATGTCCATCCAAAGACACCTCAATTGAAGGTCCCAGACATCAGAATGAAGATCAAAAGAAGAATCAACTTTAGTTGGAGACTTTGAATAAGAACCTTTTTTTTTATTTCTTTTGCAAACTTACAAACTAGACACTCTAGACATTCAATGGAAACAAACTCAAACTAATGTGGACATAGACTCTTCATTGACCTAAAAGACAAATAACCAAGGCAGAGTGTCATAGCATGATCTTGGCAATAGACTCTGAACAATTTTTATTGATGGAGACACTACTTAAGGATAGACTAAAAGACTGACGACTAGACGATAATCCTTTCATATCCAGCAGGTAGAGTCCTTCCACTTGTTGACCATTCCAAATCTTTTGCCTCGTCCGTAGGTTTTGAAATGCATAAGTAGGGGAAAAAAGTTTAATGAGCAATTCAATGATTTTGTAAGTTGGTTAACGGACAAAAGATTCGTGAAGAGTGTTGGAACATGCAAAGTAGAATATAAAGTTAGATAGTCAAACTTAATAGTTCCTTTTCCTGAGATATTAGCCAAAGACCCATCAACACATTGATTTTTTTTCTTGATCGGAAGATAATTTATATGAGGAAAAAGAATGATGAGAAATGTCATATGATCGTGGCCCGTGAAACAATGATCCAGGAAGGATTTGAATCTCGAGGCAAGATAGGAAATACCAGAGTGGGTAGCAGCAGTAGAAGCAGAGAAAGTAGCACCAGATTTATAAAAGTATGGAATATACGATGCATGCTTCTAGATCAGCAAAACTCAAGAGATCTAGTGGGTAAGAACTCAAGAGGGTTCTGATTTGAAATGTTGACATACATGATTTACTCCTCTAGTAGCTTTACCAAAATTATCTTTTGGAGGCGGGTTTCTCTCTGGCCTTCTCATTTTGTAGGCTTCAAGTAGGGATAGTTCTCCCAACATTTTACTTCAGTATGTCCTGAACATTTGCAATGAGTACACTCGAGAGGGGCTTACCATCATTTTCTAATCTTGTTCCAGACCGACCACCTCGGGTAGGTGCAATTGAAGTCGATTGCTCTGCAACATTGACTCTCAAGTTTGTAGGTAAATCATTCATCTCTCTCTTGCGATCCTCCTCATTCTACATTGTCTCATTAACCTTGTCAAGTGACAAAAGCCGTGAGCCTAAAACTCTCGCTCGTTCAGCCTCGAACGAAGGATTTAACCCCGCAAGGAAGTCAATTTCTTTTCCTCAATCATCTTCATGTGCGATTCTCGATCAGCTTCACACTTCCAATCCTGGTTCAATGATAATCGAACTCCTTCTACAACTCTTGTAGAGTTGCATAGTAGGTTGACACGGAAATCTCCCCTGATAGTTATGGATCTCCTGCTTCAATCGGAAAATTCTAGCCATATTTGTTCTTAGGCCATAAGTTTTGTCCAATTTCGTTTATATCTCATATGATGTATCGAGAAAACGTACCGACCTTCGAGTTTGTGGTGTCATGGAGGAATAGAGCCATGACATTACCAGATCTCTCTTGATCCCACTTCGTATGAACAGGGTCAGTCACTGCCCATGAACGGGATCATTCTCTTTATAATTGTTCTCATCAAGTTTGGCAATAGTGATTTGGATCGGTATTCATCCACCAAGTCGATTACCATATGGTAAGGTCGTAGGTGGATGATCGGATCTGCTAACTACAAATGTGACATCTTGGTTGGATGACGACACCATTCTTCTTGTTGTTGAAGCAAACTTATAGTGTTCGTAGCGAAGATTTAGGTCTGAATCTTAATTAGACATGGGCTTTATCTATTTCATAGATAAAGCCTTTAAGCTCCAAACCGGTCAATTTGGGGAATATGATTTTTTTTGTGGAGGAAAGGGAAGAAAAGAGAAAGGAAGATGTAGGGCAAGAAAAGAAGAGCAATCAAAGTCTCGTCCGATATAAGCCAATCAAAGTCTCATCCGATATCCTATGTGGGACCAAATCTTGGTGTTTTCACAATTCCCCCCACTCAAAGATGCAATGTCCTTGTTGCACTCCAGTGTAACATGATCCACAAGGTACTTTGATACCATTTGTCACACCCCAACCTATGTGGCTGCCAAGACATGACCCATGCATGTGCAAAGTGACCCACTTGCCAATAATTGACTTGAATGTACACACGAAGCCAAGTACTGAAATATAAGCCCATCAAACTCTCATCCCGTATATGATATGAGACTAAATCTTGGGTGCTCTCAGCTTATATTGGTAACTTGTAAGGTACATTTTTTAAATCTTTTTGCTAAGGTAATCTCATAAACACATGCAAGTAATGTGTTATGATGACAAATTTTACCCACATGAATGTTACGGATATTTTGCCAAATATACCTCCTTTGGGACATCTTATGAACCTATGTACATTTTTGATCTATATAAAGACAGACGTTTTCATTTTTATTATTTTTCAGTGGCTTTGAGTAATCCCTTGTTAAACATCCTGCAGCCTGTATTATAAACTGCCCTTGTTATATGAAACGACAGCTCTTCCACAACACTCAGATTTGCATTTTACGAGAGGCTATTTTTGACCATCTAGAGTTGGTGATAATCTTGAACAATGACTGATCCTAAACGTGAAGCCAATTTCGGGGATGAAGATTTAGTTGTAAAGAGGACAAAACTTACTGATGTTGACAGTGAGCGAGCGAAGGATAATGGTAAAGGAGATGTTGCCTCGGAAAGAAATAAGGAACTTTTCACTCTATCAGATAACCAAAATACACCAGATGTCGAACAGAAGCTTCCTAGGGAAAGTACGAAAAATACTTTGTTGCCTGAACCCAGTGAATCCTCAAAAGACGGAAGTTCTTGCAATTCAGAAGTCCTATGTCAGCAGGTTACCAAACAATTCTCAATTGAAGCTGATGCAGCAGAAGATAAGGGATCCAGACACTATGGAGGATGCTTGGGTTGTCCTTCCTGATGCAAGTTTGGAATATCCTGGAAAACTAAGGTGTTATCATTATTTTTATTATTTTTGCACTGGTCATCTGGAATTATCATTTTTGTCATTTGATAGATCTATATTTGAGACATCACCGTTCTTAGAGTTTATAAGAGTTTAGTTTATTGCCTTCATTTGTCATACTTCATGATAATTTGCATTGCATATCCCAAGGAACGCTTGGGTGCCTACAAATGTAATTTTTGATGTTCTAATTCAAATAAAACTTGAGTAAATTATGTGCCTTAAATCCACGTATCCCTAGGACTCATAAGGTGCCAGGCCGCCAGGCAGAATGATTAAATTACCCCCACTTTATATTGAGTAGAGCTTTTTAGATAGTATGATGGGTAAAACTAGTATTTTAAAACAATACTAGCATTGTTAAAGTTCGTGCCACTACACCAATACTCTAGTGTTTTTGTGAGGGTTGAGGGTTATTATATTATTCTAACATGCCTCCACTACTAAGGCCCATGTCAAAGTCCTTGCTGCTACACCAACACTAATTTTTGTGAGGTCTGAGGGTTATATTCATATTATTCTAACATTACTCTATCTAAAACTAGGCTTGTTATTGTAAACGTCTATCTCTCACATTCCGGATTCAGGAGGAAAAAAAAAACTAAAACCTAAAAGAGAAAGGGAAGGGTAGCGAGTCACTCTGCACCCTCTCCACTGCCAACTGTTGTCATAGATCTCATCATTAACCACCATTACAGGTCAATCCTCTTCTACTTCTATCTTCTACTGTTAACTGGCAGAGACCCGGCAACTCGTGTTGCTACTGCAGTACCTGCTGCTGTTATGTTGACCACTTCTGTTGGTTGCAGTTGTGGAGCTTGTGCCTGTTACAACTTACAACCATCAATGGCTGCTGCAGCTTGCGCTTATTACAACCACCAATGGCTACTGGAGCTACGCCCATGGCTGCCAAAAAAAGCATTGTTATGGTTTTATTTTTTTTCGTAACAGTAATTTATTTTCTAATCATATATATTCTCTCTTATCCCTTAGTGCAATATTTTCCATTGAACGAGGACCTGTTGATGGACACATACACAAATCCGGTTGGATATGGTGAGATTGTGGGCCTAGGAAGGACCAACGAAATGGGTCCGTAGACCCATACCATAAATCGGTCCATAGACCCATATCCGGTTGGATATGGTGAGATTGTGGGCCTAGGAAGGAAACCATGTTTATGTAATATGTTTTTTTATTATATAAATGTTGGTGAACTTTATCAGCGTAAGCAACATCTTGCCCTAGGAAGCACGTAAACTCCAATTGGTGCTATATTACATTGTGTTCATTTTGCATATGGATTGGTCACCCACACACTCCAAAATATGCTAGGACATACCATAAACAGGATCTTCTCCATATCTCCATGTTCATATCTTGTCTTCTCGCATTCATATCCATTCAACATAACCTTGCTCGTATTGAAAGCAATGTTATATTCTTACGCCATATTGAAAGCATTGTTATATGGTTAAATAGTTAATCTGTTTAGTTGTATCTCATTGTTTTGAGGGGTTTAATCACTTTGATTTTGAGATAAGATCTGATTGCTTAGATGGTCTGCCTAACTGCCTAGGAGTCGCCTAGACATTTAGGTGTCTATAGCGCCTGGGACCTTCTGGCTGCATTGAATAAATCTATCATATTGTATAATGAACCATTGCTTAAATCTACTAGGTTGTATAAGGAGCAAATCATCTTGGCATTTGAACTTATTTATACTTGGGCATTCTACTTCAGTAGAATTGATTCTGTCAAAATTTAATTTTCGGTCTGTGGTTCCCTGTTTTCGTCAGTTTATCTGGTTATGCAGACATGCATGCAAATATATCTGTGCGTCTCTAATTGTATAAAATTGTGTTAACAGTTTTCTTTATACAAACCTTTTTTGGTAGATGTGCACATTTTGCAATTTACGATGGACATGGTGGTCGTTTGGCTGCCGAATATGCACAGGCACATTTACATGCCAATGTTCTTTCAGCAGGGCTACCACGTGAGTTGGTGTGTTTACTTTTGTCAATTATCCTTGTTCCTAACAGGCATTGATCATCTTTTTTGTACACTGCGAATCACTTAAATATCTATGGTGGGTGCAATCTGTAATCACTGTCACTGGGTTAACAATCTAGTTTCACATAACAAAATGACTTGACGTATGCATCACAACACCAACAGCAACATGCATCACAAATTGCACTTTTGCCTCCGGACGCCTTGAGAAGTACTACTGTTCAGTCCGAGATAGAGCCAATCTGAACATTCTCAAAGCAATCATTAAAAAAAGATACAAAATTTGAGTCACTTTAGAGTCGAGAGACGAACAAAATGGAGAAAAAAAGATACTAATTTTGAGTCACTTAAGAGTTGATAAGAGTCGAACTTGATTTTGAATATAATTTCAATTTCCTTGAATGAAACCAGTAACTTTTGTGGACTAATCCAGTTTCACTTGATCAATCGAAAATATACTATTCTTAAAAAGACAATTAGATTGTTTACAAGTTTCTGTTTAATGATGATGATAAATATGTAACTAAGCTTTGTAGATATGTACTAAGCTTCTAGTTTCAAATGGCTGGATGTTGGAGGATATAACTTTGTATTTGGATGAGATCTGAGTGTTTTCTAGTATATATTGTTCTCTTATGCACCTATTCTCTCTTCTTCCTACAGATGGACGTAAAAGCTGCCAAAAAGGCTGTCCTTGAAGGTACTCTGATCTTATCTTTATAGTAATATTTCCTTAAGTTCTGCTCTAGTACCTGGGGGACGTGAAATTTTTTTAGAAGCTAGTATTGCTTGGTATAGAATGATCCAATACTGTGTCTTTTTGTAGAATTGTGTTTCTTCTAGTTATTACTAGATTACATTTAGATAAAAGTACACATTTCCTTATAGAAGTTTGACGCTCTGATAACCATGTTTTAGAGGGAATCAGTGCAGTAGTTTATAGGGCTTTAAAAGGAATGATAATCCACCTGTATGTTGGGGCATACATTTGGTTGAATCTTAATTACTGGATTTAGACCTTTCTGGACAGGCAGTTTCTAGACAAAACATAGATTACCTCTTGAAAAGGTTCTTTTAGTATCCAAACTGATGTTTTGAAACCCCTACCCAAAAAAGTGAGGAGTATTGTGTGTGAATCGACTCAATCGATTCATAAAAGAAAGCAAATAAACAAAGAACAAGAGGAATAGAAACAGAATGATCTTTAATATAGGAAAAGAACAAAACTCCCAACTTTGATTGAACGGAACAAAGTAATAAAATCCTTCTTGATGACACTTGAGAGAGTTTTCTCAATCCAAGCATAAAAGTAATGACGGCTAGCCCTGACTATAAATAGAAAAGAAAAGCAAACCCTAGGAGGGTTATTGTGGTGAAAGACCACAATACCCCTCCATGACTAAAATAATTGAAAGGCCTAAAAAGTGGGCCTAAATGGCTCCACGTCTCCTGCGACGTGTGTAGGTGATAATGGGTGGGCCCGCATCAATACCGCCCCCTAAAAGAGCCACCTTGTCCTCAAGGTGGAAATCTGGGAACTGCGTCTGTTGCTATAGCGGCCTCTTCCTCCGTCGGATCCTCCTCCTCCTCTTCCTCCGTGGTGGTCGTCGTGGGGGTAGATCCCCTCTCTGGAAGTTGGCGGGATCCGCCGTTTCTCCAAGAAATTGCTGTCTCCGGTGTTCCTCGCCCTCCTGGCGGCTCCGTCCCTCCCGTCCGAGCCGGAACTCCAGCTAAGCCCCTTCCCGAACCCGTGAACCTGTCACCGTAGTTCGAGGTCATCGTCCGACCCCCATAGGGGGCCCCAAGCCCTAGGGCCTCTCCCGGGTGTGGCGCCGGTCCGCCGGGACCGAAATGGTCGGCGGCGGCCGGCCACAGCCGCTCGCCGGCGGCTCCCCTGGCGCCGGCCGGCCCTGGGTGGCGGTCGGGGGGGCCAGCGGCCGCCCACAGCAGTCGCGGCCCCGCCTGGGCTGTGCGGCGTGCTGTGGCGCTCCCGCGGCCCTCGGCTGCTGTCCGGCGGTGATCGCCGGCCGCCAGGGCCCAGCCCGGAGGTGCGGCGGCGACGGCGGTTGCGGGGCAGCGGCCGCCGGCCGGTCCTTCTTCCTCCTCGGTCGCCTCCCCCTCCGCAGGAGCAAACCCTAGTTGATCGCCTAGGGTTTGGGTTGTTACCGCCTCCGCTTCCTCGCCGTTGATCTTCTTCGAGATATTTTGTAAGAGCGTCATTATGGCCGTCGTCTCCCTCCGCATGTCCCGTATCTTCGTGCGGAGTTCCTGGTTCGTGGAGGCTTGGTCTTTAATGGAGGCCTCCATGGATTTCTTCAAGCTATCGATCTCGGCAGTGAAGTCCTCCCGAAGACCTCGGATCTTCTCGTCGATTGTGGTTCTCGTCCCGTCCGCCATGGCTCGTAGAGTGCTCTGATACCAATTGTTGTGAATCGACTCAATCGATTCACAAAAGAAAGCAAATAAAACAAAGAACAAGAGGAATAGAAACAGAATGATCTTTAATATAGGAAAAGAACAAAACTTTCAACTTTGATTGAACGGAACAAAGTAATAAAATCCTTCTTGATGACACTTAAGAGAGTTTTCTCAATCCAAGCATAAAAGTAATGACGGCTAGCCCTGACTATAAATAGAAAAGAAAAGCAAACCCTAGGAGGGTTATTGTGGTGAAAGACCACAATACCCCTCCATGACTAAAATAACTGAAAGGCCTAAAAAGTGGGCCTAAATGGCTCACGTCTCCTGCGACGTGTGTAGGTGATAATGGGTGGGCCCGCATCATATTGTTTAAGTGATGAGGTGACTTACTGATGGCACTTGGTTAAATGAACTTTTGGGGTCCTTATGGGAGAACGTTCCTCTTGTTGAGATACAGGTTGGTAATTTCGATCTTATCATGGTGTCTGTTTTATGCATGGGTCATCACAGTTGCTGCTTCCATATGAACTCATTCTCATCTTACTGTTTGTATATTTTTCAAGTTAGGTAATGCTAAATTACTTTCCTGTGATATTTTTTTGCTGTAACCACAGGTTTCAAAAGAACTGATGAAACTTTGCTTCAGGAAAGTGCCAAAGGTGATTAAAATTCACCTTTTCTGTAGAAAGTATATACGTCCTCATTATGAAACTTCTACTAGTACTGTGTAGATCACTGGATTTTCTCATCATATTACTAATAACATCACATCATATTATTACTCGCCTATGCACAATTTTATCCAACTCTATATAAAGAAATTGACTTATATCATGTTTGTCGTGAATGTATACCTGTTATTATGAGAAGGAAAGATTTGAACCAAATATTGAGTCATATTTAAGTTAAAATATGAACACCAAAAAACCTAATATGCTTATTGAAGTTAAGAGAAACATTATATTACCAAGGTTCAGTCTCGGAACCTATTTCAGACCCTTCTTATGAGTATGGGTATCTGCAATTTTGGCTGCAAAACCGTCCTTCATTGACGAAGTGTTGCACATGACATTTTGGCAATGCTGGATTTGCGTTAACGATCACAATCACGACCAACATGCAGTGAACCCTCCGAAACCCGATGATGTCTCAAAGCCGTAAACCAACCTTGACCACGATGTTGATGGCCTCGGTCCGCTGACTGCAATCTGGTACCGAAACACGAGTGCACTAAGATACACTTTGCAACGACTTTGTAACCATTGATTGCAAGCGTATGATGTACCACTCGTTGATCGCACGTTGGCGCTACATCGTGTGTCTTGCAGGCACTATTGGCGTTGATGTTAGACCTCGCTCCCCTTGTTGGCGATGGCGTATGGAGCCGTGCGCCTTGTGATTGCTTGCGTAATGGACCATACACCCTGCAGCCGCTTGTACAAGCGGCTGCAAGCCTGCAGACGCTGGTGCCAGGAGTCGCATGCCCTGCGGGAGCCGTCTCAAGGGGCACCTCTGGTTGCCGCACGAAGTCGGTGACACTGGATCTGCATGCCCTCGTGGCTCCAGTGCTGGTTTCAATCTGGAATGAACTCTCCCCTCCCCTTTGGTCTACCTTGTCTGAATCTACTTGGGGAAGTGATATTGCCCGCAGAAGATAGTCAGAAACCCTACAGTCAATGTAAGGCTTGTAAAATTTGAAATCTGAAGGAGAGATTTTTTTAGTAACGCCGTACCCAAGAAGTTACATTTATTATATGCTATGATACTGATGGAGATTTTTTTAGTACCCAAGAAGTTACATTTATTATATGCTATGATACTGATGCTTATTAACCGCCAGATCCGGTGAGTTCCATATTATGTAAAAGTTGTCCATACCCAAACTTCAGTTGTGCTTTCGCTACTGGTGGTAGTCTATTTGCACAATTGCGGTTTTATCTTTCGATATTCAACTTAGAAGAAATACCTCAATGATCATAGATTTATAATTTGTCTACTTATTTCCTGTGCAATATCTTATGTGCTTTATGGTTCACATAGATTTGCATATGACAAACAGGACGAACATATTTTCTATGCATTTTAATTAAAAGTTTTGTTTGTACTGGGGTTTTCTTATTAAATTTAGTTTACTATAACTATTTTCTTTCTTTCTTAAAGATTTTTTAATGCATTAACTCAAAGTGAACATTTACGATTTAAATATTTGTTAATCTATTAGGGAACTGGCAAGATGGTGCAACTTCTGTTGTTTATGGGTCTTGGGACAAACGGTTAGTTTTACTGCTCGCTGATGTTCTAACTAGCTGTTTACTTGTTATTTTTAAGTAGTAAATGTCAGTATGTTTGCTTCTAGGTGTTTGTATGCCATGTTGTTGGAAGTAGTTCTTTTAATGAAAGCTGATTTAGCTACCTTTTATAATCACCTGCTATAGTAATACTTTTCGAATTCCCCTCTCTACCAAAATATTAGATATTGTAGCATGGATACTTGTTTTAAAAAACCTTATTTTTATTTCATGCTTTAAATAAATTTTTTCAAGTCCAAATACTGTAGCTGCCTATAAGTATGCAACTGTCATGCTATAATGTCATAGTTATCATGCAATTTTTCACCAAATTCAATGCAAAACTACATTAATATTTAAAAAAAAAATTAAGCTTCTACTTGCAACTATTAATATTTAAAATTTCTTCAATGCAGAAACGTAACGTTCTGATACTCTGATTTGAAATTGTCGAAACTGCCGATTATGATACTCATAGAGATGGCCCAACATTGTTGCTTGTATACTGTGTTTTTAACCTCAATATAAACTGCTCCTTTCTTTGGTTTCCTTCTCGTTTACTAAGGATCTTTGTATTTTACTCTTGATTTACTTGATATCAAGATTTCTATTTTTGTCCTTACCTACTCTTACTAAGGTTAAAAATACCTTTGTTGCTCTTAGCTCGAACTAATTAATTTTGCCTCTTACCTTGTTGCGTGATTTATATTCTGTCAAAGTTCTCAACCAATGATCAGAATCATAGAAAGGATTGAATCCTGAATAAACATATTTTGCTAATTCTTTTAGGATGCTTTTTAATGGAACTATGTCTCGGCTTTTCTCTTTCCATCAACTGCTTTTATAATTCCCTTTTGTTCTCCATGAATCCACTTTGTTGCTTCTTGATATGACTGGTCATGCTTCTCCAGATAATATTGAGTTCTATTCTGTTTCCCAATGGAAAAGGCTTGGATGATGATAAATGATCACAATGACAAGTCTTCTTACATTCTATATCTCGCAATTAGTAATGTAGATTTTTAACTTACATGGGTCATAATGTTTCCCCTTTTTGGCGTTAGAGCTCAAATCTCTATGACAGTGTAATTGTGATTACCTTACTAGTTTTTCTAATCTTATTCAATGATTCAATTAACTTGTTTAGGTTATAGTTGCTAATATTGGGGATGCTAAAGCTGTGTTGGCACGAACTTCTTCCTCCACAACCCAAAATCAATTGAATGAAACAGACTGTCCACTAAAGGCTATTGTTATCACAAGAGAACATAAAGCCATTTATCCACAAGAACGTGCTCGCATTCAGAAAGTAAGAAGTTTATTTCCTTTTTCTATATTTACCATGAAATTGAGCTTGTTGTCCAAGTCATATTTTATGTGTAATCATTGTTTTGTACTTTCTCAAATTCTCCGTATGCTTTAACCAGCGCATATGTTTAGTTGCTGATATTGGAGATGCTAAAGCTATACTATCACGTTCTTTCTTTCAATCTATACCTGAGTTGTTCCTTGTCTATGCTCAGTTTACTACCTATATTTTCACACTAACATTTTATGGATTGAAAACTTCTCAATTAAGTATAAATATGTCTATCTTCTGCTGGTTCAGGTAGAGACCTAAACAAAATTGTTGGTTTTTCTGTACAATTTATCTGAGCATGTATATTTGTGTTATTGGCCCTGTTCTTGCCTTAGCCTAATTAAAGGAACGTTTCTTCCTCCCCCATACGTGTGTGTGCACTAGGACTTAGGAACCCCTTAGGGACCACTTGGCATAAGAATATACCATAAATTGCAGATCCACAACGTTTAGAGTGACCTATATGTTTAAACATCTATAAAATGAAACATCATGTAATTTGAGCATTTGTAACTCGTCAATGTAAGTCCCTATTTTTTTATTGCTGAAAACATGTTCATTTTGGAGCTACTTGATCCACAATGTTTAGAGTGACCTATATGTTTTAAACATCTATAAATCATCATGTAATTTGAGCATTTCTAACCCGTCAATGAAGTTCCTTATTTTTTATTGCTGAAAACTCGTTCATTTTGGAGCTACTTGATGCATAAGATGTTCTAATTTTGTGGTGTACTAACAAGTGATTAAGTGCATTGTGACTGGTAGCAAATCAAAGTGCATCCTCTGTAATATTTTGGAAAATGCTCTTATTTTGTAATCCCTTTGAATTGAAGAATGTCACACATGATTATGTTTATCACCAAATAAACTGATGGCTCCAAAGAAACCTCCAGTCCTTTCTTTAGAATCAGGAGTAATCAGTTTCTGGTTCCAGTTACTAGCAGAATCAGACTAATGGTTCCATGATTCCACAAGAACTTTCTTAAATCTTCAACTTTGGGCGCATACCAATTTTTGATTTTAGAGAAATTCTCTCTTCCTCTCTCCTCATAACAGTTTGTAGGGAAACGTACTGTTGTGAGAGCATGCCACAACTTGTAAATATTTTGTTTTGACATCATGCCTCTGATAACAAAGTCTGCAATTTTTATTTTCTGAATCTTCCTTTGGGTCTAAGATGTGAATGAATATTTGCCCTGTTTATGAGTATAATGGTCATCATCTCTTACCTGCATAGGCTGGAGGTTTTGTGGGTCCTAATGGGCGGTTGCAGGGTCGGCTTGAAGTTTCTAGAGCCTTTGGTGATCGACAATTTAAAAAGGTGAGCTCTTTGCTTCAAATGTTGTTTGTTTGACATTTTTAGAATGTACCCCATACTTTCATATAGTATTGTCATTTCTGACCAGGAAGCATCTATAACCTGCTTTATGACAAGATGGTTCCTGTGCTATTTTTGGCCAGGATGACTTAATGGTGTTTTTCTGAATCAGTCTTCTAATAACTATATAGAGTATAAGATTCCTTGGCAACTAAATATATCAGTGTAAGTATGCGAGCTTCATGATTTTGTCCCTAAAAATGAACCAGCACCCTCAAGCATTATCTCACATAAGCAGTTATTACTTATGGCAGTAAATCCACTCCCAATTATTACTTTTATCATTTGCATCATGTGAATTGTCTAAAAGTCCAAAACAATGCCTCACTATGCCAAGTCTCGAAGGCAGCAATGTGTTTACTAGCACAGTAAGTCAAAACAGGTAAAACAAGGGATAAAGTGGCTGCCATCATGTAATTTACTAATTTAATAGTATATTTACCTAGACGATTATTAGAACTGTGAATTTAGTATTGTTAGACCCAGGCGTGAATATCAGAAGAAAAACTCTTTTGATTCGAGTGCAGCACTTCAACAGAAGGTGCAAAACAGAAATCCTTGGAGGATTCTGAAAATGAGAAATCTAAGAAGATTTTCGTTAAAGGTGACAAAGGAGAAGTCTAAAGAGATTCTCGTAATCGGAGAAAGCCTGCTGGGGTGTTTAGAACACCGGCGCTCAAAGCTAGATCCGTCCACACGGTCAGCTTCCAGGAACCAGCAAATTCAAAAGAACTCCGGAACGCTCTGCCAATCTGCTCACGGACGGACTCCTCGGAAGAATGAGAACTCACAAGTTGCGCGCTTACACAGAAGCTCTCTTCTCTCTCTGTGGAAAATTTCGTCAAAAACGTACTGTCCTGAGAGAGAAGACTATATATAAGTTTTCTCTGTAACTGCTCAGATCCGGAATGTGCGCGGCGATTGAATGTCAGATCCGAAATTATCGGATCCGTTGTCGCACGTTACGAAACGGTTCTACAACCTGCGCGCTACTGAGCGCCAACGTGCGCGAGCACCATGTTGCGCCACTGCGCACATGGTTGCGCACGCCTAGCGTTCAGCGCTCAAGTGCGCAATGCGCCACCTACGCCAGTGCGCACTTGCGCCACATGCGCCATACGTGCCCGCCGCACTTGCGCAACATGCGCCATACGCGCCCGTGCACTTGCGCAACATGCGCTACCTGCGCCACACGCGCCCGCGCGCAAAATGCGCCACTGCGCGCCATCTGGCCACACCAACTGGCGCACCATATGGTCGTACAACCTGATGCGCAACCGGCAGCGCAAGAGGCTCGCGCAACGAGCGCAACTTAAGCGCACTATGCGCCTATCGGCGATGCTGACGTGCTAAGTGCAAAGTGCGGCAACAAAACGTCACATTACGCCTCATAAGCCCATGAGTCCGAGTCCGAGTCGCTAAGCCCCTTCGAGGCTTACCCCATATGGAATTAAATTGAGCTTGCCAAAAAGCATGAATGCTTTAATAGTTGTCTTATCCTTACCTCCATGTAAAATCACCCACATGGTCTCATCCTTAGGGTCACCACCCCATGTGTATCTCTCCATTCCTCAAGAGTTATATTGAGATACCCATGAGTTTTTCTAGCTAATGTGGGACTAAACTTACATGGTTTGTTTGAGAGCAAGCTCTCTACAACTCAAAGAAAGGAAAAACTCCAACAATTCCCCACATATCTCAATATATGTATAGGGTTGAGCGTTCCCCACAGTAACTGTACATTCTGCATTAGGATAGATATCGCTGACGACTTGAATCTTTCCGCATGGGTTGAACAACAGTATGATATAAGAATGGACTAATCCTTGAATTCTGCACCACAGCTGCTATTCTTTCCACTCACAAAATATAGTTACTTGTGCTTCTGGCTGCACATTAGAGGCCCTGTGCCAGCCTGGTTTCAGTGTATAATTTTGGGCGTCTACAAGTTTACCCTCAAGAGACGGCCTGATATCTCTATCCATACATTATTGCGCTTTCCTTGCGGTGCTATGCCGCTATGACATGGCCTAAAGCCGAGACATTACCCCTACCGGGAACCTCATCGTAGTGTCATACTACTGTAGCATGAGGTCACAGCCTCTTTGTAGTGCCATACTATCCAGCATGAAGCCTTAGGCTCCCTTGCGGTGTTACGTCGCAACGACATGGCTTACAAGGCCGAGGCTTTATCCCTATCCGGGTACCTCATCGTGGTGTCGTGCCACTGTAACATGAGGAACACATTTCCTTTGTAGTGCTGACTACCTCTCCTTAATTTCATCATACAACATTAGGCTACCTGCCTATTTGCGGTGCTACGCCGCTGTGACTTGGCTCGCAAAGCCGAGGCATTATCCCTAACTGGGAGCCTCATGGTGGAGTCACCCCACTGTAGCATGGAGTTACACTCCTTATAGTATTGTGTTATCGTGCTTCCTGTAAAGCACACCAGACATTCACTCTGTCTGAGAACTCATTAAGGTGTGTAAGCCATCCTCATCACAGGATCCGTTTTTCGCAGAAAACACATAGTAGACAACAGTGGTTATGGGTTCGTAACCCTTCCATCTTCTCAAGAACAAGTACCCAGTTATCTGATAGTTTTCCAGTCAGTGGTCCTCCCTTGAACCGAAAGTTAGATGTCTAGTAGATTTTTCTTTGAACTAATAACATAAAATTTTTAGTAGGATTACAAAGACATACTATCAGAATGCCTTCAAGCCCATCTTCCCTGTTGTGTCTTCGACCAGCTGGCGCTTGATGTCCTTCGTGAACGGATCCGCCAGGTTCTCCTGACTCCGAACATCGATCACTGCAATGACACCTCTCTTGATGAGATTGTTCACTGTCCTGTGCTTTAACCGCACAGTTCTCTTCTTTCCGTTGAAGAGATCATTTGATGCCACCGTCGCAGTCGCATGGTTGTCGCAGTATATCAGAATTGTCGGTATATGTGCTCCAACCACTGGAAGATCATACATGAGCTCTCGAAGTCACTCTGCTTCATCTGCTGCGGTATTAAGTGCAAAGAACTCAGATTCCATAGATGACCGCGAGAGCATAGTCTGTTTCTTCGACTTCCACGATATAGCAGCTCCACCCATTGTGAAAATGAATCCACCTGTGGACCTCTCGCTCTCCAACTCTGAGCACCAGCTGGCATCACTGAAGCTTTCTACTACCGCCGGCTCTCCGCTGAAATACAATGCATATGTCTGAGTCTTCTTGAGATATCTCATAACACGTTTCACAGCTTTCCAGTTTTCAACGCCTGGATTGCTGGTGAATCGACTCAGCATTCCCACGGCGAAAGCTATGTCAGGCCTAGTGGCAGTAGTAGCGTACATCAAACTCCCGATAACGCTAGCGTACTCCAATTGCCTGACGCTTTTCTTCGAGTTTGGCTCCAGCTTCTGGTCACTTCGGTACGGCTTATCAATTATAAGAAGTTCATGATACCCGTATCGAGTGAGCATCTTCTCAATGTAATGAGATTGTGACAGTGTAAATCCAGTGTCTGTCCGAATGATCTTTTCCCAAGATAACATCAGCATCCCAAGTCATTTATACTGAACTTTGTCGAAAGAAACTTTTTTGTCTCCGTGACATGGCTTATATCCGTTCCTAGGATTAGCATGTCGTCCACGTACAGATAAACGATGACTCCTCTTCTATCAACAATTTTGTATAGACACATTTGTCTGTTTCGCTGACCCTGTAGCCATTTGACCTTATGACTTTGTCAAACTTCTCATGCCATATTTTGGGAGCTTGCTTTAAACCGTAAAGAGAATTACCAACTTGCAGACTGTCTTCAAGACCTCTGACGACAAATTCTTCTGGCTGTTGCATATAAATCTCTTCGGTCAACTCGCCGTTCAGGAATGTCGTTTTCACATCCATCTGATGTATCACCAGCTTGTGTATTGCCGCAATAGCAATTAACAATCTGATGGTTGTCATTCGGACTACTGGAGCATACGTGACAAAGTAGTCAATCCCCTGCTTCTGAGAAAACCCCTTGGCCACTAGCCTGGCCTTGAACTTGTCAATGGTTCCGTCAGCTTTCATCTTCTTCTTGAAGATCCACTTGCATCCGATGGGTTTTGCTCCTTCGGGTAAATCAACCAACACCCAAGTGTTATTGGAGGTGATTGAGTCAATTTCATTGTCTATTGCCTCCTTCCAGAAGACAGCATCTCTGGTCTTCATCATCTCATCATATGTAAGCAGATCTGCTTCCACATGATAGGTGACGAAGTCATCTCCAAAGTTCTTCGGCCTTCTTGCTCGCTTTGTTGTGGCTCAGCGAGTTCTGGTTCAATTGTTGTCTCCTTACCAACAACTTCATCTTGGACTACTGGCTCAATCTTTTCAGTCTCCTTTGCACCTTCATTATTCTCCGGAATATCTGTGAGAACAATGTTTTTGTGCCTTGTAAACTTGTCTTCAAAGTATTCAGCATCGCAAGATTCGATGATATGATTTGACTCAATATCAAGAAATCTCCGAGCATCACTCTTCTCGGCATACCCAAGAAGATCGTCTTCGTAGTCCTTGTCTCCAGCTTCTGAATCTTCAGATCTGGGAGCTTCACATAAGCCAGACACCTCCACACTCGAATGACATTCAAGTTAGGTCTTACTTTGAACCAGAGTTCATAAGGAGTTATATCCGAAGTTGTATATGGCACTCTATTCAGAATAAAAATTGCCGTCAATGCAGCTTCTTTCCAGTAGCATTTCCGAAGACCCGCAGTTAGAAGCATTGAGTTCATCATTTCTATCAACATTCGGTTCTTCCTCTCTGCTACTCCGTTAGATTGAGGAGAGTACGGAGCAGTAATCTCGTTGATGATTCCATGTTCTTTGCAGAACGATGCGAATTCATGAGACCGATATTCTCCACCTCGATCACTTCTTAGCCTCTTGAGTTGTCCAGTTTGCCGTTCAGTCTCGGTCCTGAACTCCTTGAACTTCTCGAACGCTTCGTCTTTAGATTTGAGCAAGTAGATGAATGCGTACTTAGAAAAGTCATCGATGAAGGTTATAAAATACTTCATCCCGGCCTTTGTAGAGAATTGCTTGAAGTCACAGATATCAGAGTGCACCAACTCCAGAAGATCTGTGCTTCGATTGACTCGATGAAAGGGTTTTCTAGTGATCTTCGTCTGAGCACATACTTCACACTTCTCTACCTTATCCCCACATTTGGAGATAAGTCATAGACTAGATATTTTATGTATTTTTTTACAATGAACATGTCTTAGCCTATTATGCCACAACTCAAGAGAATAATCAGAAAGAGCGACTGCATTTATTTCATTTGACTGGTTTACAAGCTAAATTTTAAACATTCTTTCGGTTTGAAAAGTCTTTCCAAAGTATGTTCCCTTTTTGGACATCACCATCTGGCCAGCATTGATGTCCATCCTCAAGCCTGCGTTGCTAAGCAGGCTCCCAGAGATCAGGTTCTTGGCAATCACCAGAACTTGCTTCACACCTTGAAGCATTAGAGTGTTCCCAGAAGTGAGTTTCAGCTCCACAGTCCCGATCCCCAGAACTTCAGCTTGGGCCTGATTCGCCATGACAACTTTCTCAGAAGTTGGCTAGTACTTGACGAACAATTCCTTGCCATAACAGACATGGCATGTCGCACCAGTGTCTATCCACCAGTCAAAGTCAGCCCCCACAGCTGTAACCTGAGCGGTCATAGCAACAATGTTAGAAACCAATGAAACCTTACTAGGCTCACCTTGCTCTGGGCTTGGATTTGCATTCACTCTTATAGTGGCCCTTCTTGTCACAGTTGAAGCAAGTCACGTGGGACTTGGACTTCTGTGCTTGAATGAAGGACCATTCACTTTCAGATTAGTGGAGTCCTTTTTGTGATGAGAAGTCGCCTGCTTCCCCTTGAACTCTCTTGTCTGCACCAAGTTGGCCTTAGTCAGTTGTTTGGACAGAGAGTCCATCTTCTGTTGAGATCGCATCTCGTCCTCAACGTAGATCTCTTGTAAGAAATCTTCCAAGCTAATGTACTCCAGTTTCTTCCGATGCATTCTTGCGTAGAAATTACTCCATCCAGCAGGAAGTTTCGAGACAATCCCTCCAATGACAAACTTGTCGACGGGCATTTTCTCGTCATCCAGCTTCTGGCGCAGCTTCAAGAATTCCTTCACCTGAGGCAACATCGACTTCTCGTCTTCGAAGAGCCACTTGTGGTACTTCTCGAAGATGAAAATTTTGGACATGTTCTCGTCGTCTTCATAGAGCTTTCCCAAAGACTCCCAGATTTCTTTGGCCTTCACCTTCTTGAAATAGGACCCTGCCAAAGAATCTTCCATGGAATTGAGAATCAGCAGTTTGCAGATGTTGTTTTCTCTCTTCCATTTATTCTGGTTGACATGTGCAGTAGCAACAGCGTCAGCAGTACCACCTTCTGGAATCGTCGGTTCATCCTCAATCAACACATGGTCGACGTCCACGAGTTGAAGATTAAGGGTGATCTTCCTCTTCTAGATCTGAGAGTATTCTCCGTCGAATTTCTCCAACTTATTAAAGTTGGTATCGATGAGAGAGGCACGAGAGTTTTTCATCTTCTGATCTAGCTTTGAGATTGTTAGACCCTGGGCGTGAATATCAGAAGAAAAACTCTTTTGATTCGAGTGCAGCACTTCAACAGAAGGTGCAAAACAGAAATCCTTGGAGGATTCTGAAAACGAGAAATCTAAGAAGATTTTCGTTAAAGGTGACAAACGAGAAGTCTAAAGAGATTCTCGTAATCGGAGAAAGCCTACTAGGGTGTTTAGAACACCGACGCTCAAAGCTAGATTCGTCCACACGGTCAGCTTCCAGGAACCAGCAAGTTCAAAAGAACTCTGGAACGCTCTGCCAATATGCTCACGGACGGACTCTTCGGAAGAATGAGAACTCACAAGTTGTGCACTTACACAGAAGCTCTCTCTCTCTCTCTGTGGAAAATTTCGTCAAAAACGTACTGTCCTGAAAGAGAAGAGAGACTCTATATATATAAGTTTTTTCTGTAACTTCTCAGATCCAGAATGTGCGCGACGATTGAATGTCAGATCCGAAATTATCGGATCCGTTATCGTACGTTACGAAACGGTTTAGTTACAACCTGCGCGCTACTGAGCGCCAACGTGCACGAGCACCATGTTGCGCCACTACGCACATGGTTGCGCACGCCTAGCGTTCAGCGCTCAAGTGCGCAAGGTGCGCCACCTACGCCAGTGCGCACTTGCGCAACATGTGCCACCTGCGCCTGCGCGCACTTGCGCAATATGCGCTACCTGCGCCACACGCGCCCGCGCGCACTTGCGCAACATGCGCCACCGCGCGCCATCTGGTCGCGCAACGAGCGCAACTTAAGCGCACTATGCGCCTAGCGACGATGCTGACGTGCTAAGTGCAAAGTGCGCCAACAAAACGCCACATTACGCCTCATGAGCCCGAGTCCGAGTCTGAGTCGCTAAGCCCCTTCGGCGCTTAGCCCATATGGAATTAAATTGAGCTTGGCCAAAAAGCATGAATGCTTTATTAGGTGTCTTATCCTTACCTCCATGTAAAATCACCCACATGGTCCCCTCCTTAGGGTCACCACCCCATGTGCATCTTTCCATTCCTCAAGAGGAGTTATATTGAGATACCCATGAGTTTTTCTAGCCAATGTGGGACTAAACTTACATGGTTTGTTTGAGAGCAAGCTCTCTACAACTCAAAGAAAGGAAAAACTCCAACAAGTATTACTGCTGCTTGAATCTTGATATAGCTCGAGTGATTACTTTCAACATTTTGCTCATAAAAATGATCACTGCTTGTCTGTGTTGCATGAATACAGACACGGGTGAGGACACGATACGAGTACGGAAACATACATTTTCAAATAGGTAAATATGTAGTCCCCTATGTTGCACAAATATAGACGAATGAATACATACATCAATTTTCCGTGTCCATGCAACATAGCTGCTCATAAAAATCAAGCTTATAAGGCATGATAAGACATTGGGATAGTTATTGAGTGAAGAATAAGAGAAACATGCATTTCTGAGAACTTATTTTGTTTTATGCCAAGGTGGTCTCAAAGCTATCTAATTATTGAGAAGACTAACTGGAAAAATTTGGAAAGCATAATACTAAAGATTTGCATATGGTTTTCATTGACTTGGACAATACCTATAATAAGGTCTCTAGAGATATTATGAGTTGTAGTTGCTCATCACCAAACAGCACACCTTTTGTACCCCTACCCCTAGCACTGCCCCAACACACGCACACCCTCACCCACTGTTATCTTCCATATTCATTTCAAAGAAGGCTAGTAGAGAAACTTTTCGAGGCATTGCCATGTTTTTTGTATGCTCCAGAGACTATGATATATTAGCATGGGGGCACATTTCACTAACTTAGCATAAAATGCAGTCATGTATTAGCATGGCATACAATACACTCTATTTAACTTGAGCAGAGGGGTTTTTTTCCATCTTCTCTACCCGCATGCTTTACCATGGAGCAAATGGCACGATGACAGTCTAACTTGAGTCAAAACTAACAGAAAGATGAATAATCTCTGTAATGAGGAATTAGAAATTTAAAATTTCAGATCACATGAGCAAGAAAAGTTGATCCGTAACAGAAAGGTTAAAAGCATAGAAAGTTCCTACCGTGCGTCTAAACTAAGAAGGTTATTTGATGTTCTGTATGTTCCTCCAAAGCAACTGCTGGAACCACTATTCAAATCTCACACTTCGAATGTGCTTGTTGGATATGGGTGCACACGTCTGTATCAGACACCATGTTTTGTAACTTGATACCCTAAACTTTTAAAATAGTTAACTTAATACCATCAACTATTGAATATTTTCAACTTCATACCCTAAAATCCAAAAAATTCCAAAAATACCCTTGCCCCCCCCCTCCCTCTCCGGCGTCCCCCCCCCCCTCCCTCTCCGGCGTTCCCCCCCCCCCCCCTCCGGCGTCCCCCCCCCCTCTCTCCCCCGGCGGGGCGGCGCGCAGCAGCAGCGGCGGCCGGAGCAGCAGCGGCGGCGCGTGCAGCAGCGGCGGCGCGTGCAGCAGCAGCAGCGGCGGGGCGGCGCGCAGCAGCAGCGGCGGCCGGAGCAGCAGCGGCGGGCGCGCAGCAGTAGCGGCAGCGGGGCGGCGCACAGCAGCGACGGCCGGAGAGGGAGGGGGGTTTGGGAAATAGAGAGAGGGGGGGAGGGCATTTTGGGAAATATATTTTTCAGGGTATCAAGTTGGCTATTTTGAAAGTTTAGGGTATCAAATTGCAAAACATGGATAGTTGAGGGTATCAAGTTGAAATTTAGCCAAAATATAATTCTGGGCTTGAATACAGACACAATAATGGAGGATAAAATCATGTACAAAGATGATTTCATCTAATATATGAAGCAAAAAGTCTTACTACAAAACCCATTCACAAAAATCTTTCATGATTTCATCCATGATCTTCACAATTTTGATGTATTTCAGAAGTTGCCAAAGTTAAAAGGAAAATAAAGGGTGACAAATGACAAGCTCATATTTTGAGGGAGTAAAGGTTATCGTGTAAAATGACTATTTAAGAAAATGTGAATTTCGTGGTACAAAAAACATAATGTGGTCTTCAAGATTTAGGATATATCTCTCCTGGAAATATTTCTATTTGGCTTTGGGCTGTAATAAATTAAAACAAAGTCCCCCTGCTCTGAGCATGGATTAAGTTCATTTATACCAAATAATTTTTAAAATCTTATTTTATTCTTTTTTTTGAATGGGGGTTGGACCGGTTGGTTTGTGGAGGTCTCAAAGACTCGAACTTAAAATAAAAATAGAATTCAGCTCAAATAACCAATTTTAGTTGAAAGAGAAGAAAAATGCCGTCCTTGGATGTTTAAGAATTGTTCTAATCACAGGAGAGCGGGATTAGGCCAGGCCATGAACATCTGAGTAGGGCATTAATATTTTTTTTCATAAATAAAAATCAAACCACCTAGTTGGTGGGGGCTTTTGGCCCTTTATTGAAAACAAAACGAAAATTTACTAAAATAACGATTCCTCCTAGATGGGATGTTGTTTTGTAGATATGTACCGTTTCTCTGACGCCTGCAAATTTCCATGCTTGAACAGAATATCAGAGATAGTACAAACTTAAATGAGGCGCATTGGCATGTTGAAATTAACCAGTTTATAGTATACTGATCATATAATCTAGTGGTACTTATATATGCAAAATCTGCTTCATTTTACAGCAATCCAGCATCCTAACTCTTGAAAATTTTGGACTTACATGGCTGTATATGATGTCAATAACCATGCAGGTCGGAGTTATCGCGACCCCTGATGTTCATTCTTTTGAACTTACAGAAAAAGATCACTTCTATTCTTGGTTGTGATGGTTTGTGGGGGGTATGTCATATTTCTTTAAGATGATTCATGCATATTATACAAGTCCTCGTACCCCACGATAACCTACCTTTACCTTATGATGTTAATGTTGCTGCAAAATTAGGTATTTGGACCTAGTGATGCTGTTGATTTTGTTCAAAAGCAGTTAAAGGTAATACTTTTTTAATATTAGATATTGAACATCGTCCAGTAATCTTTATTGAAATTGAATCTTTCATTCTTGATCTTGTAGCTGAATAGCATCCGAAATGAAACAATTACATTTCTTATTCAATTAATTTAGTACTCTGCAAGAACAAGAGAAGGAAATATTGAGGACAATAGGAAGGAAATGAAACTAATTACCATGATATGTTAACTACAATGCATTGATACGTTGACAATATCGAATAAAAAACGGCAGCATGAAAGCCTATATCCTACATTCTTCCAAGTGGATTGCCTTATCTGTTGCAAGGAGTGATATGCTTGGTGGTGGTTATCTCATACACCCTTCAAGCATCCCTCTAAATATCTTTTATACGACAGCTGTAATCAAGACAAGATACCAACTTTTTTCTTCACGTGGAATTATGCTTAGACTATTATAATTATAATAAAAGGAACTTTTAGGTATAAGTCCCTCAAATATTGTGCCCTTAAACCTTGGAAGTTTCTTACACATCCTCAAACATATAAGCTCATTAGTAACTATGATTTGTGGTTCAATTCGCTAACAGAATGCTGTTATTGTCTGATGGTAACCATGTGCTGACTTTCTCCCTCTTCACATATCTTCCTTGCTTGTGTGATTGACCTTCCTGCATTTACATTCACAATCAGCTTTGATGCCTTGTTTTCTGCTTTTGCACTAATGCTCTAATGATCTGAGCTGGTTTGGTGTTGGGACATGATCTACATTCTCCCAAATATTGTGCCCTTAAACAGAATGCTGTTTTCTGCATTCACAATCAGCTGGTTCGGGGTTGGGACATGATATGCTTTGATGCATTGTTTTACCCACAAAAACACGTAACGTACCAGTCCCAAAATACGTAGGACCATGAATACGGTACATACCAACAACATTTCGCTAATGGGCCAAAACTACCTATCAAGTCCGTTAGCTAATGCTTAAGCTGTAAATCATGAGAACAACCCAGAATAACAACACTAAGTCACAGGTACACATCTAATTTCATCCACAGAATAACAGTCCAAGAAGTAAATAAGTCCAATGTGATAAATATAACAAATGTCCAGCAATAAAGGAAATATAACTGTGCAGGAAAAGACGTCCCAAAAATCACAGTAAAGAGAAATAAAGTAATAGTCAACTACAAGTCAGTTGAAATGAAAGGAAGTAAAGTAGGAAGTCTAAATAAAGTAATGACATGATCACGAGAAATCCTCTGGAACTATCTCGTCCTCGTGCGAAGATACGTCTCCAGTCTCGACTCCAGAACCATAAACCTCCGAGTAGCCCTCTTCTCTGTCTAAGCCTGGAGAGATCATCAGGTCCTCGGAAGACTAGCAAGATTCATATAAACATGCCTATTGTAACAGTAAATAACATGCATGTAAAGAGAGAAAAGTAAAATGTAACAATTAATAAACCAAAACACCATGGGATGCTCCTGGTATGGACAATCTCAATACCGTAATGGCATGGGACGCTCCCGATCTCGAGACAAAGATAAGTCTTTACTGCCGTAATGTCATGGGATACTCCCGGTCCTAGAGATGAAATAACAAGTCGATAACGAGTCTCTATACCGTAACGACATGGGACGCTCCCAGTCCTAGAATTTAAACTATTGTTTTAATTACACTGTTATATTAAGTAGAGTAGTCAATATGTGCATGAGTCTCTATACAGGCTGCAACTTTAAGGTTTTAATCACACTGTACATAAAATAATAGTTTAAATTCTGGAAAATACTTATAATTATCTTTATATTACCAAAAATACTATTTTAATGGTGGAAACTAATGCACAATAGGTTCATGTCAATACTATGCCATTATTACCACATTTGACCTACTAGTTGAGCCCCGAAACATTCGACCATATGTTAGGACTGGCATGAACTAGTTTTCAGTAAAACCAGATTTCCAAGAATATCCCATATGCCGAAAGGGGCCCTTAAAGAAAAGATTTCACGTGTTGCTTGTTGTCCTTTTCTCTTTCCTCGCACTCATTATTTGGAGCTAAAAAAATTTAACGTTTTCTTTTGAACGGATTAGCCATATTTGGCACTTTTGTAGGCAGTTAAAATCTTCATCAGTTTGCTATATAAATTTAATTGTCTGTTAAAAATATTACCAATGTTTTATGGCAGTCTAACTAGTATACCATTCTTTCTAGGCTAAATTTCAATTTGATACCCTCAACTATCCATGTTTTGTAACTTGATACCCTAAACTTTTAAAATAGTTAACTTAATACCATCAACTATTGAATATTTTCAACTTCATACCCTAAAATCCAAAAAATTCCAAAAATACCCTTGCCCCCCCCCCCCCTCCCTCCCTCTCCGGCGTCCCCCCCCCCCTCCCTCTCCGGCGTTCCCCCCCCCCCTCCGGCGTCCCCCCCCCCCTCTCTCCCCCGGCGGGGCGGCGCGCAGCAGCAGCGACGGCCGGAGCAGCAGCGGCGGCGCGTGCAGCAGCAGCAGCAGCGGGGCGGCGGGGCGGCGCGCAGCAGCAGCGGCGGCCGGAGCAGCAGCGGCGGCGCGTGCAGCAGCAGCAGCAGCGGGGCGGCGGGGCGGCGCGCAGCAGCAGCGGCGGGCGCGCAGCAGTAGCGGCAGCGGGGCGGCGGGGCGGCGCACAGCAGCGACGGCCGGAGAGGGAGGGGGGTTTGGGAAATAGAGAGAGGGGGGGAGGGCATTTTGGGAAATATATTTTTCAGGGTATCAAGTTGGCTATTTTGAAAGTTTAGGGTATCAAATTGCAAAACATGGATAGTTGAGGGTATCAAGTTGAAATTTAGCCTTCTTTCTATATTATAGTGTGCATTTTCGAAATTTGTTGTAGCACCTATTTGATATTGAACAATAGGTTTGTTGACTAAACCAGGCTTGTGTTTGGATTATCAGGACAATTCGTCTGCTTTGACTGCTGCGCGTCGGCTTGTGAAGGAAGCTGTTCGTGAAAGACGCTGCAAGGATAACTGCACTGCAATAGTTATTGTTTTCAGGCAACATTGATCAGCTTGTACATGGTTTTAATGCCTGGAAGATTGTATCTGCTGATCAACTTGGACAGAGGGAAAAGGCTCAAAGCTCATGATAGTTGAATTTACAGAAGATTCGTAGACATGGCAGAAAATCAGCTGTCACTTCAAGCATTTTGTTGCAGGCAAAAGCAGCAAAACTACAAGGAGCCATTGATACTATCTTGCCTTAAATGATGGCTTACTACTAAGTTTTTGTGTCAATTAGAAGGCAATTGTGGATTGCGAGTTAAATACAGAGTTTCACAGTTATGGGATATGCAGTACCTTCTGAAATTATTGAGACAAACAGAAATTATTGTTCTACTTATAAACTTGTCTAATGTTTCTACTGTAAGTTCATATAAGATATATAGGTTGGTAGTTTATGGCTGTTGTCTTAACCCTTCTTCTGCACTGCAGTGACCTTGACTGAAGCCTTGAAGGCGATGTTTCATGTATGATAGGAAAATGAGTTCTTTGCAGTATTTGCTTTCACAAAATGGCAGAAGATAATTGAGTTGGATTTGTTCAGGGAAAAATGGGGTATGGTAATAGTTTACAAATCCTTGGAAAAGGGAATGGCTATCGAGTTCTAACGCAATGTAATTTTCTTAATGTAATTTTCTTTGAAATGTGTCGGTGGCACCCGAGAATCAAACTTTGCATGGGTTGCTTGCTGCCACTGTACTTTGGATTGATTGGATGGGGGATTGTTTGAACTTTTGGCCCCAGTGCATTCGTGTTTCCCCATTTCTAGTCAGGTGTTTTCAAGAAAGATACCTTGCTAATCATTTCCGAGTTTATTTTTGTTCATCCACCAAAACTTGTGTGCGTGTTCACCAGTCCACTCGATGGTTGTCACGTGTGAAACTAAAACTTGGCTTTCACCTTGAGTGGAATGATGAACATCTACACAAGTTTTGACTACTAGTTTCGCAAGCAGCAACTCTCTAAACATCCGCGTAAGCGTTTTGGTGGTGGATGAACAAAAAATGAATTATTTCTTCCACGAGCGTCCTAGGTGCTAGGTGGGAGAGGTCCATGTCTCGTTTAACGTGTCCTCTTAGGCAGATTTTAGAAAAATTATACAAAGCCTGCTGCAAAGCTAATTCACCTCTTAAAATGGGCATCCAAAGTGCAACATATACTTTGATTTAAATTAAAAAAAAAAATCTTGACCTTCCTCACAACTCTTCAGTTATGGTGTAGTTGCAGGGATTTTATTACCAGCATTTTCATCACCCCTAATCAACCTGTATTTCATATAATTAATAATTCATATTGATATATATTATTTTTGGCCAAATTTAATTTACTTACATGCATACAGTTTCTACTCCATTTCGGATTTGGACATCTAATATAAATCATATTAATGCTTCAATAATACTATTCTATACTTATAACACTAGCCTTTTATTTTCTTTTTCAGTTAATTAGTATGTAAAATGTTTTGGGATCGTCATTCATTCATCCTTCGGTGTCATGTATCAGGGAGGTGAATGGTTAGCTTTTCAATAAGTAATTTCTGAACTATATTCTTCAGTCTTTCATTTTCGACAGGAGTGAAACAAAAGAAGATATTTCAAGGACAAGTTATGCATATTATTCGTTGTTTGGGAGAATATAGGAAAACATGAATATTATTATGAAGTGTTCCTGGGCTTCTGTGGACTGCAGGAGAGTAGTAGCTATCCATCCATTATTTAAAAGAGCAGGCAACCATTTTTCTGCTGCTTGCAACTTGAGTCAGAACAGTGTAATCAACCTCAGTAAAGAAAGATGCATCATCAAATAGAGTTACAACAAGATTCATTTTATGTATATATTTTTCAAAGAATAAAAGAGAACACTTCGGATATCATGTTATTACATCTGGACCAAAGTTGAGAAGTCTACATGTGCATTTGACTACCATAAGCTTGATGGACTTTTATGTACCATAATATCACCTCAAGAGAGGTCAAGGGCTAGTATGCATGTTGTGGAGTTCAATGCGCACCAACAAGTTAATTTTTTGCCGATTTCTTCCTCCATGTTGTCCTTCCCCTGACAATCTCTTCGTTTTTCTGCTCGCCTTCGATCTTGAGAAGATGTGTGTATCTTGTTGGCCACCTGTCCAAGGAACCTGATAGCCCGTGTCCGTTGAGAACTTCAGATGCAAGGTTGAATCCGCTCCACAGGTCGATGTCGCCTTCATTTGGGATCGAGTCCTCGTCAGGTTGGCAGAGGGATTGAACCACGTCAGAACTGCCACATTCCCTCCTGTATTCTAATGCGATGCTCGACAATTGGTAGTCCTCCAAGAATTGGTCAGGGATAGTCTGTACAAGGAAAAGTTTCTCATGAAAATGAAAAAAAAAAAAAATGTCTATCTAGCGTAGGCAAGGAGTATGTAGGTTGGGAAATTCATTCTCAATTTGGTAAAATTGGCTTACCTCAAGCATCCACCTTACATACTTCACATTGTTGACATGGTGGTTCATGTCCAAATCACTTCGCTTTGGCTGCAAGGAAAAAAATGTAGAGATTATGAACTGATTTGATCAATGGCTATCTTTGCTTGTATACAATGTTCTAAATGGCGGCACTTAGCCCGCCTAGGCGGTAGGCGGTCTCTCTCCGCACCGCTTCTCAGTAGGCGGCCAACGGAGGTTGGCGGCATAGGCGGAGGTGAGGTGGCATAGGTGGGCGCCTAGGCGGAGCAATACCTAACAAGATATTTTGGCCAAAAAGGTTTTGTAAGAGCATTATTGGCCTACGGTTTACTTTTACAAAACTAAAACTTTATAAATCTTCGTTCTACAACTTGGTTATGCATGGAACACCCTTAAAATATGCATATTATGCAACAACAACAAAAATAGTGGTAAAATGGTAAAAATTGTTCAAAATGTATCGACCGCCTAGGCGGTGCCTCGGCGGCCTAGGCGGTAGGCAGACTCTTTCCGCCGCGCACCTGCCTACCGCCATTTAGCACCTTGCTTGTATATCATAAAATCAAAAGATTGAGGTCATGTCAAAGTGTGTTGGTTCAAGTGATTAGTACAAGGAGGCATACAACCTATGGTCTTGGTTCAAATATCCCCTATAGTAAAATAGACGGGCTTTACCCAGAAATTATGTAGAGTTCTCATGTAAGGTGGTGGTGGTGCCAGGCGCATGGAGGTGACGTGCAGCTTGTTGTGTTTGGTAGAGAGTAGAGCAGGTTTACTAGCTCTCTTTACTTATTAGCCATACTCATCAGTCATGAGAGTCTTATCTCAACTATTTGGATCATTGTGAATCACTACAAGCTTGGGAATGTCATTTTGTGCGCCTCTTTTGTCTTGCGTGCAGAGGGTTTCTTCTTGGTTCCTCTTGGGTTTGAAAAGTACATGACCAGAAAATACAAGAAGGCTTGGAAGATAACATGATCATTAACTACAATCTATTCCATGTTTCCTAAGTATAGTACTCATCACTGCTTGTCACTTGCATAAAGGAAGAAAATGCGAGAAGATATTGATAGAGAAGAATGTACCTTCAGGTCGGAGTTGATATACTCTGCGCCACCATCCAACTTGACGATCTTCTCTGGTGCATCCTCTGTGATGGCCTGCCTCTCGGTGAACCAAGGTGAGATCTCCTCTCTCACCTCTTCTGGCACCTTCGAAAGGCGTCTCGTGCGTCGATTCATCATTACCCATGTGCTGCAAAGATCAATTTATACTAATTTTATACAAGCTGTACAACAGAAAACTTTCCAGGAGTTCACTCATCATAGTACTAGTACTAGTTTTTAGTTTTTATTCAAGAACACGTAATCTCGAAAGATTATGTACATGAAAAAACACCATCACGCACCACACACAAGAGAGGACATATATACCTTGTCGCACGGGCGTATACACGACCGTTGTCGTGGCTTCGGATCAACCAATCTCTTCTCATTCCGTTCTTTCCCGAAGGTCCGACCCACGTATCAATCTCAACCACCTCTCCCCTACAAGCCAAAATTGTGAACCTCAAGTCATGTATACTAGTAGTGTTGTAGGAGAATGAATCAAGAAATGATTTTGATCTGACCATATAGGATAATCATCCACTTGTACAAGCAATCTAGTAACAACCCATATGAGATCATTCTTGATCATCCCATGGGTGGCGCCGAATCCATCTCCGAGTAGCCCCGACATCCATACGTGATTCAATGCAGTTTCCTACAAGAAGTAGGGTTAGTTCTCATCATTCTATTTCCATATTTACAATTGACTGAAGATCGATCATATTGATGCTCACTTGAAGAAGGTTGAGTATGCTCTCCAGTGTAGCAGTCTTGTCGGGCCCGACCTCATAGGACCTAATGACAACCGTCTGCTGATAACCAATGCCACCTTGGACAATGAGGCCGTGGCGGAAAGGGTCGGAGGTTTGCTTCTCTCTAGGTATGTTCTGCCGTTCCCTCTTGGAAGTCGGTTCCTCGACTGCCGGCACAAAAGTGGCGACAGAGGCGCAGGCCACTCTGGTCGCAGCGGGGAAGCCACTCATTTTGGTGGGGCTCTTCTGGGGGCATTGTGTCCTTTGGGGTCATTAGAGCACTTGGTAGGGTGTAATAGGGAGAGGGAGAGGGAGAGAGCTGTCATTTTTTTTTTTTACTATTTACTTATTAGAATCAAGGATGTAGGCGCTGCAACAATGCATATATAGCTAAGAATCCTAAGCTTGCCCAAAGTTGTGGGAACTTTGAGAGGATGGCATAGGAATAATCACCATTGAGGGGAGAGAACTAGGAAGGATTAAGATGCATTGGAGCCCACAAGTGTCCTTGCGTGTATCTCCATTTTGATTGGACTCTCCTTTGATTTTCCAAGAGAATTAGCATTGTTCCTTCCCACACACATAAACAATTCAACATTCAATTGAGATGTTCAAATTTCTCTTCAATGGTGTCTCGAGGCCTAGATTCTTCTTTGGTTTTTTACCAATATGTTGGCATTTACATGTATACATGCAATTGAAGATGCTCATTAGTTAACTTATTAAAGCCGCAAATCGAACGGCAACTACACATTTTATTTATTATTTTAAGGTAGCAATCTAGTCTCTTTTTCCTTTTTTTTTTTTTACATTGATCTCTTCATCGTCGTTGACATGGATCGTACACTCTTGTCTCTATTGACACTGACACAAATCTAGGACGGCTTTGTGGTCTAGCATGATTACCTCATGTGTTACGTAGCCTCTGCACTAGTCCAATAAAAATATATTAATCCCTTGTCTGTATCCTACCCCCATATAGAAGTCTTCGCAAAGTTGGAAATTCATGACAATTACCCCCTAGTTATGGTGCTGCTGCCTGAACCATTGACCAGTGGTGCAAAAGATCCCTCTTGATATATCCGTATATATAACCACATCTGAGTTATCTCTAAAGAGAGTAAACTTGTGATGAAAAATTGGAGGCAAAAACCTCAGGCATGTTGTAATTCTTTGAGGCACATCTGTAATTTGCCTTTGAACGGGAAAGAAGAAGAAAGAAATTCTAAACCAACTCCTCCTTAATCTAAGACACCAAATTATATCATGTAGTCTTCACTACTCTTACTTGTAGCTTTCATGATCAAGTAATTGGTCAAGAATAGCCTAAAATCAGCAGATACAAATGTCATACTCTTTTTAGAGTTTTTTAATACAGATGTCAATGTTATCTTTATAAAAACATTAATAACCTTAAAATGCTGAACAAAAAAACTTTCAGGGCCTCTTAATCAACAGAAGATTTGATTTCAGCAGCAGTCACTATGTTTCCATTATTCTAATACTGAACCGTAGAACTATAGAAGCTTGCAGTTGCCCTTTTAGCACGCTAATATTGTGTAAGAATATAATATGCATTAAGGTGGCTCAAATCATATAATCTTGGTTCGGTGAGCCTATTCTGATGCTAGCGTAAATGTTACAAGTTTTGTTGGAGTATGAGGGAGAGCGAGAGAGAAATGTTATCTCAGGATACCGCACACTGAAGGATACTGCACAGTAAAAGATAGTAGAATGCATAAGAGGGCCCTCATGGGTGCAGAACAATGCTAGCAATTTTGGCTGAACTCAAACTCTTTCCCAGGTTTAGGTTAGGGTTATGCAGGGTTGGGTAAGTATTGGCGTCTAACAGTTATTAAACAGGTTGGCTCCTGGTCTAAGAAATTGATCCACAACTTGATGACGAACCATTCAAAATAAAAATTAGCTGACTATTCATGAAGTGTTGGACAAAGAGTTGAGCTACGGAGGACTCAGAAGAGTATCATAGAGGGTTTTGACCATCATGGCAACCAAACTAACCACACTAGCAAGAAAGCACGGGCACCCCAGAATTAGTGCCACTTCACACTATTTGTCTAATTTTCTTGATGAATGAAATCACTGTTTGCCTACAAGTGTAGGATTAATGCCGCACCACATTTTATGTTGTTTTATTATATTGTGCAAGTTCCAGTACAAACAAACTTCAAATTCTGCTCCATTAGAGTTTGTTCTGGCACTATGTTTTAGTTCACATGTTGATGGACCAGTCGCACGCTACTCGCAACATACAACTATTTTAGGGGAAAAATGCATACAAAAATGTCAGCCATTCGTAAAATTCATTAAACATCATACATGTCTAAAGTACATTTTGTATAGTGTAATTCACATCTCATGATAATTCTAAAACTTGGACTATTAATAAAGAATTCTCCGAAATAATAGGCAACCATTTTTTTCTAACTTCAGTCAATAACTCAAGCACCTAAAATTTATCAACGCCAGACACAACTTAAAAAAGTACATATACCTTTTTCCCCCAAATTTTTTGGCATGTGGACTTTTGCCAAAGTCTGAACTTTCCACAGTTGGTAGAGAACTATGAACTTAAGTCTGGTTTCTCTGGACACACACACACACACACATATATATCCAAGCCTTCTCACATTAAAAATGGGGTCGGCCATGGCCTCTATAAAAGAATTAATGAAAATTTTATGACTTTTTATCAGCCTAACGTCAACCATCAATGTTGGTGCCAACTGCCAAATTCCTACCAAGGTAGCTATTGACATGAGAGGAACATAACATAAAACTCCATTTGTTGGTAGGTCGACCTACCTTTTGGGAATGTTGTTTAAGCTCATGAAACCAAATGAGCGATTCATTGACTAGACTAAGTGTGATTGTGGTTCATGCCCACGGAGATTCGAACCTTTGACCATTTTTTCACTTTATGTCTTCAACTGCTGACCAAAATCGGACCGGACCGGCCAGTTGAACATGTCAACCCGTGAACCAGTAGCTTTTTCGGACTGGTTTAATACCGACCCATGTTTTTTTTTTCCAAAAACCCAGTCAACCCAGTCGACCCGGCCGGTCAACCAAACCGTCTGACACATTTGAATTTCGAACCGGTTTGAACCTTTCGCCTTTTTTTTTGTATTTACATGCAATCAAAGTCAATACGTTTACTTCTTGACTAATTATACTATGGTAAACATGCAAAATTTCTAAGTAGTATACATGTAGTTGTGTACTATACTACTATGTATATACTCGATGCAAGATTAAGCCTATATAACTAGTTTAACCGGTTTAACTCACTGGTTGGACCTGTTTGACTCAACCCAGTGTCGTGACCGGGACGATCTCCAGTCCGGTTTTTTAAA
>JANAVB010031627.1:0-39146 GCA_029216955.1 Iris pallida | reverse complement strand
ACCTACTGCAATTCTAAGGCTAACGAAATAGAATAATTCGTAGTCATGAAGAGATTTTCCAGTTACAGGCAATCCCGTTATCTGGGTGCACCAAGTGGACTTGTAGCCTACCGAGTAGGGCACATTTCCAGCACACAGTCACGTGTTGCATCCTTCATAAATGGACATTCGACTTGGATCCGTGGATGGTCTGCAGGGCCGTGATTGATTGGATGGAGTCTAGCTCAGCTTAGTCTTGTCCTAATCCTGTACAAAATTGTGACATGACATGATTAATTATGCTTGCCGTAACAATAACGATCAGGGAACCAGCTCTGTTCAGATGAAGGGTTACAATCCCGGTCCTTGTTTGGTTTAAGGGTTGTAACCTGGCTCCCGGAGCAGTTTTGTGTCTTCTCTTCGTTTATTGTCTTATTGCTTCCCATGCCATGCTTGTCATGTTTTACCTTACTTCAATAGCATGATTATTTATACTGGCCTTAACAATAAAGATCAGGGGTCCAGTTCTGTTTAGGCGAAGGGTTACAATCTCAATCCTTGTTTGGTTTAAGGATTGTAACCTGGCTCCCGGAGCAGTTCTGTGTCTTCTCTTCGTTTATTGTCTTATTTCACCCTATGTCGAGCTCATATTGTTTTACTTTACCAACAAGTAGTTGAGACGGGTTCTATTCAGGTGAAGGGTTTCAACCCTGGTCCTTGTTTGGTTTAAGGGTTATGACCTGGCTACTTGAAAGGTTTCCTCGTACTCAATTACTGTTGTTATATATATTATCATCAGTTTTGTTTATAATCATCTTTAATATTCTATTGTTATGTGCTGGTTTTAGTTCCTAAGTGAAGCCTCCTTTGTGGCACTTGCTCTTTCTGGGGTCTGATCCAGCTGGTTTTGTATGGCCAGATATCGGAGCAGTACCAGAGGATCTACCTACCTTCCAGCCAGATGGTGACCACCAGGCGTAACCCTGGCAACGAGTGGGTTTCTTTTTGTTCTTCCACTTTATTGTAAAATTATTTTTTGAGGCGTTTAGCCGACACGTGTTAGCTCGTATTGTACCTTTATTTACTGTCTGTCTATGGACTGTGACTGTAGGCCTCAAAAAAATGAAAGTCACGCTGAGTTGATCAGGAAAAAGTCTAAAAGTCACGCTGAGTTGATCAAGACAATGTTTAAAAGTTACACTGGGTTCTACCAGACTATTTCCTCAAATATACGCAGAGACAGCTCATCATTTGTCAGAGTGTCATTATGACTGACAGCACGACAGTCAAAGAATGTCTCCTCGTATGCCACGTATGTACGGAACTCGAGAGATTACAGCCGACTATTGCGTGACTTTCGAAATCTTCTTCAACAAGACTCAGCCTTCATCAAATTGGCGTACCAAAAGAGCTTATTGTCATTTAATGCGACTGACAAGGCAATCAATGTCAGAGATTTTGTGTTAGTCGAGACACGTCGAATCAAGACAGCTGGCAGTTCTGACTCAAGTCTGCGTGTATTTTGAACTTCTATGTTCCTTCCTCAAGCTTGCGTGAATTCTGAGCTTTCTGCTTCCAGTTAGCGTGTATTCTGAAACCTTCTATCCAAAGTCTGCGTGGATTTCGTCCTCAACAAGGCTACGTGGATTTCGTCCTCAACAAGCCTGCGTGGATTTTATCAAATTGGAGTACGTGGCAGCCATGCCACCGATCTCTCACCTGCGTGTCCTGTAACTTGCATACGACTCATGCACGATTGCCATGTGTCCAACAGTTACAGGCCACGTCTAGTAACTGCTCATAACCTTGCATATGTTAAATCCTGTATGATTTTCAACTATGCACAGGTTGTGAAGACAGTTATCTTTTCAGTTATTTTTGACTCTAAATAGAGTTCTTTTTTCATTCATTGTACAGATACATAGATATCTAAATTGCTGTCGAATTTTTGAGAGCTTTTCTTCTTCGCATCGTCTAAGGGATAAAGCGATCGTCTTCTAGATCGGATTCCTACAGTTGTATTTTCCCAGAAACACAATAAATAAAGTGAATTTATTTATGGAAAACAAATTGGCGACTCTGCTGGGGACAACCATCTCCTCTTCTGAGATGGCAACAACTCAATGCGACACTTCGTCAGTCGGCTCGACGAAGAAGGTGATATCGATCCAATTCGATCAACTCGCCTACGAAGAAATGCAGCGGACTAAGGGTGGCAAGCCCACTTCAGCCTCCATCACCACTGCCAAGTCGAAGAGATGATCTGTCTACATCCCTAAGAATCTGTTGGCAACCAATGGTGAAGTTTCTGCTACAGTGTCTACTCCTAACACTGGCAAGGACTCTACTGCAAGCATGCACGCTCTTGTGCTCGAAGACGACAGCAGTCAAAAGTCACGCTGACAGCACTGGCTCCTTAGCCAAGCCTGTTCCAACGTGCAATCTCAAAGTCAAAAGTCACGCTGACAGCACTGGCTCCTTAGCCAAGCCTGTTCCAGCGTGCAATCTCAATCCCAATAGTCACGCTGACAGCACTGGCTCCTTAGCCAAATCTGTTCCAGCGTGTATTTCTAAATTCAAAAGTCACGCTAACAGCACTGGTTCTTTAATCAAGCCTGTTTTAGCGTGTATTTTGCATACGTCATCCAACAAGTCAATTCTCTCTGACTCAGTGTGCGTACCAAAATCTGGCTCTTTAGCCAAGACTTTATACGCTGACAATACTGGCTCCTTAGCCAAATTGTCACCAGCATACTCTAAGAAGAATAGCTCTTTAGTTATCTCTTCTTCTTTGCCAAGTTCTACTAGAACTGGGGGTGGTCTTGCTAGAACTCTTCCACAAATGGCTCACAAAGTTCCTTCGAAAAGAAATAACTCTTTAGTTGTTTCTTCTGCTCCTGTAGTGTTTACTTCAGGAACAGCTTTTACTGACAGTTTTGTTAGTCAAAGAAAAGGAGATGGTCTTTTGACTACTCTTCCTTCTGGGCATTCTATGTCTCAAAACTTGAATAAGTCTAAGAAGAAACATTTCTTAATGTCTTCTTCTACGACTTCTTCGAATTGGGCACATAATTTGTCTATAAAAGAGGGTCTGTTACCAACTCCTAATCAAGGGGATGGTTCAGCTCTTCCTTCTCTGCAAATATCCAGATCAATGGAAGGAAAACTCCAAGTTTCAAAAACCAATGTGTTACCTCCAACTGATCTAAGAGCAAAACTTAATCAAACCCGTTTAGGAAGCACTTCTGTTGTCAAAAAACCATACCAATCGGGAACAAAAGCAAGAAATCCAGATGCAGAGTATGCTAGAAATTATGTGGCTCAGATTAATCACTCTCTATATAATCAAGAGCCATCAAGACCCAAAAACCGGAAATATATTCCTAAAAATACACAAAGAATGTTCTCTGATGTACCTCAATCTTCACAGACAGATTTACGAGAACACCTTCAACAGAAGAGAAGGAATAATTCTGTGTCAATGGATCATGACCATGCTGAATGTGACTTCCAACCAAGAGTCATAATTCAATGCAGATGTTAATCAATAGATCATGACCATGCTGATCATGAATGTGACTTCCAACCGAGAGTCATAATGTAATGCAGATGTCAAACTAAATGACAATCTGTCTTCAATCGGATTCAGTGTGAACCTATGCCTGATGAAGATGAACCTCTGCTTGCTTCTGTCAACATGACCTCTCGGGATACTGGGGTAGAACTGATAGTCCAGATGGAGTATATAGAGGCACCAGATCAAGAGTCATGGCTTCTAATCAAAGAACTTCAGTTTCTGAAGATTATTCTGAATTTCTTGGAGAATCTAACTTTCCACCTCTTCTTACTGGGGTAATTCTCCTACAAATGACTTTGATACACAAAGCAGTGATTCAGAACATACAACATCCACTAATTCATCAATAATCTCTCGTACAGTCACAACATATATGGTGGATGGGAATACTGAATTGAACAATAAACCTTCTTCTTCGATGACTCCTCAAGACCAAAGGATTGCTTCTTTGGAACAGCAAATGAAATCTATGGCTGATACTATGAAGTCGATGTATGAACTCATGGCAACCCAGCTGCAAAATCGACAGATTGTACCAGATGCCACACCAATTGACACTGGTGTAAGTCCAGTACATGTTCCTCCAGCAGTACAATCCAATACTCCTGGGCAAGCTCAACCGGTTCCTAGTCACTCTGGAGCTGGGGGTAGTGCTTATAATGCTGTTCCTCCTCCCAACTATTCTCTACAAGCTACAACTCCACAATCCTCCGGAGTTGTTACTGAAGAATTGAGGAATCTCCGAACTCAATTTGAGACATTCAAACAGAAGGATGGTTTACAAAGGTTAGGCATCAAGCAACCTTATCCAATAGAATGGAAGCAAGTATCGTATCCTCCTAAATACAAGCCTCCTACTATCTCATTCTATGATGGAACCACTTCTCCGAGTCAATTTATTAATCACTTTGAAGTGATGACTGACCAGCTACAACCAAGTGACGCCCTCCTTACTCGGGTGTTTGTCGGATGTCTCAAAGGAACGGTTTATGAATGGTATAGAAGTCTCCCGGATGGGTGTATTACCTCATTTGCCGGTTTCAAACAAATGTTTCTTGAACGGTTCTATGAAGGGCTCAATGACATGACTATGTCTGCTCTTATAAGAACAAGCAGAAAAATAATAAAACTACAGAGGATTTTATTGAACGGTTTCGAAGAGAAGCTCTGAAGATGCCTCTTGGAACTCCTGATGCTGTCACCATCGACACATGCAAATCAAATTTGTTGCCAATCATCAGCATGTGGACAGGATCTACTCAATTTCAAGATTGGCCTTCCTTCATAGTTAGTGCCAAAGCCGCAGAAATTAGTGCTAAAACTTTCAAAGGTTTAGAAGTGCAGATGACTCCCAAAGAAACAAGTCAAAGTACTAACAATAATGCTAAATCCAATACTCGCAAGGGAAAAGAAACCCTTGAAGTTAATCTTCAGAGTAAAGATGCATCGACTGTTCAAACTCCTCCTGCCTCTACGACTCAACAACCAAGAGCACCTCGCCCCAAAGAAGAATACTCTTTTGATGACGATGATGTCCTTGGTATCTTTGAATGTCTGCTGAAAGGTAATAAAATACAATTACCTGAAATCAAGAAACCTGATGAAGCTGGTAAGACGGATCATCCTAAATACTGTCCATACCACAGAATGTTGGGTCACACAGTTCGTACATGTTATGTACTGAAAGGAAAGATCCAGAAAATGATTAAATCTGGAGCTATCACTCTTACTCCGAAAGAGAAGACCGTCACCTCCAACGCCGTCTCTATGCAATTCGGAGATTTCCCTCCTCAACTCCTTGAAAGCGGGATCGTTCCTATTCCCAAGGCAACTCTTGAAATAGTGAATACTCCTCCTCCACAGTCTGAAGGATTAGTACCAATCACTATTGAAACAGGAGAAATCGTATGGATTCATCCCGATCTGGTAGCAGATTTTGAATCTCCTCCCCTTCAAAAGACTACCTCCCTAAAATCTAAGAAAGCTGAAAAAACTAAGTCATGTCATATGACTTCTTTCGAATCTACTTCCGACACAGAGCCGAAAGATAAGGAAGAAGCACTTGCTGGTGCTACTCGAACAGGAAAACATTATCTCAAGGATTATTCTAAAAGTCTTGAAGATACTCCTGATAGTCCTGAAGATGTTCCTGATATCTCTCCAGCTGACAACGATATTCCTGATGTTCCTCGGGAGGAAGAATCATCCACTGTACCTATTCCTTCAACTACAACCGGTTGTACCTACTCCTTCCAAGCCCACAGCTCTTGAGAAAGGCAAACAACAGGTTCGATTTGATAAACCAATCAAGAAGTCCCCTCCTCTTGGGCTTCAGAAACCTTATAACTTCGACATTCTAGCTCAACTTGCTAATACTCCAGCTAGAATGTCCCTCTTTGAACTTCTACGTCTTTCTAAAGAGACTCGGAAGACGTTAAGTGAGGCACTTCTTCAGGCTGACTCTTGTCTTGCACAATTAAAGAAGCCAGATAAAGAACCTGCCACTTGCTTACATTGCAACAGTGTATTGGAGATTATCCCAAATATCACCTTTACACAAGACGACATGTTACTGGAGGATAATCGACATGATCGGCCTCTCTACTACACCGGTTATATCGATACGATGAAGATAGATCGTATCCTCATTGATCCAGGGTCTGCTATAAGTATAATGCCAAAGAGTCTGTTGGATGAACTAAAAATCCCTCTTCACAAGCTTTCCAAGACGGTTACTACTATCCTGGGATTCAATCAAAGCCGAAGCGAGCCTTTGGAAAAGATTCATCTGAAACTTCAGATAGGCGATTTCAGATCCAAAGTCACTTTCTATGTGATCGAGATCGTGGGATCTTATAATCTTTTTCTGGGGAGGCCCTTTCTTCATGAAAATAATGTGGTGCCTTCTACTCTTCATCAATGTTTTAAATACATTGACAACAATGGAAGAGTACAAAAGGAAGTTGCTGATATAAATCCTTTCTATGGGGTTGAAGCTTATTTCAATGATTCCTGGATGTACAAAGAAGAGTATACAAGGGTGATACAAGCTATGGAGAAAGAGGATCCGCAAAGTGAGACCTTGATAATTTCTGTTAAAGGTCAAACTACTCAGCAACAATTTCCTAAACCCTCTGGAGAAGGTTCTTTCATTATTCCAGTGAGCGGACGGATCTCTCCATTACCTCAGTCGTCTACTCAAGATACACTGATCATTCCTGTCAGTGGGTGTACTACAGTTCCTGTATCTGCACATATAAAACAGGATACTCTGGTAATCCCTGTTGGAGGGCGGATTACTCTTCCATCTCAGGCTTCAAGGGAGCTCACCTCTTCGGAGCCATTTGTTATCGATCTTAATCGAAACAAAACTTCCTCTCGTTCTTCTTCTCTCCCTTTAGTCATTGATTTGGCTAAGATTTCTAAGGCTCAGCCTTCACCCAATGTAAATACTATTACTTTTAAATTTAATGAAAAGTCTCCATCTTTGCAGTATATTGATGTGTGTAATCATGTTCATAGTTATTTGCATTTGTTAGATGACTTGAGAACAATAACCATATGAGTTTTACTGACTTTTCATACAGACGTATCCCTAGAATCAGTACAAACTTCATACTTTCTGGTTCCTAGTAGAAAGCCAGGAGACATTCCAATATTCTTCTACAAAGGGCCCCAGAATCCTTCTGATTTAGAAGATGATAACAAAAACGATGATACTGGAAGATTACAACTACGTCGTTATAGTCAGCAATCTAAAGACATCATTAAAAATATGGGCTATGACTTCAGAACTGGCCTTAATAATAGAAAAGGAAGAAAAATGCCTGTTCGGATTCCTCCTCTGAAATATGGAAGGACAAAATGCGGATTAGGTTATATTCCTCCTACTCCTTTTATCAATACTGTCCATGAAGATCCCGAATCTGACGAAGATAAGAGATCTGATTCTTCTAGTACTACCTCTTGGGATTCTGATACAAGTATCGGTGACTCCCACTACAACATTCTGTCTTCCAATATGGTCTCCATTGACAGTTCTGAAAAAAATGATGAAAACGAAGACGAGTTTGAAATCTCACCTGAATCAACACAATGGGCCCAAAGTTTAGATAATCAATGGGAGTTCCGATTCGAGCAAAAAGAACCTCCGACTGAAGACAACTTGTTCAAATAGATGTTGGTAAAGAGGGATCCCCCAAACCAATATTCATTAGTGAAAGTCTTTCAGAAACTGATAAGCAAGACATGATCAAACTTATTCGTGAATACATCGATGTCTTCGCTTGGAGTTATGAAGATATGCCAGGACTTGATCCACAAATCGCAACTCATAAACTCAATATCATGCCGAATGCTAAACCGGTCAAACAACAACAACGACGATTTCGTCCAGACATTATGGATGCAATTGAAGCTGAAGTCAATAAACTCATGGCCTCTGGGTTTATTAGAGAAGAATAACATCCCGATTGGGTGGCTAATATAGTTTCTATCCTTAAAAAGACTGGTAAGATCAGAGTATCCATAGACTACCGCGATCTCAATGCGGCATGTCCTAAAGACGAATTCCCTCTACCAATTACGGATGTTATGATCGATAATACCTGTGGGTTTGAACGGATGTCATTCATGGACGGGTATTCTGGGTACAATCAGATTAAAATGTTTCTAGATGACGAGAAACACACTTCTTTCAGAACGCCGATCGGTACATACTGTTATACAGTTATGCCATTCGGTCTCAAGAATCAGGAGCAACTTATCAACGAGCCATGAGCACTATATTCCGTGAACACTTACGAAAAACAGTCGAATGCTACGTTGATGATATTGCAGTCAAAAGTCGACAAAAAGAGGATCACATCCAAGATTTGAAGACTATTTTTGATCTATTGCGTAAGCATCAATTAAAGATGAACCCTACTAAGTCCTTCTTAGGCATCTCTAGTGGCAAATTTCTCGGCTTTGTCATTACCTCGAAAGGTATACACGTAGATCCTAAGAAGATCAAAGCCATCCAAGAGATGCGTCCTCCACGCACCTTAAAAGAGCTATGCGGATTTCAAGGAAGGATCGCTTATATCAGGAGATTCATCTCTAATCTTTCAGGACGCTGCAGACCATTCAATAAACTTATGAAGAAAGGTGTTTCTTTTGTCTGGAATGATGAATGTCAGAAAGCATTCGATGACATAAAATAATATCTGATGAGCCCTCCAGTATTGGTACCTCCCATCTCAGGAATACCGTTCCTCCTATATACCCGAGCAATGAGTCATTCATTGGGTGCATTGCTCGCTCAAAAGAATAAAAATGGTCATGAACAAGCCATTTACTATCTCAGTCGTACTATGACCGGAGCTGAACCTCGATATTTACCGATCGAAAAAGAATGTCTAGCCCTGATGTTCGCTGTCCAAAAGACACGACATTATATCATTGGCCAGACCATTCATGTCATTTCCAGGATCAATCCTATACGAGTCATGATGAAGAAACCAAGTGTTTTAAATTCTCGATTGGCTAACTGGGGAATTTTACTTGCTCAGTATGATATGCACTATATCCCTCAGAAATCGGTCAAAGGACAAGCATTAGCTGATTTTCTGGCTGCTCATTCAATTCCAGAAAATTCAAAACTCTATGATAAAATCCCAAATGAAGTCTTAGACTCAAACCAAATTGCTGAAGAAGATCTTACTTGGCGTCTATTCTTTGACGGAGCTTCGAGAATAGGTCCTAATGGTGACATTGTCGCTGGGGTTGGAATTGTTCTTGTATCGCCAGAAGGTCTTGCTATCCAAAGAGCTTATTCTCTCGATCAACCATGTTCAAACAATGTAGCTGAGTACAATGCACTGCTTATTGGTCTTTAACTCGCTAAACATCTAAATATTCAACATTTGGAAACGTATGGAGATTCTAAACTCATTATTAATCAGATAAGGGGTACTTATGAAGTTCGCCATCAAGATCTGGTTCCTTATCATAGATCGGCTATATCTATGGCTTCTTTATTTGAAGGATTCTTCATCGAGCATGTTAGACGAGCATATAACACAGAAGCTGATGCTCTTGCTAATCTTGCGGCGGTGTTAGCTATTCCAATTAGACGTCAACAAATGATTGTTGTCTACAATTGAGAATTATTTCATCTCGAAAATAATCTAACTTTAGGACTTCCAGTTGACATTGAAGAGTCAATATCTCATGATGTCAATGCAACAAGAGGATTTGGATTAAGTCATAAATCATTATCATCTTCATCTGATTCTAGAATGGAATTTATCTTCAGTAATTCAGCTGAGACTCAGAATATGGATAAAGATTGGAGACTTCCTTTCTTAGATTTCGTATTGTATGATATTCTTCCAAATATTCTGAGTGAGGTAGCATCTGTCAGACGACGATCACTCAGATTCTATTACAATCATACTACAAAAACCTTATATCGTCGAGCTTATGATGGTTTACTTTTTGATGTATTGCCGGTGATGAGGCTCAACAAATTATTCGCGAAGCACATGATGGAATTTGTGGAGCACATCAGCCTGGACCAAAACTTTAAGACCGTATTCGACGTATGGGTTACTATTGACCCACTTTGGTATCAGATGCCATCGAATATGCAAGGAAGTATAAAGCTTGTCAAATCCATGCAGATTTTATTCATCAACCCTCAGAATTTCTACATCCAACGGCAGCATCATGGCCCTTCGAAGCTTAGGACATGGACATTATTGGTCCGATCAATCCGCCGTCATCAAAAGGTCATCGGTTTATTCTCGCAATAACTGATTATTTCTCCAAATGGGCCGAAGCTATTCCTTTATCCGAAGTCAAAACTTCCAATGTCATCAACTTTATCAAGCATCATGTCATCTACAGATTTGGTATTCCCCGACGCATTATTCATGATAATGGACCACAATTTGTCAGCCAGAAATTTACTCGATTCTGTGACGATCATCAGATCAACAATATGGCTTCTACCGCATATAATCCGGCAGCTAACGGATTAGCAGAAGCTTTCAACAAGACCATCATCAAACTCTTAAAGAAGTTTGTCTCTACTAATAAACGTAATTTGAGTGAGAAACTCGGTGAATGTTTGTGGGCTTACCGTACTACAGTTCGTAATGCTACTAGATGTACACCTTTCTCTCTGGTGTATGGATGCGAAGCTGTTCTTCCATTAGAGATTCAAATTCCTTCTTTAAGGATAGCAATCGCTAATGAACTTACCGTCGAGAATAATGATCGTCTTCGACTTCAGGAATTAGAAGCTCTGGATGAAAAGCGATTATCTGCTCAACAGAATATCGAATTCTATCAAGCTAGAATCTCAAGAGCTTTTAACAAGAAAGTCAGAGTTCGAGCATATCAAAAAGAAGAACTTGTTATAACAGTCAGACGTCCTATGACTATGACTCATATGAGCAAAGACAAATTCGACGCAAAGTGGGAAGGTCCCTATGTTGTGAGCAGAGTTTTCTCAAATGGAGCTTATCAACTCTCAAAACTGGATGGTCGAATTGCTATGATGCCTATTAATGGCAAATTCTTTAAAAAGTATTATGTATAAATATAAATACTTGTAAATCAACAGACAAAGTTCAAGTTCATAAATAAAATTCAAATGTTATTTCATCATATGATAGCACATGATATTAAAGAAGGTCACTATCATCCTTCTCTACATTTGGATGCGGACCGCTGCCGTCCTTCTCGAAAACGCGATCAGCAAAAGAGCTGAGAACTTCTTTGCTGGAAACCACGAGGAATTTACAAGCAGCCATCCTCATGGCTTCCTCTTCTTCAGTCCTTCCTGGATCAAGCAGAAAGTCCAGAATATCTCGTGGTGGCTTGGGTGCAGACAAACCTTCGCCTGCTTCTACCTCCTTCGGCTGCACTGGATCGGCAGGGCGTTCTTCAGTGCCCTTCTGAACCTTCGGGGCGATTTCAGCCTTCTTGGATGCTTCTTCAGACGACATTTTTATGTTGAAGAGTAGAAGTGTTCGTTCTTGTCAGATTTCTGCTATATTTATAGGCAGAAGTTCCTCAAATAAAGAAGCGACACATTCAGCCGACGGTTCGCCCGTTCATTAATGCTTGACGGTTCATCCGTTCATTTATCACATTCATCCGACGGTTCGTCCGTTCATTAATGCCTAACGGTTCATCCGTTCATTTATCACATTCATCCGACGGTTCGCCCGTTCATTATAATCCTACGGTTAACCCGTTCATTCATCATCATCTGACGGTTCATCCATTCATTATCATTCATTTTTGACGGTTTATCCGTTCATTCCATCATTTGTTGGTTTTTTCCGTTCATCCCACATACATTTACGATTCATCATCGTTCATCATCCATGTCAGTATCATATTTATGAAAATGATATCTAGTCTTTTGATTCTCGAGTCCAAAGATCATGAAAAATTGAGTTCAAAGATATTTTTATGTCTGAATTCCATTTTTTCTAATCAGTATTAAACTAAGATCATCTCTGGTTTAATATCATCTGATAGAATTACAAAGTTTATTTGTATATTCTATTCTATAGAAATGTGTCATGTATTATTTACCTCTGAACATATTTTCTATAAATATATTATTATCAAAACAACAAAGTCAAAAATCAGATCAAAACTTCTCATTCGTCTTCATTCAAAATCAAAATATTGATTACAAGTGAAAATGTAAGAGATCTATTTATTAGGAGTTATTAGCTCCTTAATACGATCAAGTACAGTACTCATTTTCTCATCATGAGCTTTGCGAACTCTTTCTGCTGCTTCGACTGTGACATTTTGTTCATCAAAAGTGATAATAGCAGATTGGTGACGGTTAACTTCTTTAATTTGCTCTGCTTGAATCTGCTCTCGCTCTTGTTGAAGAAGTTGACAGCGTTCAGTTTCAGATATACAAGCAGTAATGACCTCAGCTTGCTCCTTTTCCATGAGGGTAATTCGCTCCTGAAGACGAGTCAGTTCCTCTTGCAACTTCTTGAGCTCTTCAGCTTTTGACATTTCATCCTTCTCCAGAAGTTCTACTCTCTGACGAGTAGCTAATATTTCTTCACCCTTTTCTACTAACTTCTCAGATGAAGAAGCAAGAAATTCTTCTAATGCAGCTTGCTGGGCCTGGGCCTCATGCTTCAATTGACTGATCTCAGCCACAGTTAAAGATTGAATATCTTCCTTCTTAGTTTCCCAGTATTTTTGGAAGGTTATCTCTAGTTCATCCAGAAGATGTTCAAAGAAGATACATTGAGATTCGCAGCCAGCATGTCGCAGTGCCAGGAGCGAGAAATTGACCACCGTTCGGAGCTCAGAGAAGGGCATAGCTTCGTCTTTCAAGAAACGCTTGGAGTACGTATCCAGATATGAATAGATGATATCTGAATACATCCCCAGAGTCCTTGCCAATCCCGTCTCAAACCCAGGGGTTGCTGTCATTATTGTGGAAGAAGCTTGTACGTTTTCTATCCTAGGAATTGAAGTATGTGCCACTGGAGAAGTTGGCAAATGCGAGCTCCCTTCATCAACCTCAGTCTGAATAAGTGGAACATGAGTCGAGCTTATTGCTGCAGCAGTTCCTACTAGTCAAAGGAAAAAATAATCAGCATATAAAGAAAAAGAAACAGTAGAAACAGAATTTGAAATAAAATTCTACCAGGCTGAGGTTCATATTCTATATATTGAGGGAGTCTTGCGTCTTCTCGTAGCCGGTCCATGATGGTGTCCGACACCTGCTTCATGTGACTGCTTCCAGCTCCAGAATTACTGGGCACTGGAGCGTTGTCCGGAGATTGAGCAGGTTCGGAGCTGAGTTCCATTCTGTTCCCGCTGACTTTATCTTCATCATAATGAGTAGAAGTGCCAGCATGCCAATCCTCTCCTTCTTCAGCTTCTTCTTCTTCTTCAGTCTCTTTTTTATCCCCAGCTTCAGGATGAGTCTCTGATCCGGAGTCCATGATGTTCACATCTTCATCTATTCCTTGAGATGAATGAATCTCAGGAACAGTAATGATAGCAAGCTCATTATTGACTGCCGGTTCAGTTTTTTTTGGAATATCAGTTCGAAGAATGATGTCTTTACAAACATTCTTCAACAAGTCATCAGCAGCTGACAGCTCGGACGTTGGCACGTCTTCATCGCCTCTAGCCAAAGAAATGTTTTCTTCAACCCGAGTTTCTGGAACTTCCGGTTGTTCCATAACTTCTGCCGGGGCTGGTTCTTCTTCAGAATATTCAATCTGGTCATCCAATGCCTAGATGATGCCCTCTGTCCCATGCTCAAAAGGGATCATCCTCATCTCTGGGGGTTCAGTAGCTACTCCACTTATTGTCGGAGCAGTCATTTCCTGAGCTCGAGTGGACTCTACCTCAACCCGTTCAGCTGAAGTTGCTGGAAGATGAACATAATCAAATTCTGTTTTCTCAGTGGAAGCCGCTTCATTGATCTCTGGCAAGACCCCTCCACTCATAATCGTTTCCAGGAGTTCATTGCCCTTCATTTTACTGACGGTCTTCTTGACGTACCTGCCTCTCGACCTCCTTGTTATCAAAGGAGCATCGTCTTCATCTGTATCTTCGTCTTTATCGGCGGCGTCATCTTCGTTAACTGAGATGCCACCTAAAGATGAAGTGGCAGTTACTGAGACCCCTTTCTTCTTCTTCTTAGATGTCTGAGACTTAGTACTCTTTTTGGAGACTGTCTCAGATTTATCACTTCGCTTCCTCTTAGAAAGGGATACAAATATGGGAGGAAGAACTTCATCAGGAAAATTTTGCTCTTGAAATAAGTCATATAGGGGCTCAACCTCCGCTGTCTCGTCTTCAGGTTCCGGAGAAAATCGTTGAATAACAATCTTCTTCTTCGACCTCTTTGATGGAGCTGGGTCGTCTTCCGCAACAAAAGTCTTCAGATGGAAACTCGGCATGAAGGTGTTCGACGAAACATAGAAGCGAGCATATGTGTAAAGCATCTTCGTCCCCGTGCTGGATAAAGGATTAGGCATAGAGAATACAACTTTTGTATCTCTAGCCGCGAAGTATCTCCAGGCCCGAGCTCCGTCAATAAGCCCTCCACGAGCAGAAAGGCAGGTGGTGGCATTCCCAACATAAAGTTGGTCATATCCGAATTGCCTGGCAAAACGGTTCGATAGATACGGCTCCAGATACGTCATTTCTTCATGACGGTATACCAGATGAGAGGGCCGGATTCTCTGCAACCACTGAAAGGCTACATCATCTAGCCTGTGCCCTTTATCTCCGTCTATCATATTCAAGGGCATGCTCTCATAACCCAGTGGTGGAGGAACACATTGAATGGACCAATGTGACGCTCGATTCAGAATATTTCTGCATTCTGGAAGAGTGTGAACCTTCTAGAAAGTTTCTCCGGAGTACTTCTCCAAAAAGAGACTGCCACTCCCTCCTGCTCCCGGAGGTATCAGACCGTCATGAAGGAGAAGAAGCCAACCATATAGATATGTCAAGGGCATCTCTATTCTTGGGAATTCATCGGTCATCCTCCTCTGATTAGATAGCATATTGGTTACAAAATTCCGAAGACCTACGTTCAGCCTACAGGTCATCGCTGATAATAAGTCTATCTTATAACCATACATAAGGCGCACTGCTGCAAAAATAACGCCTCTATGTATTCTGTCTAGAGAGCTGGAGCCAGGAACGATGAATCTTCTTAACCAAAGAGATAGGAATCCGGCTAAATGACCGTCCCTTGACAGAGTCTTTCCACTCTGTCTCACATACGAGCTGAAGGTGGTTCCAGCTTTAAACTCATACCAGTCTTCATTGATCGTGAAATCCTTGCAGTCATACTTCTCTAGTAGATAAATGATTTCACTCTCAGAGAGAGGCTTGAAGGAGTTAATTTGGTACCATCTCTTCTCGTTTATCTTTTTCTCATCCTTTTCACGGTTCATGAAAAGATAAGACATCCACTTCTGAATGTGGTTGCCGGTTTCTTCCTTAGTACTCTTGTAATACAGAGTACATGTGCCAAAATGGCACATCATCTCTTCAAACAGGTGCACCATCTCCAGATTCTTCTCCGACAGAAAGTTCAGCTCTTCTGTCGTAGGCACATACTCTTCATACGGTAGTGTGTCTGAAGGCAGATGCGAGATGTATTCCATCTCATGAAGGGCAAAGCCCATCTCCCCTTTGGGAGTCATAAATGTCCCCGTCCTGTGGTTATACCTCTCAACCAAGGCCAGGAACAGAAAGGGGTTGGGTCTGAAGCTGTAGGAGGAATTGACGATCGCGTCATAAAGGTTTATCTTTTTCAGCTCACTCTCAAACTTCTCCAGAGCCCAATGGACCAAAGTCCTCCACCTCATGTTCTCCTGATTCATTAAGTCATTCATCCTCGATGTCGAATCAGTGGGGTAGAATGCCTTTTCGTTTGCCATGAATTCATTTATGAAAACAGGCATCCTTAATGGCATCAATATTGATGACTCTTCGGGTGGTACACATCCCGGCTTCAAACCTCGAAACACGGATACATGATTCTCTGGAGAACTGAAGAATCCCTCCTTTCTGTAAATGATATGGCTCGCCTTTGCCTGCTGATATTCTGTTAAGTACCAGGACATCTTTCTGGGATAACTGGCATGCATGAATCTCATGATAGATAAGCCCCTAGAAACCTTCGGCCAGTACATGGGCTGTCTTGCATCACCATCGAAATAGAAGCAGACCTTCTCTCTGATGCCCTTTGGTTGTGACTTCTGTGCTATGGCATCCCCGAACAGAAATGCTGGTTTCTTGTGAAACACCAAATCAGGACTCTGAAAGGGTTTACTATTCATCAGACAGAGTAGAGTTGTATAGTCTTGATTTGTCAACAACGACAGTCTGGCTTCTGGAAGGTCAAACTGAGGAAATTGCACATGAGATAAATCATGTTTAAATAAAAAACTCAGGTGCCCTTCATAATCTGTCTCTTCACTTCGGATGTTCACTACAAAAAATAAAAGAAGACAAGGTCAGATGTGTTTCAGTAAAATCTATGTCTACGAGCCTTATGCGTGTATAGCAGTGTTCGAAGGAAATTTCATAAGTCACGCAGACTTCAGACAGATATACTATCAAGACACGCTGAATGATTTATTCACGCAGGTGATTAATTCATGCAAAGTCCAGACAGATTAGAATGAAAGTCACGTATCATTGCCAGAATCACATTTAAGTGAAAATGACAAAAATACGCTGACGGATCAAGACTAATCTATCCAGAGGATGACTCTCAGAAGCTGCGTAAATAATTCAACATTGACATCTCTGCCAACATGTGAAAAATCACGCAGAGTCATGAAAGCTGCGTGAATAATTCAACATGGACATTTCTGCCAACATATGAAAAAATTACGTAGAGTCATGAAAGATGCGTGAATAATTTAAACATTGACATCCCTGCCAATACATGAAAAATCACGCAGAGTCATGAGAGCCATGCTCATTTGCGTGAAACACAGAGCTTCGTAAACACAAATATGTGAAGTATGGCCGACGCTAAAGAGGGGGCATACTTTATTAATATCCTGTGCCCTAAGAAGGGGAGATATATTTCTGAAGTTCATTATTTGTCTTAAGATCCTAAGATTTCTATGTGGAGTTCATCTTCATTAAAGTCATCTTCATCAAGTCATCTTCAACAGTTCGTATCCCCATCCATCACTTACGCTGCATATGAGGATGCATGACTTCGTGTCGAGGGAGTCTGTCGGTGGTGGTACGCGATGAAGTCGCAAGAGCTTTCCCCTTGGCCTGAGCGTCGATTTTCTTAGGAGCCATTGCTGCTGAGAAGGGGAAGAAGAAGTCGGGGAAGATGAAGTTCGTCGGGGAAGATGAAGTTTCTCTTCTGTGGATTTTCTCTCTCTAAAGCAAGTAAAGAAAGAAAGAAGTGATTTATGGCTTATTTATAGGCTCATGAAGAATTCCAAACGGCAACATCATTATTTGCCTCGATTTAGGAGCTTTGCACGGGATCCTAACTGCACAGAATCCCAACAGTCCAATCATTTCGGAGTAAATCTCTTTTTAAAGTCATCTCAGCGTGACTAAATTTATTTTATCATCTCGATTTCAAAGTATTTCGAAATAATTTATCATTTTTCGAAAACTTTGAAGGGGGTTTTGTAGGCCTCAAAAAAATGAAAGTCACGCTGAGTTGATCAGGAAAAAGTCTAAAAGTCACGCTGAGTTGATCAAGACAATGTTTAAAAGTTACGCTGGTTTCTACCAGACTATTTCCTCAAATATACGCAGAGACAGCTCATTATTTGTCAGAGTGTCATTATGACAGACAGCACGACAGTCAAAGAATGTCTCCTCGTATGCCACGTATGTACGGAACTCGAGAGATCACAGCCGACTATTGCGTGACTTTCGAAATCTTCTTCAACAAGACTCAGCCTTCATCAAGTTGGCGTACCAAAAGAGCTTATTTTCATTTAATGCGACTGACAAGGCAATCAATGTCAGAGATTTTGTGTTAGTCGAGGCACGTCGAATCAAGACAGCTGGCAGTTCTGACTCAAGTCTGCGTGTATTTTGAACTTCTATGTTCCTTCCTCAAGCTTGCGTGAATTCTGAGCTTTCTGCTTCCAGTTAGCGTGTATTTTGAAACCTTCTATCCAAAGTCTGCGTAGATTTCGTCCTCAACAAGGCTGCGTGGATTTCGTCCTCAACAAGCCTGCGTGGATTTCATCAAATTGGAGTACGTGGCAGCCATGCCACCGATCTCTCACCTGCGTGTCCTGTAACTTGCACACGACTCATGCACGATTGCCATGTGTCCAACAGTTACAGGCCACGTCCAGTAACTGCTCATAACCTTGCATATGTTAAATCCTGCGTGATTTTCAACTATGCACAGGTTGTGAAGACAGTTATCTTTTCAGTTATTTTTGACTCTATAAATAGAGTTCTTTTTTTCATTCATCGTACAGATACATAGATATCTAAATTGCTGTCGAATTTTTGAGAGCTTTTCTTCTTCGCATCGTCTAAGAGATAAAGCGATCGTCTTCTAGATCGGATTCCTACAGTTGTATTTTCCCAGAAACACAATAAATAAAGTAAATTTATTTATGGAAAATAGTAACTTGATTGACAAATCCTAGGGTTTATCATGTATGACTGAAACTCTTGCTAGTCTTGATATTTTGTACGACTAGCTTCATGATCATCCGAATATATAATGTATGGGATGCCTTACTATTGTATATTTGGTGCTCTGATGTCACGCCCCAGAACCAGAATACTGGAGAGCGGGGGAAGACATAGCCAGCTACGTATATTGAAATAGAAACCACCTCGATATACGGTCACGGCTGTCTAGATATATGAGGGTTTACTACAAGCCAACAGTCTCTTATGGTCCTGAACAAGCCTAAGGTCTCAATCACAAGCAAGTAAGTAAGGTTGCAAGATGTATGATCATTAAATATACAATAATAAGGCGTCCCAAATATTACATATTCAGCTGATCATGAAGCTAGTCGTTACAAAATGTTAGGACTAGCAAGAGTTTAGTCGTACATGATCAACCCTAGGATTTGTTAATCATGTTCACAGCCCGTAGGCAGACAGTAAGTAAAGTGCATCGAGCTAACAGGTGCTCGTCGGCTAAACGCCTCAAAAGAATAATTTTACAATAGAGTGAGCGAAACAAAATAGAAAACCCACTCGTAGCCCGAGTTCCGTCTAGTTGCCACCATTGGGCTGGAAGCTTGGTAGATCCTTGGGAGCTGCTCCGAAATCTGGCCACACAAAACCAGCTGGGTCAACCCCAGAAAGAGCAAGTGCCACAAGGGGGCCACGAAATAAGAACAAAAGCCAGCAATTAGCACAAGAAAGATCTAATATTAAAACTAAAATTTACGAAAACATGTCAGGATGATATACGACGAGATAACCATGGAACTATTCCGACAGCCAGGTTACAACCCGTAAACCAAACAAGGACCGGGGTTGTAACCCTTCATCTGAACAGAACTTGGTTTCCTACCATTTATCGGCAAGATAATAATGTAAGAAATCAAGACAAGAAACAATCTTGTACTGGGTCAAGACATGGCTAGACTGGTTATACCTCATTCAATCAATCACGGCCAAGCAGATACTACGGCTTACTACTTTAACTAACTAGGGTTATCACAGGCCTAATTACTAACAAGATGCAATGAGATGATTCCACGACCACAAGCCCTGCAGACCATCCAGGATACCCAGGTCGAAAATTAGGGGTTGAATTCAGGTGGGTACATCGTCCAGGAACGCATGTACCCTTAGGTGACTTAGAAGGTGCAATACATGACAGTGTGCTGGAAATGCGCCCTACTCGTCGGCAGGCTACAGATCCCAAGAGCGCCCAGGTAACGGGATTGCCTGTAGTTGTGTCATCTCTTCATGACTACTGTGTTATTCTAGTTATTAACCTTAACCCATTTTAGTAGGTACTCCTGACCGTGGTACTCAGAAGTTCCATCCTAGACATGATACAAGACAGGACAAGTGGATTTAACAAGCAAGCAAGAAAGAACTACCCACGGTGTCAAGACAGGTCAAGTTAAGTTAGCCGTCGCAACAGCGTTAAGTTATCAAGTCATGCCACAAGTCAGGAGTGTGCCGCCATGGGCCACTATCAAGTCAGGTTGGTCATGTCAGGAGTGCACCACTATGGGTCACTGTCGTGTTATGCTAGTTCCTTGTCATACCATGCCATGTACAATAGTCATTCCAAACATATTAAGTAAAATCAAGTGCACCACTACAGGGTTATAGAAGAGCCAAGCTTAAAGAAATAAGACCAAAACTCCAAGAGCCGAAGGGTTAAGCAAGGGGTTCAGGGTACAGCGTACGCACAAGGGCACGTACAGCGTACGCACAAAAGCACGCACGTAGGAGAGCTAAAGTACGCACAAAAGCACGCACGCAAAAGAGCTGCGTATGCGAAAAGACACGCACGCAGGAGAGCTGCGTACGCGAAAAGACACGCACGCAGGAGAGCTGCGTACGCGAAAAGTCACGCACGCAAGAGAGCTGCGTACACGAAAGTCACGTACGCAAGAGAGCTGCGTACGCACAAAAGCACGCAAGCAGATAGCTGCGTACGCAAAAAGTCACACACGCAAGAGAGCTGCGTACGCGAAAAGTCACGCACGTAAGAGAGCGGCGTACGCAAAAAGTCACGCATGCAAGAGAGCGGCGTACGCAAAAAGTTATGCACGCAAGAGAGCGGCGTACGCGAAAAGTCACGCACGCAAGAGAGCGGCGTACGCGAAAAGTCACGCACGCAAGAGAGCGGCGTACGCGAAAAGTCACGCACGCAAGAGAGCGGCGTATGCGAAAAGTCACGCACGCAAGAGAGCGGCGTACGAAAAAAGTCACGCATGCAAGAGAGCGGCGTACGCAAAAAGTCACGCATGCAGGGAGCTGCGTATGCGTAAAAACACGTACGCAGGGGAAAGGATCTTCTTCTTCATGGCTGAGAAGAAGCTCTCATGGCTCCCAGGACTTCAAGCTTCACAACTTGGCCATCCGAACTCCAAATCCGGATTTCCAAAGCTCCAACAAGGGTGGAATTGAACTCTCTTCCACATGGAAACATCAAAACCCATAGAAATCCAACTTAAGTAGATCAAAACCATGCAAAACCGAAAATAGGGAAAACTTAGATCTAGAACAATGGAGACTCCAAATCACAAAATACCAAGTTCTAATGTTGGTCACCATGTCCTAAACTAGCAAATGGACAAATAAAAGAGGGTTCTCATGTGGTGGCATGGTGCACTTGCCTATGGGTGGGTGTTGTGTAGAGGAAGGAGAAGAGTGTTGTGTAGAGGAAGGAGAAGAAGAAAATAATGGTGGTTTATGAAGAGAGAGAAAAAGTTGGTGGAGTTATAAAGAGGGTAGGATGTGGTGTGTTGAGGGTGGAGAATAGGTTAAGGTGATCCAATGCTCATTAAACCAAACCAAACCCAATCCAATTAAAACCGAGCCATGTCAAAAACCCAAGAATACAAAAAATACCAAAATTCCATAAGTTGAGAAAAAATAAAAATACATGCCAAAATCCAGATACGAGAATAAATACAAAATACGGGAAAAATACGAGAAATGAGGGTGACAACTCTACCCACCTTAAAAGAATTCCGTCCTCGGAATTTAATCAAGGAGCTATAGATTGTCACGACAAGCTACATTAAGCACAGGCAAGTTACACTAAGCAGTTCAATCATACAATCATACAATGCAAGCAAGGAAGGGAAAACGTAAGGCATAAGAAAGACATTATACCTCACGAGTCAAACAGGTAGGGATATCGCGATCGGATGTCGTCCTCACGCTCCCACGTTGACTCACCTAGAGAGTGATGACCCCAAGCAACACGGACTAATTTAATAGTCTTGTTCTTGAGTATCTTCTCCCTTCGGTCCAATATAGACACGGGCCTCTCCTCATACGAAAGGTTGGTACCAACAACCAATTCCAAATGGTCTAGGATGTGGCTCGGGTCCGAAATATACCGTCATAATTGGGACACATGGAATACATCATGCACCTCACTTAGTAACGACGGAAGAACGAGACGATAGGATACATCTCCTACTCGCTCTAGAATATCGAACGGCCCTATATACCTAGGACTAAGCTTTTCCCGCACGCCAAAGCGAATGACGCCGTGGTTAGACGAGATCCTAAGGAATACATGGTCGCCGACAGCAAATTCTAAGGGACGTCGATGAGCATCGACCCAATGGCGCTGGCGGTCCTGGGCAACTCGGAGGTGATCTCTGACCTTCTTGACCACTTCAACCGTCTGGAAAATCAATTCGGGTCCGAGCATCTGCCTCTCCCCGACATCGTCCCATGCTAGCGGGGATCTGCACTTCCTGCCATAAAGAGCCTCGAAAGGTGCCATCTGGATGCTGGCCTGATAACTGTTATTGTACGAGAATTCTACCAGGTGCAGATGATTCTTCCATGAACCACCGAAGTCAAGGATACAGGATCTCAACATATCTTCAAGAGTCTGGATTGTGCGCTCTGACTGACCATCCGTCTGCGGGTGATAAGCTGAGCTAAATTGAAGGCGAGTCCCCAAACTCTTCTGCAAGCTGCGCCAAAAGTGTGATGTGAATCTTGAATCCCTGTCCGAGGTGATGCTGACTGGCACCCCGTGAAGCCTGACGATTTGCCTGAGATACATCTCTGCTAACTGCGCCATCGACTGTCCAACTCTGAATGGGAGAAAGTGTGCCACCTTGGTAAGCCTGTCCACAATTACCCAAATAGCATCTCTGCCGGCCGGAGATCTGGGCAATCCGGTCACGAAATCTATGGTTATATGTTCCCATTTCCATTCTGGGATCGGTAAGGGTTGAAGAAGTCCAGCGGGCCTCTGATGTTCAGCTTTAACCTGTTGGCAAACCAAACACCGAGAGACAAACCGGGCTATCTCCCTCTTCATGCCATTCCACCAGAAATGCTGATGAATATCACGGTACATCTTCGTACCATCCGGATGAATAGAATATTGCGAACTGTGGGCTTCTGCCATGACTTCCCTTCTGATATCTCTACTGGGTACACAAAGACGAGTGCCGTGCCGAAGTGTACCGTCTTCATGGATACGTAACTCTGGCCTTCTTCCTGCTTCACACTCTGCTCTGAGTTGCTGGATCTTGGAATCTGTTGACTGCGCCACCCGGATTCTCTCAACTATGCTGGACTGTACCTGTAGACTGGCCATCAATGCCATGCTGGTTGGAAGAACCACTTCAATTCCCATCTTCTAAAGATCTGCCAATAATTCTGGTTGTGCCGTCAGAAAATAAACTCCGGCTCTCCTGCTCAATGCATCTGCTACAACGTTGGCCTTCCCGGGATGATACTACAAATCCACATCATAGTCCACTAGTAGCTCGAGCCATCTTCTCTGCCGCATATTAAGGTCCTTCTGGGTGAAAACATACTTCAGGCTCTTATGATCAGTAAAGATCTCCAATCTATCTCCGTACAAGTAGTGTCTCCACAACTTCAAAGCAAACACTATCGCCGCCAATTCCAAGTCGTGGGTCGAGTAATTCTTCTCATGATCACGTAGTTGACGTGACGCATAAGATATTACCTTCCCATGCTGCATCAAGACACACCCCAATCCTCTGCCTGAAGCGTCGCAATAAACTGTGAATCCTCCGATCCCATCTGGAAGGGTGAGAATGGGAGCCGTTATCAAGCCTTGCTTCAACTTTTCAAATGATTTCTGATACTCTGCTGTCCAAACAAATGGCACATCCTTGCGGGTCAACTGGGTCATCGGTGCCGAAATCCTTGCAAAATCTGAAACGAACCGCCGGTAGTAGCCGGCCAATCCAAGGAAGCTGCGAACCTCTGCCATTGAGCTGGGTACCGGCCATGACTCGATAGCCATAATCTTCTGGGGATCCACTTCCACCCCTCCTCGGATAATGATGTGACCCAAGTATGAAATACGATCGAGCCAAAACTCGTATTTACTGAATTTGGCGTACAACTGATGCTCCCTAAGCGTCTGGAGGACGACTCTGAGATGCTGCTCATGCTCTGCTTCACTCTTGCTGTAGATCAGGATGTCATCTAGGAACACGATCACAAATTGATCCAAGTAAGGCATGAAAATGCGATTCATGAGGTCCATGAATACGGCCGGCTCATTGGTCGCTCCAAAGGGCATAACAAGGAACTCCCAATGTCCATACCTCGATCTGAATGCTGTCTTCGGGATGTGCTACTCTCTGACTCTGATCTGGTGGTATCCCGATCGCAAGTCGATCTTCGAAAACACTGAAGCCCCTCTGAGCTGATCAAACAAGTCATCTATCCTCGGAAGAGGGTATCTGTTCTTGATTGTCACCGAATTCAAGGTACGATAATCAACACATAGCCTGGACGTACCATCCTTCTTTTTTACAAGAAGCATCGGGGCTCCTCAAGGCGATCTACTAGCACAGATGAACCCCTTGGTCCTCAGTTCTTCAATCATCTTGTATAAAATCTCCAACTCTGAAGGCGCCATCCTGTAGACTCGTTCTGATACTGGTGCTGTCCCGGGAATCAAGTCTATAGTGAACTCAATCTCCCGCTCCGACGGCATCCCTGGAAGCTCCTATGGAAAGACATCTGGAAACTCTTCAACTATCCGGGGTAACTGCACTGCTGCTACTGCCATCTGCAATGCTGGAGGAGATGGCTCCACTGCGTCTCTGGAAAATGAAAACTCTGGCTCGTCGGGGATACTAAAGACAACTCTGCCAATATGGCAGTCTATCCTAGCATACTGGTTCCTCAACCAATCCATGCCTAGGACTACATCATAGTCTGCCATAGGAAACTCTATGAATCTAGCGGGGAACTCCCTACCGCTAACTACGATCCGACACGAGGAAAACACTCGATCTACTCCCACAAGGCTATTACCAGTAAGTATATTGAGCCTCACTGATAATGACTCGGGCTCCAATCCTATCCGTGTCGCGAATCGTGCAGACATAAATGAATGCGATGCACCAGAATCAAATAATACAGACGCTGGAGAGAAGTTGACGAGAATAGTACCTGCCACAACCTCACCTGGTGCAACTTCTTCTTCCATAGCCATCATCATGGCCTGACCTTGTCCTCTGGCTGCTGGTCCCCTCTGCTGGAAACCTCTCTGCCTATTCTGGATCTGAGCTTGGGCTTGTGCATACTGTTGGGGGTGTTGTTGCTGGAATGCCTGAGACTGAGGCGGCAAGGGCCTCGAAGACTGATACTGCTGCTGCGGAACTGGTGCTGGGGCCGGTCCTCTCACCGAAGAACTAGAAGGGTTGGATGCTGATGAACCACCCCTATTCGGGCAAGCCACTATCCTATGGTCTGCTGCTCCACAAGCTAGGCACAATCCCTGCGCCCTGCGACAGTCTGCCACCACATGCCCTGGCTTCCCGCAATAAGAACATCCCATCGCGGAAGTCTGCTTCTGCTTCTGCTGCTGCGGGTACGTCGGGGTCGAATGCTGAACCAACGTTACTGAGGCCGCCCGCCTCGGAGTTCCAATGGTCAATCCCCTAGTTGTCGGGGCTGGAGCTGATGATTGGTACATCTGACTGTGGGACTGTTTTCTACCTCCGGTCCTATCCACGATCCTCTGGGAGGTGTACTCATTCCTCCTAGCTGATCTCAAGATTGCATCGAACGTCTGGTGCTCGAACTGCTCAACCGCCAATAAGATCTCCAAATGCAGTCCCTGCTGGAACCGCTGGGCCCTATCAAACTCGGTCGCCACCAAGGTGGGGGCAAACCTACTGAGTCTAGAAAACTCCGATGCATAACTGTCGACTGTTCTGCCTCCTTGCTTCAAGTTGGTAAATCTGGTCTGCAGGTCGTACCGAGCCACAGCATCGAAATACTTCGTCTGGAATCTCTCTCTAAACACTGCCCAAGCAATGGGTGCCACTAATCCCATAGCTTGCGCTGCCCACCAACTGCGAGCCAAGTCCAACAACTGCAGGCGTACCACCGCCACCTTCTCATTCTCGGGTGTCCTAGCTGCTTCCAGAATCACCTCGGTATCCTGAAGCCATGCATCTGCGGCAATCGCATCCTCGCTACCGTCGAAGAAAGGAGGGTTCAATCGCTTGAAGCTGTTGGCCGCCTGGTTCCCTGGATGTCCGCCTCGGGTCAAAGCATCTTGAACTGTCTGGTGCAGGGCGTCGCTTCGACGATCCTGGGAAGCTATCAAGGTTCTGATGAGGCCTACTAAGGTACCATCATCTGGCTCTGCGGGCTGGACGGGCCGAACTGGTGACTCTCCTCCAGTAGGCACAACTCTGGAGGCTACCCCGGAATGCTGGGCTTGATCTCCAGGTTGCTGCTGGTCCATAGGAGGTGCTCCTCCTTGCTGATCGACAGGGTCAGGTACAGTGCCACTGAGGAAGACGACACAGGGAAACAATAAGGAAGGGCCAGGACAGATCAACGATACAAGCATGTAATCAGGGCAAGAATTTCAGGGATTTGAAAATACGGGCGGAGATCAAGGGCGAATACTGATTGAGACATCTATTCGATAAACCCTCACATTTCTTGATTGACAAGACCTGTATGGGCCACCACTTAAACCAAGTCACGTCCCAGAACCAGAATACTGGAGAGCGGGGACAGACATAGCCAGCTACGTATATTGAAATAGAAACCACCTTGATATACGGTCACGGCTGTCTAGATATATGAGGGTTTACTACAAGCCAACAGTCTCTTATGGTCCTGAACAAGCCTAAGGTCTCAATCACAAACAAGTAAGTAAGGTTGCAAGATGTATGATCATTAAATATACAATAATAAGGCGTCCCAAATATTATATATTCAGCTGATCATGAAGCTAGTCGTTACAAAATGTTAGGACTAGCAAGAGTTTAGTCGTACATGATCAACCCTAGGATTTGTTAATCATGTTCACAGCCCGTAGGCAGATAGTAAGTAAAGTGCATCGAGCTAACAGGTGCTCGTCGGCTAAACGTCTCAAAAGAATAATTTTACAATAGAGTGAGCGAAACAAAATAGAAAACCCACTCGTAGCCCGGGTTCCGTCTAGTTGCCACCATTGGGCTGGAAGCTTGGTAGATCCTCGGGAGCTGCTCCGAAATCTAGCCACACAAAACCAGCTGGATCAACCCCAGAAAGAGCAAGTGCCACAAGGGGGCCACGAAATAAGAACAAAAGCCAGCAATTAGCACAAGAAAGATCTAATATTAAAACTAAAATTTACGAAAATATGTCAGGATGATATACGACGAGATAACCATGGAACTATTCCGACAGCCAGGTTACAACCCGTAAACCAAACAAGGACCGGGGTTGAAACCCTTCATCTGAACAGAACTTGGTTTCCCACTATTTATCGGCAAGATAATAATGTAAGAAATCAAGACAGGAAACAATCTTGTACTGGGTCAAGACATGGCTAGACTGGTTATACCTCATTCAATCAATCACGGCCAAGCAGATACTACGGCTTACTACTTTAACTAACTAGGGTTATCACAGGCCTAATTACTAACAAGATGCAATGAGATGATTCCACAACCACAAGCCTTGCAGACCATCCAGGTTACCCAGGTCAAAAATTAGGGGTTGAATTCAGGTGGGTACATCGTCCAGGAACGCATGTACCCTTAGGTGACTTAGAAGGTGCAACACATGACAGTGTGCTGGAAATGCGCCCTACTCGTCGGTAGGCTACAGATCCCAAGAGCGTCCAGGTAACGGGATTGCCTGTAGCTGTGTCATCTCTTCATGACTACTGTGTTATTCTAGTTATTAACCTTAACCTATTTTAGTAGGTACTCCTGACCGTGGTACTCAGGAGTTTCATCCTAGACATGATGCAAGACAGGACAAGTGGATTTAACAAGCAAGCAAGAAAGAACTACCCACGGTGTCAAGACAGGTCAAGTTAAGTTAGCCGTCACAACATCGTTAAGTTATCAAGTCATGCTACAAGTCAGGAGTGCGCCGCCACGGGCCACTATCAAGTCAGGTTGGTCATGTCAGGAGTGCACCACTATCGGTCACTGTCGTGTTATGCTAGTTCCTTGTCATACCATGCCATGTACAATAGTCATTCCAAACATATTAATAAAAATGAAGTTCATGACAAAAGGGTTATAGAAGAGCCAAGCTTGAAGAAATAAGACCAAAACTCCAAGAGCCAAAGGGTTAAGCAAGGGGTTTAGGGTGCAGCGTACGCACAAGGGCACGCACAGCGTACGCACAAAAGTACGCACGCAGGAGAGCTAAAGTACGCACAAAAGCACGCACGCAAGAGAGCTGCGTATGCGAAAAGACACGCACGCAGGAGAGCTGCGTACGCGAAAAGACACGCACGCAGGAGAGCTGCGTACGCGAAAAGTCATGCACGCAAGAGAGCTGCGTACGCGAAAGTCACGCACGCAAGAGAGCTGCGTACGCACAAAAGCACGCACGCAGGAAGCTGCGTACGTGAAAAGTCACGCACGCAAGAGAGCTGCGTATGCAAAAAGTCACGCACGCAAGAGAGCTGCGTACGCGAAAAGTCACGCACGCAAGAGAGCGGCGTACGCAAAAAGTCACGCATGCAAGAGAGCCGCGTACGCAAAAAGTCACGCATGTAAGAGAGCGGCGTACGCAAAAAGTCACGCACGCAAGAGAGCGGCGTACGCGAAAAGTCACGCACGCAGGGAGCTGCGTACGCGTAAAAACACGTACACAGGGGAAAGGATCTTCTTCTCCATGTCTGAGAAGAAGCTCTCATGGCTCCCAGGACTTCAAGCTTCACAACTTGGCCATCCGAACTCCAAATCCGGATTTCCAAAGCTCCAACAAGGGTGGAATTGAACTCTCTTCCACATGGAAACATCAAAACCTATAGAAATCCAACTTAAGTAGATCAAAACCATACAGAACCAAAAATAGAGAAAACTTAGATCTAGAACAATGGAGACTCCAAATCACAAAATACCAAGTTCTAATGTTGATCACCATGTCCTAAACTAGCAAATGGACAAATAAAAGATGGTTCTCATGTGGTGGCAAGGTGCACTTGCATATGGGTGGGTGTTGTATAGAGGAAGGAGAAGAGTGTTGTGTAGAGGAAGGAGAAGAAGAAAATAATGGTGGTTTATGAAGAGAGAGAAAAAGTTGGTGGAGTTATAAAGAGGGTGGGATTTGGTGTGTTGAGGGTGGAGAATAGGTTAAGGTGATCCAATGCTCATTAAACCAAACCAAACCCAATCCAATTAAAACCGAGCCATGTCAAAAACCCAAGAATACGAGAAATACAAAATTCCACAAGTTGAAAAAAAATAAAAATACATGCCAAAATTCAGATACGAGTATAAATACGAAATACGGGAAATATACGGGAAATGAGGGTGACATCTGACATCTTGTGACTATTATTGCTTGCTTGAGATTGAGACAATAGGCTTATTCATGACCATAGGTGACTGATGGATTGTTGTTAAACCCTCATGTATCTTGACAGCCGTGACCGTATAGCGAGGTGGATTGTACTTCAATATACGTAGCTGGCTATGTACGCCCCCGCTCTCCAGTATTCTGGTTCTGGGGTATTACATGGTTTAAGTAGTGGCCCATGCATGTCTTAAAAATCAAGATATATGGGAGTTTACCGAATAGATGTCTCAATCAGTACTTGTCCTTGATCTCTGCTCATATCTTCTAAATACCTAAAAATCTTGTCCTGATCACATGTTTGTATCATTGATCTGTCCTGGTCCTTCATTATTTTCCCTATTTCGTCTTCTTCAGCGGTATTGTTCCTGGTCCTACCGATCGGCAAGGTGGAGCACCTCCCGTGGACCAGCAGCAACCCAGAGATCAAGTCCAGCATTCAGGAGTAGCCTCCAGGGTCGTGTCTATTGGAGGAGAGCCACTAGTTCAGCCCGTCCAGCCTATAGAGCCTGATGATGGCACTTTGGTGGGTCTTATCAGGTCATTATTAGCTTTCCAGGATCGTCGAGGAGATGCCTTGTACCAGGCGGTGGCAGATGCCTTGACCAGAGGAGGTCATCAGGGGAACAATGCGACCAACAGCTTCAAGCGCTTGAACCCTCCATTCTTCGACGGCAGTGAAGATGCTATCACTGCTGATGCTTGGCTTCAGAACACAGAGGTGATTCTATAAGCAGCCAGCTCCATAAGACGAGAAGGTGGCCGTGGTGCGCCTGCAGTTATTGGATCTTGCCCGCAGCTGGTGGGCGGCGCAGGCCGTTGGATTATTAGCACCCATTGCTTGGGCAGTATTCAGAGAGAGATTCCAGACTAAGTATTTCGATGCTGTAGCTCGGTATGATCTACAGATGAGGTTCACCAATCTAAAGCAGATGGACAGGACGGTCGACAGATATGCGGTCGAGTTTTTGAGACTCAGTCGGTTTGCTCCCACCTTGGTAGCGACCGAGTTCGATAGAGCCCAGCGGTTCTAGCATGGGCTCCATCTCAAAATTTTGCTGGCAGTGGAGCAGTTTGAGCATCAGACTTTTGATGCGGTGTTGAGAGCAGCTATGAGGTACGATTATACCTCCCAGAGGATCGTGGATAGGACCGGGGGTCGGAAGCGATCCTACGGCCAGATGAATCAATCTTTAGCACCAGCCCCGACAGCCAGGGCTTTGACCATTGGAGCTCCGAGGCGGGCGGCCTCAGTGACGTCGGTTCAGCATTCAATCCCGACGTACCCTCAGCAGCAGAAGCAGAAGCACCCTTCTGCAGTAAAATGTTCTCATTGCGGAAAGCCATGGCATGTGGTGGCAGAATGTCGCAGGGCGCAGGGATTGTGCTTGGCTTGTGGAGCAGCAGATTATAAGATTGGATCCTGCCTGAACAGGGGGAGTTCATCGACCTTCTCTAGTCCTATAGTTGGAGGACCAGCACCAGTCCGGCAGCAGCAGCAGTACCCGTTTACGAGGCCATTATCGACACAGGCCCAGGCATTCCAGCAGCAGAGACCACAACAGTATGTCCAAGCCTAAGCCCTGATCCGGAGCAGGCAGAGAAATATTCAGCAGAGGGGACCCTCACCCAGAGGACATGGTCAAGTGATGGCTTTGACCATGGGAGAAGAAGGATTAGCACTAGGTGAGGTAGTGGCAGGTACTATTTTCGTCAACACCTTTCTAGCTTCAGTATTATTTGATTCTGGTGCCTCACATTCATTTATATCTGTACGATTCGTGACACGGATAGGACTGGAGCCCGAGTCATTATCAGTATGGCTCAATATACTTACTGGTAATGGGCTTGTGGGAGTAGATAGAGTATTTTTCTCGTATCGGATCGTAATTAGCGATAGAGAGTTTCCCTCTAGGTTGATAGAGTTCCCGATGGCCTATTATGATGTGGTCTTATGGATGGATTGGTTGAGGGACCAGTATGCTAGGATAGACTGCCACATTGGCAGGGTTATTTTTAGCATTCCCGGTGAGCCATAGTTTTCCTTCTCCCGAGGCGAAGTTGAACCTTCTCCTCTAGTGTTGCGGATGGCAGTAGCAGCAGTGTAGTTGTCCCAGATAGTCGAGGAGTTTTCAGATGTTTTTCTAGAAGAGCTTCCAGGGATGCCGCCAGAGCGGAAGATCGAGTTCACTATCGACTTGATTCCCAGGACAGCCAAGTGTCAGAGAGAGTCTACAGGATGGCACCGTCAGAGCTAGAGTTATTGTATAAGATGATTGAAGAACTTAGAACCAAGGGATTCATTCGTGCTAGTGGATCGCCTTGGGGAGCCTCGATGCTTCTTGTGAAAAAGAAGGATGGTACATCCAGATTATGTGTAGATTATCGTACCTTGAACTCAGTGACAATCAAGAACAGATACTCTCTTCCGAGGATAGATGACTTGTTTGATCAACTTAAAGGGGCAGCAGTATTCTCGAAGATCGACTTGCGCTCAGGATATCATCAGATCAGAGTCAGAGAGCAGAATATCCCGAAGACAGCTTTCAGATTCCGGTATGGGCATTGGGAGTTCCTTGTTGTGCCATTTGGAGCAACCAATGCACCGACTGTATTCATGGACCTCATGAATCGCATCTTCATGCCTTATTTGGATCAGTTCGTAATTGTGTTCCTAGAGGACATCCTGGTCTACAGCAAGAGTGAGGCAGAGCATGAGCAGCTTCTTAGAGTGGTTCTTCAGATTCTCAGAGAACACCAGTTATATGCCAAGTTCAGTAAATACGAGTTCTGGCTCGATCACATTTCATACTTGGGTCATATCATCACCAGAAGAGGAGTAGAAGTGGATCTCCAGAAGATCGTGGCTATTGAGTCGTGGCCAGTACCCAGCACAGTTGTAGAAGTTCACAGTTTTCTTGGTTTGGCCGGCTACTACCGGTGATTTGTTTCAGAATTTGCTCGAATTTCAGCGCCATTGACCCAGTTGACCCGCAAGGATGTGTAGTTTGCTTGAACAGCAGGGTGCCAGGATTCTTTTGAGAAGTTGAAGCGAGGCTTGATGACGGCACCCATTCTCACGCTTCCAGATAGGACCAGGGGATTCTTAGTATATTGTGATGCATCAAACAGAGGTTTAGGATGTGTTTTGATGCAGCATGGGAAGGTAATAGCTTATGCGTCACGTCAACTTCGTGATCATGAGAAGAATTACCAAACCCATGACTTGGAGCAGGCATCAGTAGTGTTTGCACTTAAATTATGGAGACACTAGTTGTATGGAGATAGGGTGGAGATTTTCATCGACCACAAGAGCCTGAAGTATGCGTTCACTCAGAAGGATCTCAACATGCGTCGGAAGAGATGGCTAGAGCTACTTGTGGATTATGATGTCAACTTGCAGTATCACCCAGGGAAGGCCAATATTGTTGCAGATGTATTGAGCAGGAGAGCCGGAGTTTATTTTCTAACAGCACAACCAGAGCTGTTAGCAAAACTTTAGAAGATGGGTATAGCAGTTGTTCTTCCTTCCAGTATGGCAATGATGGCCAGTATGCAGGTTCAGTCCACTATAGTCGAGAGGACCCGGATGGCACAGTAACAGATTCCAAGCTTCAGCGACTCAGAGCAGAGTGTGAGACAGGACGAAGACCCGAGTTATGTATTCATGAAGATGGTACACTTCGATATAGGAAGCATCTTTGTGTACCCAGTGGTGATATCAGACAGGAGATCATGGCAGAGGCTCACAGTTCTCAGTATTTTATTTATCCCGGTGGTACGAAGATGTATCGTAATATTCGTCAGCACTTTTGGTGGAATGGCATGAAGAGGGAGATAGCCCGGTTTGTCTCTCGATGTTTGGTTTGCCAACAAGTTAAAGCTGAACATCAGTGGCCAGCTGGACTACTTCAGCCCTTGCCAATTCTAGAATGGAAGTGGGAGCATATAACCAGGGATTTTGTGGCTGGATTACCTAGATCCCCAGCTGATGGAGATGCTATTTGGGTTATTATAGACAGACTCACGAAGGTAGCTCACTTTCTTCCGTTCAGAGTCGGTCAGCCGACGGCTTAGCTAGCAGAGATGTATCTCAGGCAGATAGTCAGAATTCATAGTGTACCAGTCAGTATCACTTCGGACAGAGATTCCAGATTTATGTCGCACTTTTGGCATAGTCTGCAGGAGAGTTTGGGGACTCGCCTCTAGTTTAGCTCAGCATATCATTCGCAGACTGATGGTCAGTCAGAACGCGCAATCCAGACTCTTGAAGACATGTTGAGATCTTGTACGCTCGACTTCGGTGGTTCATGGGAAGAGCACCTGCACCTGGTGGAGTTCTCGTATAACAACAGTTTCTAGGCCAGTATCCAGATGGCATCGTTCGAGGCACTGTATGGTAGGAAGTGCCGATCCCAGCTAGCATGGGACGATGTTGGAGAGAGACAGATGCTCGGTCTAAAAATAATTGCTCAGACCGTTGAAGTGGTCAGGAGAGTCAGAGATCATCTTCGAGTTGCCCAAGATCGCCAGCGTCATTGGGCCAATTCTCATTGGTGCCCTCTTGAGTTTTTTGTCGGCGACCATGTATTCCTAAGGATTTCGTCTAACTGTGGCGTCATTCGTTTCGGTGTACGGGGAAAGCTTAGTCCTAGGTATATAGGGCCATTCGATATTCTGGAGTGAGTAGGTGATGTATCCTATCGTCTCGCTCTTCCGTCATCATTACATGAGGTGCATGATGTATTCCATATATCCCAACTACGATGGTATATCCCGGACCCGAGCCATATCCTGGATCATTCGGAATTGGTTGTTGGTACCAAACTTTCGTATAAGGAGAGGCCCATGTCTATATTGGATCAGAGAGAGAAAATGCTCAAGAACAAGACTATCAAGTTAGTCTGAGTTGCTTGGGGTCATCACTCTTTGGGTGAGTCAACATGGAAGCGTGAGAATAATATCCGATCACGATATTCTGACATGTTTGACTCGTGAGGTATAATGTCTTCCTTATGCCTCATGCCTTCGATTCCTTGCTTGCATGATTGATTGATTGCCTAGTATAGCTTGCCTGTAATTAATATAGCTTGTCCTTGTCCTTGTCCCTCTAGCCTCTTAATTAAATTCTGAGGACGAAATTCTTTTAAGGTGGGTAGAGTTGTAATGCCTGTAGTTCGTATTACGTATTTTGGAATACGTGTACGTATTTTGTCTCGTATTGCATGTCTCCTTGCTTGGTTTGGCTTGTTTGGTTTGGTTTGGTTCAGCTTGGGTTGCTTTTGATTCATCATGGACCAAGGGGAAAACCCCTACCTACCACCACCATCATCATTTATTAACCCCATCCCTTTTTCTCTCCTCATTCACTTCTCCTTCTTCACAATTACTCTTCCACCTACCAGGGAGAGAGCTTAGGCAAGTGCAGATTGCTTCATGGAGGAACTCAGTTTTTATTGTTCCATTATCTTTCTCACGAGATTCTAACACACTTTAATACTTAGCATTTCTAATTTCCATGGTTCAATTTGTGTAGATCTAAGTTTATTATATTTTGGATTTCTTGGGTCTTAGATCTATTTAACATTGTTATTTCTAAGTTTTGATGGTTCCATGTTGTAGAGAATTTCGTTCTGCTCTATTTTGACCTATGGAAGTCTGGATTTTGAACTCGGATGAAGGATTTATGAGCTTTGAAGCCATGGACTTCATGGTTCTTCTTTTCGGACAAGTGGAGAAGAAGAACAGTGCTGATCTGCATGGCTTGCATGGCCCAGCCGCATGAACTTTGTAGCCGCATGGCAGTACTTGACCGCATGGAATTACATGCGGTAAGTCTTTCATCCGCATGACAATGCAGCCGCATGAACTCAACAGTCCATTGCCGCATATGACTTGTTCTTCTTGGCCGCATAAGACCCGTCCCTTGCTCAGCCGCATAGGACTCCACTTGAACACAGCCGCATGAACTGATACTTTCCAGCCGCATAATCTTGCATACTCTTGCCGCATAGAACCGCAAGCTCCGCAGCCGCATATGAAAGTGATTCCCTGAGCCGCATGAGCGCGCACTTTTCAGCCGCATAAGCCCCTTCCTTTTCGCAGCCGCATAAGCCTGAGTTCTCCGCTGCCGCATGATCCCCACGTTACTCCGCTGCCGCATGAACTTATTATTTTTCAACCGTATGCGCCCGCCCTCTTTCAGCAGCATGAGCGCACAGTCCCAGCCGCATAAGCGCGCATGCCCTCTGCCACAAGAATCCAATTAGCCGCATAGCTCCTTCCACAGTCTCGTCCTTTTTTATTATTATATTATTATTATTATGAAATATCATATTTATGCTTATGTCATGTAAGTTCTGATATGTTCCATGGATACGATAGTGGCCCGCCGTGGCACACTCTTAACAAGTAAACTGACATGATATATTACGACATGCTGTTACGACAGCTAGCCTGACATGACAAGTATGAATGACCTGAACACCGCAGACGATTGTATTTGTACAAATAAACCAGTAATATCTTGTATTATGTCTGGGATAGGGATCTCTGAGTACCACGGTCAGGAATACCTACTGCAATTAACTAAGGCTAATAAACTAGAATAATTCAGTAGTCATGAAGAGATTTCCCAGTTACAAGCAATCCCGTTATCTGGGCGCACCAAGTGGACTTGTAGCCTACCGACGAGTAGGGCACATTTCCAGCACACATTCACGTGTTGCATCCTTCATAAATGGACATTCGACCTGGATAACCTGGATGGTCTGCAGGGCTTGTGGCTGTTGGGATAATCTCAGTGCATCTTTCTAGTAACTAGGCCTGTGATAACTCCAGTTAGTTAAAGTATCAAGCCATACTCTTTACTTGGCCGTGATTGATAGGATGGAGTCTAGCCCAGCTTAGTCTTGTCCTGATCCTGTACAAGATTGTGACACGACATGATTAATTATGCTTGCCGTAATAATAACGATCAGGGGACCAGTTCTGTTCAGTCGAAGGGTTACAATCCCGGTCCTTGTTTGGTTTAAAGGTTGTAACCTGGCTCCCGGAGCAGTTCTGTGTCTTCACTTTATTTATTGTCTTATTGCTTCCCATGCCATGCTTGTCATGTTTACCTTACTTCAATAGCATGATTATTTATATTGGCCTTAACAATAAAGATCAGGGGTCCAGTTCTGTTCAGGCGAAGGGTTACAACCCCGGTCCTTGTTTGGTTTAAGGGTTGTAACCTGGCTCCCGGAGCAGTTCTGTGTCTTCTCTTCGTTTATTGTCTTATTTCACCCTATGTCGAGCTCATCTTGTTTTACTTTACTAATAAATAGTTGAGACAGGTTCTATTCAGGTGAAGGGTTCCAACCCCGGTCCTTATTTTGTTTAAGGGTTGTGACCTGGCTACTTGAAAGGTTTCCTCGTACTCAATTACTGTTGTTATCTTTATTATCATCAATTTTGTTTATAATCATCTTTAATATTCTATTATTATGTGCTAGTTTTAGTTTCTAAGTGAAGCCTCCTTTGTGGCACTTGCTCTTTATGGGGTCTGACCCAGCTGGTTTTGTATGGCCAGATATCGGAGCAGCACCAGAGGATCTACCTAACCTTCCAGCCAGATGGTGACCACCAGGCGTAACCCTGGCAACGAGTGGGTTTCTTTTGTCCTCCCACTTTATTGTAAAATTATTCTTTTGAGGTGTTTAGTCGACGAGCACGTGTTAGCTCGTATTGCACCTTTATTTACTGTCCGCCTACGGGCTGTAACATGATTGACAAATCCTAGGGTTGATCATGTATGACAGAAACTCTTGCTAGTCTTGACATTTGGTATGACTAGCTTCATGATCATCCGAATATGTAATGTAGGGACGCCTTACTATTGTATATTTGGTGCTCTGACATATTGTGACTATTATTGCTTGCTTGAGATTGAGACAATAGGCTTGTTCATGACCATAGGTGACAGATGGATTGTAGTTGAAACCCTCATGTATCTAGACAGCCGTGACCGTATAGCGAGGTGGGTTGCACTTCAATATACGTAGCTGGCTATGTACGCCCCCGCTCTCCAGTATTCTGGTTCTGGGGCGTTACACTCATATCCCGATCCCATATATATATATATTATATATATATATATATATATTTTTTTTTTTTCCAACGCGTGTGGGCTCAGTATAATCGTGTCCCACGCACACGATTCTTGGCCTGTCGTATGGAACGACTTTTGGAGTGCGAACGTTGTCCGTTGGCCTTGTCATTATCGCCGTGCACACGTACCCGTGCACTCCGCGCGCTCCAGAGCTCCGCTCAGCAGCACACCGTCTTTCGACGACAGTTACTCAATACCTCGCTTTGCCCACGACGCGAAGTGACGCCCTCGACGACCAAGGGTGACCGCCCGTACGACGGCCACTGATTCCTTGTCGCCTGCGACTACCGATTCCGCCCAGCCGCCGTTCTATGCGCACGACGCGCATATTGGCGACGATCGCCGACGCCCTTACGATCGAGCATGCGATCGTTTATGCCATATATATATATATATATATATATATATATATATATATATATAGATATATATATATATATATATATATATACATATATATATATATAGCTGAAATACCCATTTTCGGGGTGGGTGTTTATAAAAATCGACCCGCAGGGTGGGTTTTATGAAATACTCAACATTATGTATTTTCACATTAAATATTTCAAGATTTCTTTAGATGTTCTATATTACAAATTTTCATTTTGATAATATCATAGCTACCCCTTCGCACAAATTTGGTCATATATATGTATTTGAATTCACAAACTCAGATTTTGATTGTAATTTTCGTCTTCTTCTTCTTCTTCTTCACGAGAGATCTGAATTTCATTTCTCTCATCTTTAGCAGAGATCGCAAAGATCGTTCGTAGTTCACTGTGTTTTCTTCCGTCGAACTTCGATCATCGTCCATCATCATCATCATCTTCATGGAGAGATTTGAATTTTTTCGACGATTAGGTCCTTTTTAATGGCTTCATTCTGTAATGATTCAACTTGTTTCTGAAGCTTGCTTTTCTCATTTTCGAGCCTTTTATTTGTCTCTTTGAGCTTCTCGGTTGTTTGCACTGATATAAAACAAACAATAATGAAAAGTATGATATCAATCAATATATACTTTAAAAAAGAAAAAAAGGCCATTCTCCGTGATCTTAACACGAGGAATGTTAATTCTCCGTGATTTAACACAAGGAATGGTCATTCTTCTGCATTCTAACATAGGGAATTGCCATTCTACGTGATTTTACAACGGAGAACGACCATTCTCCGTGATTTTAACACGGAGAATGATTATTCTCCTGCATGTTAACATGGGAATAGATTCTTCGTGATCTTATCGCGGGGAATGACCATTCTCCATGTTTTTAATATGGGGAATGGCCACTCTCATGCATTCAAACACGGGAAATGGCCATTCTACGTGATTTTACAACGAAGAGTGGCTATTCTCCATGATTTTAACACGGAGAATGACTATTCTTCTGCATGTTAACATGGGAATAGCCATTCTCT
>JANAVB010031625.1:152500-156269 GCA_029216955.1 Iris pallida | reverse complement strand
TCAGCTTTCTCCTTTGGTGTCCTGTTGACGGACGATGAAGATTAAAATAAATCTTCTCCCTGTTTATATACAGAGCTCGCCGCGGTTCATATCCACCATAACTGGATGCAATCATCTCGGAAAATGAAGAGTCTCATGACATTTAATAAGTTCATTTGGATATTTTCAAAGAACTTCGAAGTCTTTCCGACTTCCGAAAAAATTTGAAGTCATCTCAGCGTGACTGATTTCATTTTATATCTTATTTTTCAAAGTATTTCGAAAATTTGAAGTCTTTTCAATTTTTCGAAAACTTTGAAGGAGGCTTGTAGCCTTTAAAAATGACAGTCACGCTGAGTTGATCAGGACAGAGCAAAAGTCACGCTCAGTTGATCCAGATTATTTACAAATCACGCTGGGGAGACAGCTCATCATTTGTCAGAGAGTAATTATGACTGACAGCACAACAGTCGAAGAATGTCTCTTCGTATGCCACGTATGCACAAATTCGAGAGATCACAGCCGTCTATTGCGTGATTTTCGAAATCTTCTTCAGCAAGACTCAACCTTCGTCAGTTGGCGTACCAAAAGAGCTTCTTGTCATTTAATGCGACTGACAAAAGCACACTGTCAGAGATTTTGTGTCAGTCGAGGCACGCTGAATCAAGACAGCTGGCAGTCCTATCTCAAGTCTGTGTGTATTTTGAGCTTTTCCTCAAATCTGCGTGGATTCTGAAGTTTTCTTCTTCAAGTCTGCGTGGATTTTGAAGCTTTTGCCTCAAGTCTGCGTGGATCCTGAAGCTTCTGTCCCAAGTTTGCGTGGATTTTGAGCTTTCTACCCCGAGTCTGCGTGGATTTCGTCTTCAACAAGTCTGCGTGGATTTCATCAAATTGGAGTACGTGGCAAGCTATGCCCTGATCTCTCGCCTGCGTGTCCTGTAACTTGCACACGACTCATGCATGATTGCCATGTGTCCAACGTTACAGGCCACGTCCAGTAACTGCTCACAACCTTGCGTATGTTAAATCCTGCGTGATTTTCAACTAAGCACAGGCTGTGAAGACAGTTATCTTTTCAGTTATTATTTTTGACTCTATAAATAGAGTTCTTTTTCTCATTCATTGTACAGATACATAGTCTACTGTCAAAATTTTGAGAGCTTTCTCTTCTTCGCATAGTCCAAGGGATAAAGTGATCGTCTTCTAGATCAGATTCCCACAGTTGTAATTTTCCCAGATACACAATAAATAAAGGAATTTATTTATGGAAAACAATAAACTGTTGTCAGACTAGAAATCCATAGCGTCCACGCCGTTTTTTGTCGGTGGGGCTGGCATTGTCGCGTCACGTGCCCTTTTAGCGGTGGGGGTCGTGACACGTTTAGTGGTGGCCCACGCAGGTCCTGAAGTTGCAATTAGTGCGATGTCGTAGCGGCACTCGTCTTAGTGTTGACTACGAGCCGTGTTACACATAAGAGGTAGTAGGCTAAGAGTGCTCAATCACAGTAGGATCTTTCCTTGCTTATCTTGCTTACCGTCTTTGATATTGATTTACTGTATTCTAGCTGTCCTCCTTTGATATTGCCTTCATGTGTCATATTGATATCTTCTTTTCAATTTGTCTCCAGGATAGTGATGACTCATTCTTCTGGCTAGGAGCACGGGGAGACGGAGAGGTCTGCCACCTCTGGCGGATAGGCTCCGGTCACTTCCTCGCTGATGGGACTTCTGTTGGGGCTCTCGGAGGTACTCCTCCAGCTACCTCGATGACCGTCCCTGGGGCCATTGCGGGCACTCTTCCCGTAGTGCCGAGGGCTACAGCGGGAGCTGCCGGGGGCGTTCTTCCCTCCTCAGCAGAGACTCCTCCGTGATGATGGGAGCTATTCCTCCATTGCCTTCTCTGCCCACTGACATGGGGCAGATGCTAGCGTTCTTTCACCAGTGCTGGAGTCCCAGCGGGCCCAGTACGAGGCTCAGTTGAGGCGACAGAGGCCATGCGCCAGGCATGGAGGATGCACACAGGTTGGCTATGGCGGCAGTAAGCGTGGGGCTCCACAGAGGGAGGTTCAGCAGTTGTAGCCGAAGATCGGGGATATCCAGGCTTTCAAGAAGCTTGGTCCGAGAGAATTCAAGGGGACCGAGGGCATTATTTATGCTGATGACTGGCTCGAGGATATCGAGCGCCAGATGAGGGCCTGCCGCCTAGCAGACGACCTTAAGGTCGAGGCGGTTGGGTTGCAGTTGTTAGATATTGCCCGACATGGTTCCGGAACGAGCCGGCTCTTGCAGGAGAGGGCCATACTTGGGCTGAGTTTTGGGCCTGTTCAGAGAGAAGTTCTTTCTCCTACGGACAAGATTGGCCTGTGCGGCAGTTCCAGAACCTGCAGCAAGGCAGTATGACCGTAGAGGAGTATGCGGCGAGTTCGGCCGCTGAGCCGATACGCCGAGTACATGGTGAGTGACCCGGTGATCCGGCGAGCGCTTCCGGAAGGGATTGACATGGGATATCAAGATCCTGATCCCTTCCTTATGCGACATATGCAGAGGTTTATGCGGAGGCTCGGAAGGTGGAGAGGGAGTGGGGCTTGAAGCCGAAGAGGGATCGAGATTTGTTTTTGGGGCCAGTAGCAGCGCAGGGGCTGCTAACGCCCTCGGCTTTAGCATCAGCCGTTCCAGTATCACCAGCAGGGGCAGGCCAGAGCGTCTGTCCAGAGGGGTCCAGCGTCCGGGGCAGATGATCCGCCGTTGCCACTTCTGCAAGAAGCCCGGTCACCTCTTCGAGTTCTGTAGGAGAGACTGGGGCTGTGTCTCTTTTGCGGTGCCGCTGGGCATCAGATGAGGGAGTGTCCCAAGAACCCCCGTGTTACTGGAGCTGCTCAGAGGGCACCCTTCAGAGGGTACCAGCTAGTGCCGGTAGTTCAGCAGCGGGGTCCACTTCCGACCCAGCAGCAGCAGTTTGTTCAGCACCGCCAGCAGAGGGGTGGTCAGGGTAGAGCCTTTGCTCTTGCAGCCGAGGATGGAGCCTATCCCGAATGTTGTCGCAGGTTCTATTCTGCTCGATTCTTTTCCAGCTTTGGCCTTATTGATTCTGATGCTACGCACAATTTTGTGTCTGTTTCTTTTGCTCTTAGGCACAATATTATTGCTGAGTATCTGGGTAGGACTTGCAAGATTATGACTGGGAATGGCATCATCCTAGTTAATAATGTTTGCAAGGGGCAGAGAGTTTCTTTGAGAGGCCGGGAGCTGAGTGCGTGTTTGCTCGTAATGCCACTTTCGAGTTATGATGTGGTACTCGGTATGGACTGGTTGAGCATGCACCACGCTAGCATTGACTACAGAGGGGCAGGATTCTGTTTAGGCTGCCGGGAGAGCCAGTATGAGTTCACCAGGGGTGCAGTGGAGCAGGGAGATGGATTCTGCGGAGCGTTGTTGCGGGCGGGGGGTGTTGCCACATCCACTCATTGCTGAGTTCTTGGATGTCTTTCCCGAGGAGCTGCCCGGGATGCCGCCAGATCGTGATGTTGAGTTTTCTATAGATCTAGTGCCGGGTGCTGAGCCTATTTCCCACAGCACGTCTATAGAATCAACAACAGTGAGTTAGCGGAGCTGAAGAGACAGGTCGACGAGCTGGAGGACAAGGGCTTTATTCGATCTAGTTCTTCACCTTGGGGCGTGCCAGTTCTTTTTGTTCCCAAGAAGGATGGTACAATACGTTGTGCATTGATTACAGGGCGCTCAACAACATTACCATCAAGAACAAGTATCCTCTGCCAAGGATTGATGACTT
>JANAVB010031625.1:0-147500 GCA_029216955.1 Iris pallida | reverse complement strand
TACTGTCTGGACTCATACATGTTATTCTAGTTCAGTTAGCTTTTTTACTGTCATCATTGCCATGATTCTTCTCTTGTTTAGTTACCTTTCTTTTCTTGTATCTTAACTGTTTCTCTATACCATCACCTGAATATAAACTACCATGTTCATCAATAAACTGTCTATAACTGCTTTAGAGTTCTCTGTCATTTACTTGGGTTTTCTAGATGGGTTGTACTCGTTCCCGTCCTGATTGGACCTGTTAAAAATATTACAGATGATAATCCTGAGGACACATGCCCTACTTACCATGGACCTGGCCTTAGCTCCAGAAGAGGCCCCAGCGAGGAACCTTGCTTAGTTATCTTTCATGTGTTTAGTAGACTTAGACATTGTCTTTGGATACTGGACTTTGTCTCCAGTTAGATACTTTGGTTATGTATTATTAAATCTGTGTTTGTTTACCTTCGCTTATAGATGCTGTGTTGTGATGAACATTTAAATGTGATTTTAGAACTGTTAGTAGCTTAGATCCTTTATTGTCTATTCTTAGAACAGCTTACTACGCTTTAACAAGCGTAGGCTGGACATGGCTCGGCCCGGCCCAACAATTTGGGTAGCGGGTCGTGACATTTTTTAGTGGTGGCCCATGCAGGTCTAGACTTAAGTTGTTTGGTTACGTTATTTTACCAAGCATGCCTGCAATTAGGATCTAGGACAACTTGATAACACTAGGGATGACATTTAGAACACCTAGAGGATATTTAGGATTGCAACATAGGAGAACTCATCACAGCATAGGACCGTTAGCTATAATTAGCCTCTTGTTTGTATTTCAGTGGGTCAATTTAGACCAAGTTTGTACCCTTGGGATGACCCCTGAGGATCTCACTCTAATCTCACTCTAATCTTATCTAGAAATCAGTTTCCACTTTTCCATTTGCTCTTCTTTAAATTCGTTGTTGAATTTAATTTCTGATTTTGTTGTTAACTTTGATCTTGCATCGTGATAAATTTTGTGGATTAAATTATGATATATCCTGATAAGGTAAACGTCTGCTTTAGTTATGGAGTTTAGAATTTATCGCAGCCATATTAGCTGGTATGACAAAAACATAGAGCCTGATTTCGGATATACTTATCCTAGTTATGGAATTTAGATTTTCTCACAGCCATACCGGTTGGCGTGGCAAAGATTCTAGATAACATGATTGTAGGGTGTATACCTTAGTTATGACTCTATCGTTTATTGCATCTAAGCTTACTGGTGTGGCGAGAATTCTGGCAACATAATTTCAGGAAGACGTGTATGGTTATCTGATCATATCTTAACTTAGTTCACTTTGTTATGACCGAATGAGCAAGAATAAGTTCTTATCATTATTCTTCCCCGTCTCGATTAACTCCATCCTATCTACATCTGCAACTAGGATTATAGGCTCTAGGACTCTCCAACATGATTGCTTTCATGTTATCTTTTGGACATAATTATTTTTGTATTCCATCTTTCCTATGACTTGACTAAACTTTTCTTCGTTAACCTCTTGGATAATTCTTCTCGTTATAAATCTCATTATCTTTGTACCATTCTTGGAGATATTCCAATAAACTTTCCTGTCTTGCTTGACCTTTAACTTGTTTGGACACTGTTATGGATTGCTTGACCCAGTCTTAGACCTTGTTACCTTCTACTTGATAGATGACCGAAATAGCCAAACCTCGTTGACTGATCCTGTTATAACTATAAATGTATTGTGTGTTTGTGATAAGTACTTTTCCTAGGGATTGGTTAGATTAAGCTTATAGGACAAGTATAAGCGACTGACTGTAGTAGACTTGGAAACCATTAAGAACGATTGCATTGATAGTATGACTTGATGATAGGGTATCTAAGATGGAGAAATGATATAGTATATTATTGTTACTATGGATTGAGGATTAGAATCTTGTGCTTAGCAGTTTGAGGATTTAACATTTGTAGAATTTTGGTTGGTTACCTATAGCTAATTGCATATGATTAGAGGGTAGATCGATATGTTGATTGATATAGAATAAGTTAGAATGAGTTATCGTATTGTATACGAGATCGGGAAAATATCAGTTAAAAAGACATGGAACAAGACAAAGACATATGTACATTGATAATTAATAAATCGGGAGTTTGAAATCGAGGATTTATATTCGGAGGACTTGTTGAGTAAAAAGAAGAAGGCTCTACGCTAAGGATAAGAATTGAACGTATGATTTCAAAGAGAAACTGTAGGAAAGGATTGACGATAAATGATGCTAAGGAACTGTGGATTGATAGAATATGGATACTTAGGATACGATAAGGAAATCCAGTATTTATAATTGAGGTTAAAAATATGGTTGATGACCAAGCATTGTTTGCTTATGAACATGTCCAGAGAATGACCTATATTTTAGGGTATACGTTAAGGTTTCATGTTAGTATGGAAGATTCTAAAGGATATATGACGTAGTTTATGATAGAAGGACTTTGTTAAACCTAAACCAAAAAGATTATAGGAGAAACAAAAGAGATGATTACAAGGATAGCAAATTGAGTATGTAGCCAGAGCAGCTACATATTATAGTTTGACCGGTTGGATGATTTTTAATTTCGAGGACGAAATTTTTGTAAGGTGGGTAGGATGTAAGCCCCCTGAATTTTAGAGTTTATTTTATTTTTCTAAATGAATTATTACGATAAATATTTTATTTATTTAATTGTTTTGATCATTAATGTTTATTCCCGTGACTTTGACTTCTGGAGCGTCAGGGATACCAATCTCTGTAAACTCTCTTCATGGGTTTTGAAGTAGGCAAGATTATCTTCCTGTTGATATATCGTGTCCCACTTGAACTCGTTCCCTTGTGCTCTTTTTGTATCGCGCAAGTTCGGGTCAACTTAGACCGATTAATCATTCAATAATTATTCCCACTTTTATTTTTGATCGTCGTTTACACGTTGCCGTGGCTTTTAATTTAGGAGCACCAGACCAGTCATTTTCTCAGAACCAACTTCTCATAAATGATCTACTCGAGACACTCTTCACCCATGACCTTCGTGTCCCACTCAGACACTCCATTTTGTACTTCATTTTCTTCGCACAATTCTCGGGTTAATTTAGGCCGATTTATTATCTACCGTGAAACCTGATTTATTTTCCAATTTAATTTCGGGACCCGACATCGATCCAACCTAGTCGACCCAAAGTATGGACGTAGCCCATACGAAGCCTACTACCCACATGACGCTTGTGTCCCATTTATTGGAGTCCCCGTATATTATTTATTTATCCCTGATCATAAATACCCATTTTTAATTTAATTATTGTACCCGGTCCGATGTCGACCCGACCCGGCTCGACCGAACCCGAGCCCAAGCTCCATATTGTTCCCTCATGACTGTCCAAATACCCCACTTAATTTTCTATTTTTTCTATTTTGGAAATATCACTTCCTCTCTCTACTTTACAAATATCTAATATATATACATATATAATATATATTTTATATATATATATATATATATATATATATATATATATATATATATATATATATATATATATATATATATATATATATATATATATAACTCTCCCTCTCTCCTATTATTAACAAACACCACCTCACCCCCTCCCCTCTCTCTCTTCCAGCACACAACACCCCTGGCCGACCTCTCTCTCCCCCTCTATCAAATATCTCTCTCTCTCACTCTCTCTATATAATATACTTACACACCCCCATACAAATCTCTCTCCCACTCTCCTTACAAACTCAACACACACACACCCACGGCTACCACCACCACAGCCGAACATCCCCCTCCAGGTGGTCGAGCATCACCACCACCCTCTCTTCCTCATCACCATCATCATCCTCCCTCCACCACCATAAACCATTATCATCACACCATTAACCACCATGCAACTCCACCACCCTACTCCACCACCACCCGAACTACCACCCCCGCACGACCGCCCCCAGCGCCTTCGCCAGCGTCCCCGTCGTGCCCGGCGCTGTGCCGCCGCCGCAACGGCCGACCGAAGCAGCTGCGCCAGCGGCAGCGCGCAGCATGCACGCGCGCGCGCATGGGCGTGGCGTGCGCCACCACGTGGCCGGCCCACACCACGCGAGCTCCCCTACCATCTAGCGACTCCGGCGAGCACCCCGTGGCCAACGCCCGCTTCCCCGACGTGCCGAATAGGCTATTCGTGCGTTTTGAACGGAATCCCGTCGGCGCGCGCGAGTTTTGAACTCGGAGATGGGTCCCGTCGCAGCGACTTCGTACACGTTTTTTGGGAGATCCGACCGTTGGATCGTCGATCTCTTTGCTCCGTCGCAATCTCGATAATCCATCTTCACTCCTGTCAATTTTTGTCCGTAATTTTGTCGTTTGATACCTCAAAACTGGCCACCAAGTTGACGTTTTAAATTGAACTATTTTGGACAGTTTCGTGACGCCAACTTCGGGTTCGTATATTCGTCGTCGTAGCTCCGTTTGTGCACCGTATGTTCCGATGCACAGCTGGTATAACAATCTTCCTGTCTCCTTTAGGTTTCGTTTCATTATAAGCACGTTTGGTTGGTCGAATTCGACGCCAAAGTTGGCCGTCCGAATTCTTAATTTGCACTTGTTAAATTATTTTTGAACCCGGGACTCCGGATTCAATTCTGACACCACCAGTAGGACTCGTGGCGTCGTTCTGGCATGTTTTCATATAAAGTATGTTTGATTTGGAGAACGTGGGCCCTGGCACGCATTTTGGTGCAAAGGGGTCCCACTTTTCGAGTCAACGGGTCACTTTGAGATCGGCTCATCGGAATCCCATTCCGGATATACGTTGAGTTCGTATCGTCATTCTTGACTCGTTGATATAATTTTGAGTCTTGAAGACATTGCTTTGGCATGTATTTCGGTGTAAACCAGATACCAAGTGTCCGCGTCAACGTATCATTTTGAGATCGGCACATCGAAATCCTATTCCGGATATACCGTTGGGTTCGTATCGTCATTCTGGATTCATGAACATATAATTGCTAGGTTTTGTAGATTCTATCTCGACACATTTTTCGGTGCAAAGTGTGTCCAACGGCGGACATCATTTTGGCCGAAATTACCGTTTTGCCCCTGTGTCCAAATTGGACTTATGGGTAGCCTATCCTAGCTGATTTGACCATTCTGGACACGTTGGTGATATTTATTTTATCATCCGACAATATCTGTAGATTTTGATTATGTATTATCCTTAATTTATAATTAATTATTTTCTAGATATTGTACTTTCTGGTTTTGAATTTTTATATGTATTTAATTACTGTAAAAATCTTGGAAAATTATATTTAGATACTATGTTAATTAGCTAATTTATTATAATTTTTTCAGTATTTAATAAGTACTTTTGGTATTTTATAAAAATGGGAAAACAGAACTCATTTTCATATATTATTTGCTGATTTTAATAATTATTTATGGGGTTATAAATTCCAAAAAAATTAGTATAAATTTCTATAATTAACAAAGATTATTTTGGTACTTATTTATATAATATTGATCTTTTTTTGTCTATCTCAAAAATTGTTGGAACTCAATGTACAGTTTGATTTATTTATGAATAATTACGACTTTTAATATTTTGTGTTGTTTTGAGTTATAGACGTATTGGACCTCACCCCGCACTAGTGTAAAGATCCTAGGTAGTTAGTTTGTGTATAGTGACACTCCACATTAGACTTTTTATGCTAGGTCCCCACTTAAACTAGTTTGACTAAAATGTTTGATTAGAGTTGACTTTGACCTAGATTGGCTTAGAAATCATATAGATTGTATTAGTTCTTTCGTTTACTTTCATTTTGGACATGTCATAACTGTATTACTCTATTTTAGGACATTGTGACCGGGTACAGACATCTGATTATACTACTCTTTACAGAGTATCAGGCGAGTACATTCTCTGATAGTTCTTCATTTATTGTCAATTACTGTATTTCAGTTCTAGTTAGTTCTATGTGATCTCTGTATCAACACGTATGGATATTTCTAGATTCATGTATGCGACACATACCTTACTTACTAATCTCTATTACTGGAATCATGGAATCATTCCGGAATCATTTCTGGAATCATCATTTGGCCGGACTTATCTCGATTCTTGTGTCTTATATGGATTCACTTGCTGGGCGGGGAAATATTGAGTAAGACATGTAGACATACCCCAAATCCGGAATCTCCTACTGGAATCTACCGGAAGCATAGCCATCTCTTGCCCGATCAGGGAGAGGTGCCTGATACCTACAGCCGTTACATGTCGACCTCGGTATTTTAAAACACACTGTTAGATCATAGTTGGACTCACCCTGGATTCATTGATCACTGTTGGACTCATCTTGTATCGAAAATCATCTGGTATCGGATTATATGGACTGACTCACACTGGGATTACATTAGACTTATATTATACTGTCTTGACTCATACATGTTATTCTAGTTCAGTTAGCTTTTATTACTGTCATCATTGCCATGATTCTTCTCTTGTTTAGTATCTTTCTTTTCTTGTATCTTAACTGTTTCTCTATACCATCACCTGAATATAAACTACCATGTCATCAATAAAACTGTCTATAACTGCTTTAGAGTTCTCTGTCATTTACTTGGGTTTTCTAGATGGGTTGTACTCGTTCCCGTCCTGATTGGACCTGTTAAAAATATTACAGATGATAATCCTGAGGAACATGCCCTACTTACCATGGACCTGGCCTTAGCTCCAGAGGGCCCCAGCAGGGAACCTTGTTTAGTTATCTTTCATGTGTTTAGTAGACTTAGACATTGTCTGTTCTTATATTGGATACTAGACTTTGTCTCCAGTTAGATACTTTGGTTATGTATTATTAAATCTGTGTTTTGTTACCTCGCTTATAGATGCTGTGTTGTGATGAACATTTAAATGTGATTTTAGAACTGATAGTAGCTTAGATCCTTTATTGTCTTCTTAGAACAGCTTACTACGCTTTAACAAGCGTAGGCTGGACATGGCTCGGCCCGGCCCAACAATTGGGTAACGGGTCGTGACAGGTCTGCAGGTGCAGTCGGAGCTGATGGAGAGAGTCAGGGCAGCTCAGTTTGAGGACGAGGCTCTGAGGGTCACAGGGAGCAGGTCCAGATAGGGCTGTTGGATGAGTTCTCTTTAGCAGGGGATGGGTCGTTGAGGCATGGTACCTGATTGTGCGTGCCGAGCGGAGGACTTCGGGAGGAGGTTCTTCAGGAGGTGCACCATTTTCAGTACTCTATGCATCCCGGAGCCAAAAGATGTATAGAGACTTGAGACAGCATGTTTGGGGTTATGGCATGAAAGTGAGGTGGCTCAGTTCGTTTTGAGATCCTTGGGTGCCAGCAGGTGAAGGCCGGGAGGCAGAGACCCGGTGGATTGCTCCAGCCATACCCATTCCTGAGTGGAAGTGGGAGCATATCACTATAACTTGTATCTGGGCTTCCGCGCTCTCCAGGAGGGAAGGATACGATTTGGGTCATTGTTGATCGATTGACCAAATCGGCCCACTTTTTGCCTTTCAAAGTGGGTTGTCGACGGAGAGGTTGGCCGAGATGTACGTACGGCAGATAGTCCGATTGCACGGGGTGCCAGTGAGTATAGTCTCGGATCGGGACAGCCGATTCACTTCCACTTCTAGAGGAGTTTGCAGCTTAGCTTGGGCACATCGCTCAAGTTCAGTACCGCATACCACCCCAGACAGACGGGCAGTCGGAGAGGACGATTCAGACCCTCGAGGATATGCTGCGTACCTATGTCTTGGACTTCGGGGGATCTTGGGAGGACACCTTCACTTGGTAGAGTTTGCTTACAACAACAGCTACCAAGCCAGTATAGAGATGTCACCTTTCGAGGCTCTATACGGACGGAGGTGCCGTACTCCCTTGTCTTGGGATGATATCGGTGAGAGGGTTTTGCTTGGCCCTGAGATGGTGGTGGATGCGGCAGAGAAGGTCAGGGTTATCAGGGATAGATTCGGGTGGCGCAGGATAGGCAGCGGCATTGGGCCGATAGCCACCGGAGGCCATTGGAGTTTAAGGTATAATTTAGATTTTTTTTCTAGTATTTGAGTCTGATTGTGATTGTTTAGATCAAGTTGGTAAGTCTTGTGCTTTGTTCTAGGTTGATGATCTTGTCTTTCTGCGGATTCTTCGACGCGTGGCACGATTCGTTTTGGTGGCGGCGGGAAGCTTAGTCCACGATACATCGGACCATTCCGTATCCTGGACAGGGTCGGTGCAGTGGCTTACCGACTGGAGTTACCGCCTGCACTAGAGGGAGTGCACAGTGTGTTCCACGTGTCACAGCTGAGACGGTACGTGGCAGATCCCAGTCACGTCTTAGACCACTCCGAGATCGAGGTGGGACCGACACTCAGCTATCCAGAGAAGCCGGTCGGATCTTGGACCGAAGAGAGAAGGTGCTCCGGAACCAAGTCATTCCCTTGGTTCGCGTTGCATGGAGGCACCACTCTCCAGGTGAGTCCACCTGGGAGAGGGAGGATGACATGCGGGAGCGATTCCCATATCTCTTCGAGCCTTGAGGTAAAACTCTTTCTTTTCTTCCTTGTTCTGTTCATGATTGCAGTGTTAGTCTCATTCAATTTCGAGGACGAAATTTTTTTAGGAGGGTAGATTTGTCACCCCCAGTTTTCAAATTAAGGGTATTTTCATTTTCAAGTTTTATAATATTTAGGAATTTTATTTGATTTTATATGATTTTTAGGAATTTTTTGAGTCGGTTTGAATTTTATCCAATTCGGACTCAATTTGGAGGACCCGGGTAGCCTGGACCCAAGTGGGACCCACAAACTAGCTGTGTTTGGCCCACCACACTATCATAATTAGGCTAGAAATCTTAATCCTATTTTCATGACTTAATTAGTCATTTAAGAGGCTTAATTTGTATTTAGAATAAACCGAACCAAACCAAATTCATTTTGAACCAACCTAAGTTAATGGATAGAAGGCTTATTGGATCCCCAAAACCAAACCCATTTCCCCCCCCCCCCTTTGGGCCGGCCAAGACTAGGACACCCCCCCCCTTTTCCTTCACAAGTCAAACTCTCTCTCTCTAAACCCTTCTTCCCAAGCCCCTTTCTTTCCTCCAAGGAAACCTAAGCTTAGGTATGAATTTAATCCCTCATTTACGCTTTTGCATTAATGTCTTCAAATAAATGTTGAGAAGTAAATTCTCTACACTTTGCCCTAGGATTGGTAGGGTTCCCTAAAATCTAGGTTAAGGAGGATTTGGGGCTTTTATATATTGAATGGTATATATTAGATATATTATATATATATATATATATATATATATATATATATATATCTATAATATATATATTATATATAATATATGTATATATGTATTTGTGTGTGAGGATGAGAGAATGATGGTGGTGGTGGTGTTGTGTCATGGAGAGTGGTGGTGAGAGTGGTGTGTTTGTGTGTGTGTGTGTGTAGGAATTTAGATATATATATATATATGGATATGTGTATATGTATATATATAGATATATGGTTAAAATATATATATATATATATATATATATATGTATATATAATATATATATATATATATATATATATATATAATATATATAGATATATGGTTGTGGTGTATATATGTATCTATAGGTGTGTGGTATTTATATATATGTAGAGATGGGTGGTGTATATATATAGATAGGTGGTTAGAGGATTTGATATATGGATATATATATAGATATATATATAATATTTATATAGATATATATACATAGAGGTGAGAAGAGGAGAAGTGAAAGAGAAGAAGAAGAATGAACTGCGAGCAGCAGTAGAGAGCAGCTGCAGCAGCAGCAGTGGAGAGCAGAGCAGCAGCAGCAGTAGGGAGCAGTAGCAGTAGCAATAGCAGGGAGCAGCAGTAGCTGCAGCAATGGGAGCAGTCCCCCCTTTAAACCATCATTTCCCCCTTTTTCCACACTAAAACCCCCTACCTATATATATATATATATATATATATATATAATATTATATATATATATATATATATATATAATATATATTATATGTATAGATAGAGTAAGCCCCTGAATTTTGGGCTTTTTTTTCAAAATTTATAAATCAATTATTTTGAACAGATATATTATTTGATTATTATTTAATTTAATGCTCTTTACCGTGACTTGGAATTCTAGAGCATCAGGGATGCCAGTCTCTGGAAACTTTCTTCTTGGAGTTTGTAGTAGACGATATTATCTTTATTTGATATATCCTGTCCCACTTGAACTCGTTTCCTTGTGCTCTTTTTGCTTCGCGGAAGTTCGGGTCAAATTTAGACCATTTTATTATTAATTGAATTCCCCTATTTTTCTTGATCATCATATGCGCGTTACCATGACTTTTAATTTAGGAGCACCAGACTAGTCATTTTCTCGAAACCAACTTGTCATGCCTGATCTACTCGAGACGCTCTTCACCCATGACCTTCGTGTCCCACTCAGACACTCCATTTTGTACTCCATTTCCTTCGCACAACTTTCGGGTCAATTTAGGCCAATAATTATCTGCCGTAAAACCTGATTAATTTCCAATTTAATTCGGGACCCGACATCGACCCAACCTAGTCGACCCCAAATATGGACATGGCCCACACGAAGCCTACTATCCACATGAAATTGTGTCCCATTTATCTGAGGCCCCGCATGCTACTTATTTATCGTGATCATAAATACCTATTTTTAATTTAATTATTGCACCTGGTCCGACTTTGACCCGAACCGGTTTAACTGAACCCAACCCCGAGCTTCACGTTGTTCCATCGACTACCCAAATAACCCGCGAAATTTCCCCATCTTTTTCCCCTATTCTAAAATATCCCTCTATCTCTCTATTTTAATCTCATTTTATCCCTTGTATTATATATGTATATATGTATATGTGTATATATACATATGTATACACTCACACTCTCTCCTTTCTCTCCTCACCCAAGCACACACACACCCATCACCAGCTCACCCCCCCTCTCAACCGACATCACCCTCTCTCTCTACTTTTCTCTCTCATAAATATCTTCTCTCTCACTCTATTTCATCTCTTTTTATATATATGTTATATATATACTTACACCCAACTCTCTTACTCTCACACTCTCACATCATCCCTCTCTCACTCCCGTACTGGTACAGCCCCCCCATTTTTCTCTTTAATCATCATCATCATCTCTCTTCTCACTTCTTCTTCTTATTCTTCTTCAGTTTTTTTTCTTCCTCCTTCTTCACGCACCAAACCACACTCCGTAACACCACCCGGCGATCGCGCTGGGCTGCCTCTGCCGCGCGCCCAGCAGCGCAGCAGCAGGCAGCAGCGTAGCAGCAACTGCGGCAGCAGCAGCCATAGCATGCACGCGCGCAAACGCGCGCTGCCGCCGCCTTACGCCACTTCGTGGCCGACCGTACCACCGTGCTGACCCCCCCAAGGGCGTGAGCCTCCGGCGAACACCCCGAGTCCACCGCCACCTTCCGCGACGAGCCAATAGGCGATTCGTGCATTTATGTCGAAATCCCGTCGACGCGCGCGCGGAGAATTCCAGAATTCGCGCTCCGTCGCAGAGACTTAGCGCCAATTTTCTGGACAATCCGACCGTTGGATCGGCGATTTCTTCACTCCGTCTCAATCTCGGTATATCCACCTTCACTCCTCTCAAATTTAAACCGTTAATTTCGTCGTTTGATACATCAAAACCGGCCACAATTTGACGTTTTAAATGAACTATTTTTGGACAGTTTCGTGACGCCAACATCACGGGTTCGTATCTTCGTCGTTGCAGCTCCGTTTTTACGCGCTACCAGTTCCGGTGCACAGCTGGTATAACCCTCTTCCTGCCCCCTTTAGATTTCATTTCAGTTTGAGCTTGTTAGGTCGGTCGAATTCGACGCCAAAGTTGGCCGTTCGAATTCTTAGTGTTGCACTTGTAAAATTCCATTTTGAAACCCGGAACTCCGGATTCAATTTCTAACACCACCAGTAGACTCGTGGCGCCGTTCTGGTATGTTTTCATATAAAGTTTGCTTGATTTGGAGAACGTGGGCCCTGGCACGCATTTCGGTGCAAAGCGGGTCCCACTTTCTGAGTCAACGGGACTTTTTGACGCCGGCTCATCGGAATCCAATTCTGGATATACCGTTGAGTTCGTATCGTCATTCTGGACTCGTTGACATATAATTTGCTAGGTTTTAGTGGACATTGGTTTCGGCACGCATTTCGGTGCAAGTCGGATACCAATATCCGGGTCAACGTGTCATTTTGAGTTCGGCTCATCGAAATCCAATTCCGGATATACCGTGAGTTCGTATCGTCATTCTGGACTCATTGACATATAATTTGCTGAGTTTTGAGGACATTGGCTCCGACACGCTTTTCCGTGCAAATCAGATTTCAATGTCCCGGTCAACGGACCAATTTGAGATCGGGTCAACGGAATCCAATTCTGGATATACCGTTGGGTTCGTATCGTCATTCTGTATTCGTAGACAAATAATTTGTTAGATTTTGTGCACTTTTATTTTAGCACGTTTTTCGGTACAAAGTGTGTCCAACGGCGGACATTATTTTGGCCCGAAATTACTGTTTTGCCCCTGTGTCCAAATTGGACTTTTGGACAGGCTATCCTAGCTGTTTTGACTATTCTGGACACGTTGGTGATGTTAGTTTCATCATCCGACAACATCTGTAGATTTCTTCCCTTTTTGTGTCACCCTATTATTATAATATTTTTTCCTTTTGGTTGTTTTAGAGACCCGTCGATTTCAGTGATTTCTAAATCACTGAAATTCATAAGTTGACCTTGTAGATGTTTATAGGGACTAGCTTGACCATGGTTGACTACTTTGACTAGACGTCGAAGTAGAGTCAACATTTGACCTAGGTTAGACTAGTTTTGACCCTGGTTGACTACAGTTGACTATTTTGACCAAAGTCAACCGGAAGTCAACCGTAGCCTAAAATGACTAGAACTGGACCGAAGTTGACCAGTTGACCAAAGTCAACTGTAGGTCAACCATTGACCTATTTAACCTAGATTAGACTTAGGGTTGACCAGAGTTGACCAGTTGACCAAAGTCAACTGTACGTCAACCTTAACCCAGTTTGTCTTAGTTTGACCTAGATGTTAGTATATCTTTTGATCCTGATTAGCTCTTGTATTATTTCATCTTTAGGTCTGTGGCTTACTCTGAACCCTGATTCATATTGACAGCAGGACCCCAGGCGAGTACATTCTCTGATAACTTATTCTCAATTTATGATAACTGTTATGATTCATGTACTTAGTGTTGATATGCTTATACCTGACACATGGTTCTCACGGATTGGTATTCTTGGATCCCGACGAGAGATGATTCTCCTTCTTAGGTTGGGATGTATTGTGCAAGCTTCCTTGTAGCTTTTGCTCAATATATGGTCACTGATTCTAGAGAAGGTTCGCGACCTTCTCATTAGAATCCCGTGCAGTGACGTGTCCTGTTTGGATCCATTCTACCAGTTGGGGTAGGGGGAGTAGTAGCGTATGCCTGTGATCAGATCCATCCCGCATTCCCGAACAGTGTGAGTCATATACCGCACATATGACTTGCCAGGCCAGTTCTTGACATGAACCCAAGCCGATCACAAGTTGAAACTGCTACTCACACACATTGGATATATGGCTTACCTTGATTTGTGTACATACCATGATTCAGTTCTACTTCTTGTTCTAGCTCTAGCTCTACAGCTTACCATGCCATGATACGTATATGCACACTCCATGATTCATTGTATATGCTCTATTTACAGCCTTATAGCTTTTATTCTATCTTGAGATCTGTTATGAGATATATGTACTCGTTCCATCCTGACCGGATATGTTGACAAAATTTTAGGAGTAGTTGTGCCCTCAGTATTGGACTTCATGATGTTGCTAGCTGAGGTGGATCTCACTATTCTTCTATGTGAGTTGCCTGGTAGTTATCCTTAGTTAGTCTTGTTGTTCCTTCTTTATTTTTCCTGTCTCATGATCATTATAGATTCTAGTTGTTCTAGTGATATTGTTATTATTTCTTGTCTTATCTTCCTTAGTTTTCGTGATGTAACATGAGTACATTTCTAGTTATGGATTCTTAGATGTTGTAGTTAGTATAGTATACTTGACAGCGTTCTACCGCCGATACCGCGGCGTAGGCTGGGCGTGGCCCACGTATTCGTACCCGTATATCTGGGTGCGGGTCGTGACACGTTTTTAGTGGTGGCCCATGCAGGTCAGACTTTGCAATTAATGCGAAGTCGTGGTAGTACTTGAGCTTATCTGTACTACTGCGAGCCTGCCCTAGGATTAAGGTTGAGTAATGGAATATTTTAGGATTTTGGATACTCAGTCACATATTAGGAACTCTTGGTAGATTCCAGGGATGACCCCTGGGGAATCTTATTTCGAAGGCTTTCAAATCTTTTCCCACTTGTTTCCATTCCTCATGATTTCTGAAATATCTATCCGTATCAAACTTATTCCTTCTTGGGATGAGTTTGTGGACCCCAGAGGGAAGTTATAAGTTGGACTTGTATATCATCTAGGTTGGGGAGAGAATATGATTTACCAATCTCGTATCATGGTCGAGGTTTGTTTTAGATTATATTCTACCATTTTCTATCTTGACCTAGGTAGTACCCTCGGGACTTTCCCTGAGATTTTTCTCTGAACCCTATCTCGAAAGTTGTTTCTGTTGTTTCTATTAACTTACCCTTGACTTGTTGTTGAATTTTAAATCTTAATATTCGTTGTTGACCTTTGATTTTGTTTCGGATAATTCTTTTAAAAATTGAGTTAAGATATCCTGATAAACATATTTTGGATGAGGACGATGAGAACGGTAAGTGTCTACTTTATTTATGGAGTTCAGAATTCATCGCAGTTATATTTGCTAGCGAGACAAGGACATGGAGCCTGATTTGGATATACTATCCTAGTTATGTCATTTAGATTCTCTTGCAGCCATACCGGTTGGCGTGGTAAGGAATCTAGATGACATGATTATAGGGTGTATACCATAGTTATGGATTTCATTGTTTATTACCGCTATGCTTACTGGCGTGGCGAGAATTCTGGCAACATGATTTTGGATAGACGTGTATGGTTATCAGGTCATATCTTAAGTTGATTCACTTCTTTTACCAATTGAGCATGATAATTCCTACCATTATTTCTTGTTTATCATTATTTTCTCTCCCATCGCATGATGATTTCCTCATCTTGCCATCATTTCCTTTGACTTGTTTAGCTATGTCTTGATCTCACCAATCACCTAACTCATATCTACATCTGACATCTACACTTGAAAACTCTGAAAATTTTGAAATATTTATATCTCAATTGTTTCTTAAAAATTGATACTATAAAAATTTTGATTTCCTTCTGTCCATGACCAATCAACTTTGGTCGTCTTGTTTATCGTGCCAAAGAGTCTTGGTTGCTAACTAGACTCTAGATGACTTCGAATTCCTTGTGACTTGGGTTCCTTTCTAAATTGTGCTTTTAGGACATTGATTTCGAATTCATGATTTTTATCGTCTTTCATAGCTGAACTTGGATCTTGATCGTGTTTATGCGACTTATAATCTGATTTCTATCAAATCTATCTCTCAATCGTGCTATTCTCAAATTTTTCTCTCCATTTGCTTCTCTTAGCTCTGTTTTAGATTATGACTATCCAACTTTAATTTTCATGATCTTGATAATCTTAACCCTCAACTCGTGCCAAGTGAACTTAGACTATTTTCGATTTTAATCGCGTTCGAACTTGGATCGTATTTCATGATTTTATCAATCATCCTCCTTAATCTTTGATCGGGCCTATAAGACATTGACTTCGATTTTGTTTGTGTCTAAAATTTTATCTCAACTATGCCAAACCTTGTTTTGGTCATGGTTAGCTTTTCATCTTGATCAAGCATGTGCGACTTTCAGGTTGATTTCCATCAACCTAAGTCCTACGGGTCACCCCGTACTTGAACTTCATTTATATCGTTGATTCCTCTAATCGTCTCTAAAATTGTGCCCCAATGACTTGGCTTATTTCTGAAATCATGCACTTATAATTTTGTTCATATCATGATTCTATCGTGCCAAATCCCTCATTGCGCCTGAACAATTGTAAATCGATTTTCTTGATCGTGCAAACTCGTCATTCTTGAATCGTGCCTAAAATATTGCCTAAATCTTCTATCATGTTTTAACCCCACTACCAACCTTTAATTTCGAGGACGAAATTTTTATAAGGTGGGTAGGATTGTAAGCCCCTGAATTTTGGGCTTATTTTTTTTCAAAATTTATAAATCAATTATTTTGAACAGATATTATTATTTGATTATTATTTAATTTAATGCTCTTTATCGTGACTTGGAATTCTAGAGCATCAGGGATGCCAGTCTCTGGAAACTTCCTTCTTGGAGTTTGTAGTAGACGAGATTATCTACATTTTGATATATCCTATCCCACTTGAACTCGTTCTCTTGTGCTCTTTTTGCTTCGTGCAAGTTCGGGTCAATATTAGACTATTTTAATTATTAATTGAATTCCCACTATTTTTCTTGATCATCATATGCGCGTTACCATGACTTTTAATTTAGGAGTACCAGACTAGTCATTTTCTCGAAACCAACTTGTCATGCCTGATCTACTCGAGACGCTCTTCACCCATGACCTCCGTGTCCCACTCAGACACTCCATTTTGTGCTCCATTTCCTTCGCACAACTTTCGGGTCAATTTAGGCCAATTAATTATCTGCCGTAAAACCTGATTTAATTTCCAATTTAATTCCGGGACCCGACATCGACCCAACCTAGTCGACCCCAAATATGGACATGGCCCACATGAAGCCTACTATCCACATGAAACTTGTGTCCCATTTATCTGAGCCCCCGCATGCTACTTATTTATCCGTGATCATAAATACCTATTTTTAATTTAATTATTGCACCTGGTCCGACTTTGACCCGAACCGGTTTAACTGAACCCAACCCCGAGCTTCACGTTGTTCCATCATGACTACCCAAATAACCCGCAAAATTTCCCCATCTTTTTCCCCTATTCTAAAATATCCCTCTATCTCTGTACTTATTTAATCTCATTTTATCCCTTGTATATTATATATGTATATATGTATATGTGTATATATACATATGTATATACACTCACACTCTCTCTCCTTTCTCTCTCCTCACCCAAGCACACACACACCCCCATCACCAGCTCACCCCCCTCTCAACCGACATCACCCTCTCTCTCTACTTTCTCTCTCACTCTAAATATCTTTCTCTCTCACTCTATTCTCACCATCTCTTTTTATATATATATATGTTATATATATACTTACACCCAACTCTCTTACTCTCACCCCCCTCTCACATCATCCCTCTCTCACTCCCATACTGGTACAACCCCTCCCATTTTCTTCTTTACATCATCATCATCATCTCTCTCTCCTTCTCACTTCTTCTTCTTCTTCTTCACGTTTTTCTTCTTCTTTCTCCTTCTTCACGCCACCACACACCACCACCACTCCGTAACCCCGCCAGCGACCGTCGCTGGGCTGCCTCCGCCGTGCGCCCCCAGCAGCGCAGCAGCAGGCAGCAGCGTAGCAGCAACTGCGGCAACAACAGCCATACGCATGCGCGCGCACAAACGCGCGCTGCCGCCGCCGTGCGCCACTTCGTGGCCGACCGCACCACCGTGGCTGACCCCCCATCGGGCGTGAGCCTCCGACGAACACCCCGAGTCCACCGCCACCTTCCACGACGAGCCAAATAGGCGATTCGTGCATTTACGTCGAAATCCCGTCGACGCGCGCGCGGAGAATTCCAGAATTCGTGCTCCGTCGCATCGACTTCGCGCCGATTTTCTGGACAATCCGACTGTTGGATCGGCGATTTCTTCGCTCCATCTCAATCTCGGTATATCCACCTTCACTCCTCTCAAATTTGAACCGTTAATTTCGTCGTTTGATACATCAAAACCGGCCACCAAGTTGACGTTTAAAATTAAACTATTTTTGGACAGTTTCGTGACGCCAACTTCGCGGGTTCGTATCTTCGTCGTCGCAGCTCCGTTTTGTGCGCCACCAGTTCCAGTGCACAGCTGGTATAACCCTCTTCCTGCCCCCTTTAGATTTCATTTCAGTTTGAGCTTGTTAGGTTGGTCGAATTCGACGCCAAAGTTGGCCGTTCGAATTCTTAGTGTTGCACTTGTAAAATTTCATTTTTGAACCTGGGACTCCGGATTCAATTTCTGACACCACCAGTAGACTCGTGGCGTCATTCTGGTATGTTTTCATATAAAGTTTGCTTGATTTGGAGAACGTAGGCCCTGGCACGCATTTCGGTGCAAAACGGGTCCCACTTTCTGAGTTAACGGGACTTTTTGACGCCGGCTCATCGGAATCCAATTCTGGATATACCGTTGAGTTCGTATCGTCATTCTGGACTCGTTGACATATAATTTGCTAGGTTTTAGTGGACATTGGTTCCGGCACGCATTTCGGTGCAAGTCGGATACCAATATCTGGGTCAACGTGTCATTTTGAGTTCGGCTTATCGGAATCCAATTCCGGATATACCGTTGAGTTCGTATCGTCATTCTGGACTCGTTGACATATAATTTGCTGAGTTTTGAGGACATTGGCTCCGACACGCTTTTCCGTGCAAATCGGATTTCAATGTCCCGGTCAACGGACCAATTTGAGATCGGATCAACGGAATCCAATTCTGGATATACCGTTGGGTTCGTATCGTCATTCTGTATTCGTAGGCATATAATTTGTTAGATTTTGTGCACTTTTATTTTGGCACGTTTTTCGGTGCAAAGTGTGTCTAACGGCGGACATTATTTTGGTCCGAAATTATCGTTTTGCCCCTGTGTCCAAATTGGACTTTTGGACAGGCTATCCTAGCTGATTTGACTATTCTGGACACGTTGGTGATGTTAGTTTCATCATCCGAAAACATCTGTAGATTTCTTCCCTTTTTGTGTCACCCTATTATTATAATATTTTCTCCTTTTGGTTGTTTTAGAGACCCGTCGATTTCAGTGATTTCTAAATCACTGAAATTCATAAGTTGACCTTGTAGATGTTTATAGGGACTAGCTTGACCATGGTTGACTACTTTGACTAGACGTCGAAGTAGAGTCAACATTTGACCTAGGTTAGACTAGTTTTGACCCTAGTTGACCACAGTTGACTATTTTGACCAAAGTCAACCAAAAGTCAACCGTAGCCTAAAATTGACTAGAACTGGACCGAAGTTGACCAGTTGACCAAAGTCAACTGTAGGTCAACCATTGACCTATTTAACCTAGATTAGACTTAGGGTTGACCAGAGTTGACCAGTTGACCAAAGTCAACTGTACGTCAACCTTGACCCAGTTTGTCTTAGTTTGACCTAGATGTTAGTATATCTTTTGACCCTGATCAGCTCTTGTATTATTTCATCTTTAGGTCTGTGGCTTTACTCTGAACCCTGATTCATATTGACAGCAGGACCCCAGGCGAGTACATTCTCTGATAACTTATTCTCAATTTATGATAACTGTTATGATTCATGTACTTAGTGTTGATATGCTTATACCTGACACATGGTTCTCACGGATTGGTATTCTTGGATCCCGACGAGAGATGTTTCTCCTTCTTAGGTTGGAATGTATTGTGCAAGCTCCCTTGTAGCTCTTGCTCAATATATGGTCACTGATTCTAGAGAAGGTTCGCGACCTTCTCATTAGAATCCCGTGCAGTGAAGTATCCTGTTTGGATCCATTCTACCAGTTGGGGTAGGGGGAGTAGTAGCGTATGCCTGTGATCAGATCCATCCCGCATTCCCGAACAGTGTGAGTCATATACCGCACATATGACTTGCCAGGCCAGTTCTTGACATGAACCCAAGCCGATCACAAGTTGAAACTGCTACTCACACACATTGGATATATGGCTTACCTTGATTTGTGTACATACCATGATTCAGTTCTACTTTTTGTTCTAGCTCTAGCTCTACAGCTTACCATGCCATGAAACGTATATGTACACTCCATGATTCATTGTATATGCTCTATTTACAGCCTTATAGCTTTTATTCTATCTTGAGATCTGTTATGAGATATATGTACTTGTTCCATCCTGACCGGATATGTTGACAAAATTTTAGGAGTAGTTGTGCCCTCAGTATTGGACTTCATGATGTTGCTAGCTGAGGTGGATCTCACTATTCTTCTATGTGAGTTGCCTGGTAGTTATCCTTAGTTAGTCTTGTTGTTCCTTCTTTATTTTTCCTGTCTCATGATCATTATAGATTCTAGTTGTTCTAGTGATACTGTTATTATTTCTTGTCTTATCTTCCTTAGTTTTCGTGATGTGACATGAGTACATTTCTAGTTATGGATTCTTAGATGTTGTAGTTAGTATAGTATACTTGACAGCGTTCTACCGTCGATACCGCAGCGTAGGCTGGACGTAGCCCACATATTCGTACCCGTATATCCGGGTGCGGGTCGTGACAGATAGATATATATTAGTGAGGGAAATGAAGAATAGAGTAGGAAAAAGTTAGAGAGTTTAAGAAGTTAGAAAAATTAGAAATAGAAGAGAAAGGAAGAAGAATAGGAAGAGGGAAGAGAATGAGAAGAGTTAGAAATGAGAAGAAGAATAGGAAGGAGGGTTAGAAGGAGGAAGATTAGAAGAATAGGAAGTAGAAGGAGATTGAGAAGTAGAAGGATAGATACACAAATATAGGAAATCGAGTTAGAAGGGGAAATTGAGCTCGGAGCGTCGGATTGCGACGAAACTTGACATAGGCCTAGGTTATGTGAATTAGATTTTGCGGGTAGGCTTCCGAGTGGAAATCGGGGTCGTAGGGCGCCGGTATCGCGCCGTGTCAGTGCGTATCTTGAAATATTCAAGATATCTGCAACGGGCCGTAAGGTGGACTAGACGTCCACTTTATCTAGGTATTTTGGTAGATAACGAACCTATAGGCTAGTACCCTACTACCCTAGGGAGCACGGGTCAAAATACTAAGCGTAGGTAGGCTAACTAGGTTTCCACCTTGGCTATTATTTACCCTAAAAAGGGTAAATTAAGGAATTGGCCTACGGCCGAGAATTTGAGTTTGAAGTCTAAGATGGACTTGGATATAGGTTGTAGAGGTTGGTAATGAGTAGAATTAGCCGTCTAAACCTAGTCTTGACCCCGGTTGACCACGGTTGACTTTTTAGACTAAAAGTCAACTATGGGTCAACACTTTACCCAATTTAGTTTCAAATTCCATTTAACTTGGACAGTTGATTAAAAATCAACTATTAGTCACCAGTGACCTAGGGTTGACCTAGAGTTGACCTAGAGTTGACCAGAGTTGACCCGTTGACCAAAAGTCAACGGTAAGCCAGTTTTCGACCTAGTTTAATTCGGATTAACTTCCAATGTTCTTCCATGACCAAGATTGACCCGATTAGACATGTCTTGACCTAGAATGACTAAATAGGATTTAATTTGATTTAACTTTACTTCCTAAACTTAGTATTGATACGTCTTGTTCTCTATAGGTCCTCGAGATACTGCAGTTGATCCGCTCGACATATTTTATCATCTTACAGGCGAGTACATTCTCTGATACTTATTCCCAATTTATGATAACTGTTATGATTCGTGTACTTAGTGTTGATATGCATATTCCCGACACATGGTTCTCACGGATTGGTATTCTTGGATCCCGACGAGAGATATTTTCTCCTTCTTAGGTTGGGATGTATTGTGCAAGCTCCCTTGTAACTCTTGCTCAATATGTGGTCACTGATTCTAGAGAAGGCTAGCTACCTTCTCATTAGAATCCCGTGCAGTGACGTGTCCTGTTTGGATCCATTCTACCAGTTGGGGTAGGGGGAGTAGTAGCGTAGGCCTGTAATCAGATCCATCCCGCATTCCCGAACAGTGTGAGTCATATACCGCACTTATGACTTGCCAGGCCGATTCTTGACAGGTACCCAAGCCGATCACAAGCTGAAACTATTACTCACACACATTAGACGTATGGCTTTCCTTGACTTGTGTACATACCATGATCCCGTTCTATTTTCTTGTTCTAGCTCTAGCTCTACAGCTTACCATGCCATGATACATACATGTACACTCCATGATTTATTGTATATGCTCTATTTACAGTCTTATAGCTTTTATTCTATCTTGAGATCTGTTATGAGATATATGTACTCGTTCCATCCTGACTAGACTGTTAATAAAATATTACAGATGCCGATGAGGGAGATTGCAGTACCTATATGGTCCGGACGACGTAGTGGGCCTAGACTTGGTCCCGCAGGGCGTAGCTCCGCCTGACGAGACTATACCTCTTGTTTAGTTAGAGTAGGTCTTTGTACTGGACTTTGTTTCCAGTTACTTTTGAGACTGTATTTATATTTGGACTGTATTAGAGACTGGACTGTATATTATTTGTATTTGGACTTGACATGTTATATTTTATCGTCTTGTTGTCTTTATCTTTCAGTCTTTACTTATCATCTTAGAGTTGTGATTGAGTACTTATATATATTCATTGCTTGTCCTCCGTTCGGAGTTGACTATATTCTCGACAGGTTTTGTTATATATATAAACTTTTGTCAGAGTAGAAAATCCACAGCGTTCCACGTCGTTTTTCCGGTGAGGGCTGGGCGTTGTCGCGTCACGTGCCCTTTTAGCGGGTGCGGGTCGTGACAAAGACCCTCCCTCAAGCTGGAGCATATATCAATCATGTCCAGCTTGTTACATAGAAATTGAACCCGAGGACCTAAAAGATGTTTCGTGAAGATATCGACTATCTAATTACAGGTCCTCACATGGTGAAATTTTATCTATCCCCTTTGTATACTTGTTACACGCTTTTCTTGCTTGGCGAAGGCACGCGTAACTGGACGATGGAACGAAGACGATGAAGAATAAGCCGTCGGGTGTTTGTGACCTGTCGGCCTTGGTATTGTGCTTTATCGTAGGCGCGGACGCTTCTCAGATCGAGAGAAGTACCGCCTATTTCTTTGGTTAGACTTTTCTTTGATCTCTCTCAATAGAATTTCTACATCTATATATAGATAGAGGATGGCTACAATTTGTTGAAAAGGAAACTACATAAAACTAATAATATCTTTCCTTGATAAGGAAGATATTATTTAACAATATCTTATTTAAAAGGGAAACTAATTATTACTAATAATATCTTTCCTCATATGGAAGATATTATTTAGCAATATCTTATTTGAAAGGGAATTACTAATTATTTAGCAACAATATCTTGTGTGTCTTTTCCTTTTGCTGGTCCATGCGAGTAACAGGTAAAGGTTCGTCCGAACCGACCCGTAACAATACTCATCACGGACGAAATGGATGTCGATTTCAATATGCTTCGTCCTTTCATAAAATACAGGATTGGTAGCAATATGGATAGCAGACTGATTATCACATCACATATCTGCTATGTTCGATCCTGCTTCTTTTTTCAACTCTTGTAGAAGATGCTTCATATATAATATCCCTGTTGTGCTGTGCCATGAGCAATGGCTCAATACTCTGCTTCTGAACTTGATCGTCCTATCACACTCGACTTCTTGCTTTTCCAAGACACAAAGTTTCTACCAATAAATACAGAGTAGTCAGATGTAAATCGTCTATCTGTCAGACTTGCACCCAGTCAACATCAGTAAAATACTCAACACATGTCCATGATTCTTCATCTGAATTCATTTTCCTGGATTCTGGACTAGATAACACAGAATTCTGAGAGCTGTCTGCCAATGTGGACCTCTTGGAGAAGTCATAAATCTACTTGTAACACTAACTGCGAAAGAGATGCCCGGACGAGTCATAATTGCCAAGTAGTTGAGTTTTTCAACTACTCGTCGATATACGATACTGATATGGATTGGTCATCGGGACCCCCTCGTCGGAAAGTAACTTAGCCCCTGAATCCATAGGTGAGGTTGCTCCCTTGGCTTGCATTCGTACATTATTCAGTATGTCCAACACATACTTTCTTTGAGACATTACAATGTCCCGCTTACCACGTGTGACCTCAATATCCAAGAAATAGTTCAATGATTCCATATCCTTGGTTTGAATTATTCTTCCGAAACTTCTTGAGGCCTACAATATCCTGGCTGTTGTCTCCCGTGATTACAATATCATCAACATAGACATCCAGTAGTATCCTTCCGGCTGATGTATGTCGGTAGAATACTGAATGATCCTTCTTTGATTAACACATGCCAAACTGAGTAACAACATGTATAAATCGACCAAACCACGCACGAGGTAATTATTTAGACTATAGAGGGCCTTCCGCAGGATATACTTTACCCTCCCTTGCAAGAACCAAGGAGGTGGCATCACATATACTTCTTCATCAAGATCCCCGTGGAGGAAAGTATTCTTGATATCCAGCTGAAACAATGGCCAGTCATAGCGAACAACCAAAGTCAAAAGTACACGAACAAACGTCATTCTGGCAACTGGAGAGAAGGTCTCAGAGTAATCCTTACCATAGGTCTGAAAAATATCCTTTGGCCACCAGACAAGTCTTTAGGTAATTAAAAGAACCATCTGATTTCACCTTGATCGTGAATACACATTTGCAACCTACTGCATGTTTACCAGAGGTAAATCGACTAAGTCCCAAGTATGTTTCTCCCGGAGAGCTTTTATCTCCTCATTCTGCCAATCGGAATGTTTGAGACCCTCCTCAGCATTTTTGGGAATCTTAATCCCATCAATAGTAGCCACCGGAGACTGAGTATGACTGGTAAGAGAGTATGACTGGTAAGTCTTTTGGAGCTGTCAACATACAAGGGATGATCACGACATGCACGACGAAGACGAGCTGCTGTCAGAACCGATGGAGCCGCTGGTGGAACAGGAGGGACTGCTGGTGGAATAGGCGGAGACGAATCAGTAGAGCGGGAAGAGGATGACTCTGTGGACATCATTGGCGATGTTTGTGCGGGTGATGGTGGCACAAACTGAATCGGTGTCTCTGGACCATCGGACCGGAGAACTGACTCGATAAGGAAGGGCACCCGTATGGGAGGTGTTGTGTTTGACCAGAAAATAGCCTTCATAATTTGGGAAGCTAATTGATGTCCATCCCCGTGTTGGTGTCCCACCTCCTTTGTTTGTTGTTTTGGTGTTGCAAACGGAGGCTTTTGGTAGACGACCATTCAATCTCTCATCACACATTAGTCCTATATATATACTCCCCAAAAGAGAAGACTCCATCCAAAAAAATTTCAAACATTTTCATATAACTGACACAAATCCTAGTTAACCATCCAAGAAACTTCATAAGCAACTAATCCTAGCTAACAACTAACGTAGTATTTAGAGCAAAATCATAAATCATAGAGGATATTTCAGTAGTCATGTTTAGAATCAATTCTAGTACAAACTAACAGTGTATAGGAATACGGACACGGATAGAGGATACAGATATAAATCTAATACATTTGATTGCACGAACACCGAATTCAAATGAATCAGTCAGTCAGGGTGGAAAAGAATATCAAAAATTCCTAGAGTAACTCGTGAGTTACTAATTTTTAAAACTCGTCGATAAAAATCAGTTGGATTAAATAAACAGAATAAATGAAGAGTCTAAATAGAAAAAAATAAGTACAGTATTTGCACTTCTGTAATCGAATATGGACTAAGGATACATACACCACTCACTTTTCCGTGTTCATGCAACATAGTGTTTAATTAGGTACACAATTTGTTTGATTATAACTTGAGCATGACCGATGACGAAGAGATCGGTATCGGCTCCGATTTATACTTTGCATCTAGCCTGCCGTACTCGTACTCTCTGTAAGGTGTCTGCTTCTCCCCCTTGGGATTCTTGAAGCTGAACACACACCGAACCAATCTTTTTGCCGACCGCAGAACCTTCCACAACTGCAGCTGCTTCCTCCTCGCCGGAGGAGCCGCGTAGATAGGAGGAACCGGACTGCACGACAGCCGTGGCATGGAGCGTGTTCTGGCGTCGATGGCCGAATCGAGCTGGCGCCTGAAGGACTCCAGCTCGAACGAGTCGTAGAGGGAGCTGTCGCAGTCCCATAGTTTAGGATCCATACTAGATAGATAGGTAGATAGAGCATGAATGAATGGATCAAGAAGTGGCAGTGCTCCAATAGTAGTAATACGTCTAGTTGTAAGTTTGAGCGCAGGAGGAAACTTGGTCTTTGTTTGCAACATAGAGGGGGTGGTAATTATGGAATGATGAAATTGAAAAAGTCTCTCTTTCAAGGGCGTCAGTCATAAACGTACATAAAGAAATCAAAACAAATATATATTAGTTGTGATTTGGAATTATTGATAGATAACTGGTTTTTTTTTTTTTTTTTTTGAAATAGAATTTGTAACTCAATTTGACTGGATTCAAATTATCTTTGAAAAAAAATCTAAGCTAACTTTCAAGTAACCTTCAATTTTACGTACGTTTATCCACCAACAATTGTCATTTTGCTAGGGCAAACGTTGAAAGTGGTTGGTCTATATAAACATCAAATCATGTAAAGTCCATGTTGGTGCACCAAAATTTATAGTGTTGGTGTTAAAATGTTATGCCGGTATTTTTTTTTTCTTTCCAAATTAAGCCAGTTTAAAATTTGTCCAGAATAGATTCAAACATAAATGGGTTAATTGCATTAACTATCTCTATGTTTTACATTTATTACACAGACCATTCCTACTTTAAAATTAATTATATGGACATCCCTATAGTTTTTTTTTATATAAACTAATAACACTGAACACCCCTATGGTTAATAAAATTTATAAAGATGAGGGATGATCAATGTAATTATTTTCAGAATAGGGATAGTCTATGTAATACTCATGAAACATAGGAAAGATCAATGTAATTAATCCAACATAAATTTCTCACTATCTATATAGTAAAATAAGGTTGTATTTAGTGATAAAAGTAAGAAGATATCACGCTTAAAACATAATGGTATTTTCAGACATGCGTATGTGTCATCTAAAAAAATGTCACAATCAGTCAAGAATTTCAAAATAATAATAATAATAATAATAATAATAATATTATTATTATTATTATAAATAATACAAATAATAGATAATTTAAGATTTTAATTTATCAAGGGATGTCGGTGGAAATTTCTAGCCATACCAAAAAATTTAAACATAATTTTTTTTACATATATTCATAATTTGAGAGTGCTTTGCTACAAAGGAGACGATAGAATATTAGAACACAACTAATATGGAATACATATAAAACATTAAAATAGTTTATGGTAGCAAAGTGAACAAATAAGCAAAGGTATTTAAGTTGAACCTTAACATTATGCAACGAGGAATCAACTTAAATAATAGGCAATCGAAATTGACCAAGATATATGAGACGTACTAGTATGGTTAAGCTAGCTAACATCTATATGAAAATCATATGTGCTACTTTATCGATCTATTAGTTTGATTAGCCATGTCGCTTTAATTTAGCTTACATGACCCACATCCCACTGAGTCTTCCCAAAGCTAATAATATCCGCACACTAATCTCATGCTAGATGCCTTTAGCAAGAGAGAACTCAACTTGGATTTGTCATTATCCTCAAGAATATGTTAATTATACTTTAGTTAATGGTGGTGCAGGTAAGTAAACGGCTTTTAAATATATGTTCAATATTGTTTATGAATCATGATCACGGCATATACTCCTTCATAAAGTCATCTCTTGCTTCTTGTTTCTTGTTGTTGTATATGAAGTATGATACATAGCTAGTCATGTTCATGTTTTCATTGATTATTTACGGTAATGTGACGTATATGAAGTTCCTTGATATCATTGTAACCTAGGTTCGTATTCTCTTACAAAAAGAAAAAGAAAGAGAAAGAAACATATACATTCAGAGCATCATTAGTAAGTCTCATTCCAATTTTTAGATTCTAGATTCAAGAACATAGTTGCTCATTTTGTAGAATAGTAAAGTTTAATTGGAGTCTCATTATGGTCCCTTTTCAGCCACAAAAACTATAACATGAGCCTGGCAATTTCTACTTTCAGAATGTAAGAGCTCATTTTGTAGAATAATAGTAAACTCAATTGGAACACATGATGGTCCCGCTTATTTTGCTTTTGAAAATGAATGACGAGAGAGAGAAAAAAAAATAGTTCAAATGTGCTCCAACTCATTTTCTATTATTTTCAGGTGGCCATTAACCCATTCTAGATTTATTTGTTTATTATAACTTTGTGCCCCCAGGATGCATTTTTCAGCCCTATCAGTTGGAGATGCTCTTAGGAGCTGTTTGGTTCGGCAAAGTGCGACAAATAAAATATTCGAAATCGAAATTTTGCGTATGCATTGTTTTAAAGTGCAGTGAAGTATGACGAAGTGAATTTTTTCTTCTTTTTGGTGCTTTGAATAAGTGGAGGTTAGAAGTGAAAAATACTAAAATTTGGTGTTTAAATGGTTGTTGAAGTGCGTTCGAAAGTGTACATTTTTGTAGTTCTTATAATTTGAAAAGTGTTAAAGTGGAGAGAAAGTGGTCCTCCAACCAAATGGGCGAAGTAGGAATGAGAATTTCTCACTTCCACGCTTCACTTCGGAGGAAAAAAAACTCAGATGTCCAAATAAGGATTTAGTGGCGGACAAGATTTACTGTTCATGCCACTTCACAGTAAATCGTGTCTGTAAATCCTCCAACCAAACACGTGACGTGATCATAAATTCAAATTTAGGTCAATTCAATCCCCAAATCCGCGAACCAAACACCCCAACATTGTTTTCATGTTCTTTTTAGTTGATCTGATAATTACCGTTTGTTCCGAGTGAGTAGACACTAATCTAGATTATGGTTTTATAATAGGCACTAAAATGAGTCCTTTAAGTCGTACGTATATTCTCACATAATTCAAAATTAAATAAATAATAACTAATTGTTTAACTACCTAATATTATCTAACATATTCAAACATTCTCCCTGAGGTTTTTTTTTTTGGGAGGGGGGGGGGGGGGGGGGGGGGGAGTGGTTCAATCCCACATGACAGCGTTATCTATAACAAGTTTCAATTTAAATTATTTTTCAATAAAAATTTTTGCGTGCGTGCAATGCATGTACACGTTACTAGTGGTTATTTAAATAGGTAAATGCTTAAATATTTGTGACTATGCTGAGGTCCCAAAACATTTGTGGTCTACTTGTGAGAGATGAATACGCTCACGAGTTTAGGGCTCGGCCCAGAAAAACCATTGAGCCACAATTCGGCCTGTGGTCCGTGTGGGACTCTTATTTTCAGGCCCATCATCATTGATGCTTAGAGTAACGACATCTGGTCAGTGCTCTAGAAATCGCTCAGCAGCTGCCCAACTCTACCATGTCTGCATCTCCACCGTCCGATCCTCCTCCTCCTCCTCCTCTCCCGGCGGAGCAGTCGGGGTCGTCGCGGGGATCCGGCGGCGGCGGCGGCGGCGGGGGACGGTACCCGAACCCGCGGGAGTCGGGGATCCCGGACCCGGCGACCCTTCGGGAGCAGTGGAGGTTCGCGATCCGGCAGTACAGCCGCTGGTACTCCCAGGCGTGGGGAACAGCGATCCTCGCCGGAGCCTCCTTCTTCGCCCTCGGCTGGCTCGTCAAGGGCTCCAATCCCCTCTCCTCCCGCGCCCCCGCCGCCGACCGCTCCGGAGACTCTTCCGCCGCTGCCGACGACAAATGATGATGCTGGTAACTTCTTAGTTTTAGCAAGTATTTCGTGATGCACGTGATGTGGTGTGTCCTAGTATATTTTGGAGTGACTGTGTCATGTATACTGATTCAGTGTCCGACTTGATGCGAAGCTACTATGGGTACGGGCCGTACGGCCTTAGAGTAGTTATTACATTTCACAGAGTTAGTAGAAAGTTATGCTGCACGAGCACAAACATGGCATGATGCATACACGGTGATACGGACGCGGCATTGATTTTGGTGTCTTTATGTACATTTGGAGTGTCCGTGTCATGTCCGAAAACACTCTAACACTACACGGACACTACACCTATTTCCGTAGTGTTCGTATTTTCCTGGGTAGCAAGATTGTTTGAACTAGGTATTAGAATGCAATTTTTTGGGTTCGTCTGCCATCCAAGTAGGGTCCTAAAATAGCTACACATTTTACCTTTTAATCACATGAAACCTGTCTCTTCTAGTTTAGTTGCTATATCTATGCTAGCTAGCCGAATTGTTACTTTGTTGCTATCGATTCCCAATTGAAGCCTATAGACCTAATGAAAACCGCAAGCCTATCCCTTTTTTCCTTCTTCTGAGAGCTAATAAACGAGATGGCTAACGACTATGGTTGCCTGTAACAACGTAATCTATTTGAAAATTCGTACATGACAACACGAGGAGCAGGTTCTTGAACAGTTGGTGTCGGTGTCATGCTTTAAGGTTTCAATGTCAAAACCGGTTTCTCTCAGTTTCATCTGATCTGTGAAGTATCGCCTTGTTTCGGCTCAGTTTGGCTCAGTTTTGTTAGTTTTTGGCCCGGAATTGCTTGAACTATACCACATGATTTTTAATCCAGACGTTCATAGATGGTAACCATAATGGACAATGCAACCTTGTAGGGGTGTTTCACCAAGCGAGTACAAGGGAGACCACATCTATCTTGGGCTAGCTACTAAGAAGAAGAAGAGTACTGTTTGATGTTTTGTCTTAATTTTTGATGTTTGTTGGGTGTAGGTGGATGTGGATTGACTTACAATGAGGCAAGTAAAAAAAATCAGGGACTCTGCCTCTTAACCCTGACCCACTGAACAAGACCGCCGTATGACTTTGTGATCCTTCCATGAGTGTAACTTGTTCAAGTTGGCATCCCTTCTCCGCCAACATGAGGGAAAATATTGAACTCTATCCATCTCGTCTCTTGGCATCGTATCATTGTTGCAATGGACCTCTAATTTTTCTCTCTTGGTCGAGCGTCTTCATATGACGCCTTTTCTCGAGGGCTCTTTGTGCCTTTGATAACAACTCTTTTGATCGAACATCTTCATGCGTCGGCTCTAGTCGAGCACCCACATGCCAACACGTTTTTTCGTTAAGCGTCTTCATACTCCGTCTTTTATCGAGCATCCACGTGCAAACAGCTCTTTTGGTCGAGCTTTTTCATACGCCTGCTCTTGTCAAGCACCCACGTGGTTTGACAACTCTCGTTCAGACTCTTTTGATCTCTTTGGATGTTTCTCATGTAATTTTTTCGGTTGTGATGTGTGCTTCTCGTTTGACTTTTTCAGGGTTTCTTTGTATTCGAAGCTTCGATCTTTTGTTTTGGGTGATCTCCAGTTTCTCTCTTTTTTACTCTATCCAAGTTGTACTTGTCTTCACCAAGTTCCTGCTTGCGAGGGCATCCTGAAGAGTAGATTAATTACCTTCATTTTATGCATTCATTGTTTTATTTATTTTCCATTTCTATAGGATTGGTGATGTCTTTCATATGCATTGTAGTTCTATAAATATTGGCCAAGGCTCCTAATAAATTTATTACATTCTAGTTAAAATGTAGCGTCTTTGTTTTCTACAAAAGAAAAAAAAAAGAACAAAAACAACATTCAAGGAAAATCATGAGCAAGAAATAGAGAGTATGTATATAGATGGAAAAGCTGCATTTTTCTACTTTTCGAGCATGTGCTCATATTTCTCCTTCTGAAACGAAATGGGCTAGGAAGAACGTCTTCTCCAAAATTATTGTAAAAGCTTGATTTACATGTGTTAAATACACACCAAAATATCCTAGGAAATATCAATATTAGTATCGTATCCATGTTTCTGAAGTTGAAAAATGTGTTCATCGCACATAGAATGAAAATATCATAGTTTGCAGTATCAGCCAATATCGATTCGATACGGCCGATACTGATACGTTTAGGCACGTCTCGATCTGATACCGATACTAAACGATACCGATACTAAACGATACCGACATTAGGGCTCTCTTTTTCGGTCAATCTGGCATAGAAAATTGAACGAAAATACCAATCAATAATGGTGTAAGCATAATAAGGTTTTAAAAGCATGTATAAGAAGAACACGTATCTATCGCAGATAAATCAATCAGGAATGGTGACTATTATTTCATTCAATTCCAAAATTACTAAGAAACAACACATGAAATACTTAAATTATGTCTAAATATATGAAGTATATTTTATAAAAAATTAATAATTTATTAATAATTACCTGCTTTATGATATAAATAAATCCGATACTTCGATCCGAAACTGCCAAAAATGTCGGTTCTGATACTCATAGGGAGGGTCTGATACCAATTTTGATACCGATACTGTGAACCTTGAAATACATATGAACTCAATATATAGCAATGAAATGGAAATAAATGTTGGGAATGTTATTTATTTTCACTCTTTGGATGCAATTGCCTATAGCAAATTGTATCATCCTGCCTATTTGTGTAGACTCTTTATAGTACAGGGGAACTTGGAGTCGCTCCTTGGTTGCATGAGCCTAGTGTATCCAAAAGGTAGATATACCTATTTGCCAATTGACCATCTAGATTTTATGGCGCGACCTTTTTTTGTTCGTAGGATCGTAGCTACCTTGGTTAGTAAGTTGATATCAATGTAAAGGGTAAAAAAATTGTCAATTGTTTTAGGGAACTTCTTATACCCTATAGGTGGTGGTGGTGGTGGTGATAAACAATCTAGGCATGTAAGTGCCAAACAAACAACTTATAACTTTTGTATACTTGTAGCTGTGACTTTCCTTGCCCCTTTGTTGGAACCCAAAGAGTTTATACAACTAGTACATAAAAGGGTTTGGGGAAGGTGACTTCACAACCGTTGAAGCACAATATTGGTAATCTTTAGTATGTCCACAAGGAATATAGAATCTCTCCAAACAAGAGATTGAGTACGAAATTGTTTTGTAGGCATCAATAATTCGAGTTATATCACAAAATGGAGAAACATCAGATTTCATAACCTAAATGTCAACACTTTTGGGTTGGTCCAAAGTCTAGTAAATGTTACATTTTTTGACTTGTTTTATGTAGGTACATGATGCCATCACCAACTTGATGCGGTCGGGCTAAGACCTCCATTTTGAACCCCATATTCATTTCAACAGCGACACCCATTTTTCATGGGAGAATTTGCATTCACCTCTCATTATGGTTGATGTGAGATAACAGAATAGTGCAACTTGTTATGTGCTAACTTCTATTGCGATCGGATTATTTGTTTGCACAAATTTTTGATAAATGACAAAAATAATGTACTTGAATCTGCAAGCTAGCTTCAAGTGTAAGTTGTTGAGATATGTCGCTTGACATTTGATGATAAGCCAACTGCTATTTTGCAGATGATGCAGTCTTCTAATTAAACCCCATTCGCGGAGATCACCAGCTGTGATAGGCGAGCTAGTTGTGAAAGCCAAGGGAGGGAGAGAAAACATGGCTGTATTTTGTGTTTCTTTTGGTAAGAATATACTATGGTTGTATATACGTTTTTTTGTTTTTTTGTTTATGTATCTGTATCCAGCTTTTTTTTCCCCCTATAATAAGGCCATATTATGTATCGTATATGATCTACTTATTTATTCTCTAAACTTACCTTGTTACAAAGGCAAATAATATACAAGAACAAAGAGGAAGAATACATAAACCAAGTGTGCAAAATTTATGACAGCCATGCTTAAATTTGCCACTTCGTAGAGAGCAAATATGAGTGTTTAAACGTAGAATCTATGAGCTCTTGTTGTACCAGAGTTTTTAAAAGTTTTTATTATGTTCTGTATAATACTAAAAAATCTTCCATGTCTCCCTACTTGATAAATTGTTCTATGCCTCGGGATCGTTAGACAATTTGCTTTCTTAAATTGATCATTTATATCATTTATAATAATATTTTTTTAAAACTAGGATCCTTTGACAATTTGGTTCGTTTATAATAATATTTTTTAAAGTTACTGACAACATTCCTTTAGATTGATATATATACTTATTGGAGAAGAATATTTTGTTTTAGTCGTAAGATTTTTTGGAATATTTATATTCATTCAACTTTGTTATTTTTTATCCTCTCAATACAATTATATTTTGTTATATAGATAATAATAGATAATTCGATCTTAAACTATAACATATACATAAGATCTTAAACTATAACATATAAGATCTTTTGAAAACACTTTCGAAAAGTAACATTTTATCTTTCTCTATCTTTTTTTTGTAACAACAGAGCTATGACTTTGTCTTCTCTCTTTTCATTTTATCTTTCTCTATCTCTTCTTTGTAACAACAGAGCTATGACTTTGTCTTCTTTCTTTTCTTTGACTCAGAGCCGAAGCTCCTACATATTTTATTCCTTTGTAACATGTAGAAGTCCATTTGTACATGTCTAACATTTAGAACATCTTTGAGGGACAAGCAATTGTTCATCACTTTGAAACGTAATAATCAGTTCTATACAGATTTAGCATATTATTCTACTTTTGACTTGTATACGAATTCGGAACATGTGTGCAATCTCTTTTCACTTCTTATTAATCATGGCAATAATTTATTGTTTTTGAGGTAACATATCTAACTTTAGCATGGCATCATCTCATTTGATTTAACATGGCAATAGTTCATTTCTTTTTATCAGGCAACAATCTTCTTTTAGCATACAGGTTATCTCTTTCCTTTTTCTTAGCATAGCAACATGTGATATAAGCATATTGATTTGTACTAGCATTCTCAATGATTATCATCTTTTTATTAGCAATGACATTATTCAAAGGCGTAAGCGAATCAGAAAATGAGTCTTCGTCGACTCATCCAGATCAATCGTCTTCTGTTGTAGAGCCAGAAATTCCATCTCTCTGTCTATCTATTGCCTTCGCAAAGCATGACACTACATAATTTTCCACCGAGAAAAAGTTTCGTCCTCAAAACATAAGGAGAAACTTACGATATCCTTAGCAGCGATAGTCATCATCCTTCGCTATCATCAATCGATAAAATCATGGTCCAATTTATATCAAAATTTCACGTTCAATAAAACATCTCAATCTCAATCAATCTCAATAAACCATATACCGACATCGTAAAAATATTTATGGTCTTATTGTATGGAATGTTCATCTCATCGATGATATCAAATAGGCAAGAAAATTTCTATCCGGAGAACATCTTCAAATTCAATTGAATCAAAATTGGCCAGAGAATCGTGTTGCTATGATACCATTCTGTCACGTCCCGATCCCGTAGAGTCCTTTCGTCCTTGCTTCGGACTCTGTGATACCGTTCGTTCTCGCTTAGGCGTAATATCATGCAAGTTTAAGTTGCGCTTGCACAATGCCAAGACCCGTACAATGACAAAATAGACAAAATAGGCAGTAGCACAGTGGAACATAATTGCAGATAATTGAAGCAGCAGTGGACGTATTGCAGAATTATGAATTGAAACACAATGACAACTAGAAACAATTCTCTATATTGATATCTTTGAACAGATTATAAGCTCTCATTTTCTCTCTGATACATACCATATGGCTTACAATCTCTCAAAAACTTTACAGATTACAATGATTTCATTCTATATATTACATCCCTTTGTATACAAAAACCAACTCTTTGAAACAGATGTCTATCTCTTGGCATCTCTTTTGATTTCTGGCTTCTGAGGATAAGACTCGGGCTATCGCTTCAGGCTATCCATCTCGATGCATCTTGCACCTGCATGCAGACTAATGGTGGGTCAGTATATCAATATACTGGTGAATGTGAACAAAGGCTACATCGTCTGAAACGATCACTAATTCATTTAGTGAGAAAATATTTCTTGTGATGTGATTTTGTTACTTTTACCTATGTTTACTTCATGCATATCAGAGTCAGATTACATCTTTTGAAAACACTTTCGAAAAGCCACAGTTTATTTCATTTCAGTTCAAGCATTTAAGAGACTATTCTGTTCTTGTGAAGTGCATAGCGTGTTTTATGAGCAACAATCATTTTTCTTATTCAAGCAACTCTTAGGATCAATTACAAACACGATGTCATATATATTCTTTGAACGAGACATAAAAAATTCTTGGCAACATATTATTCTCTATAAGCAAATCATGAACAAAAACTTAAGCAACAACTGTATCACTTTTTTAGTGATTCGTACCATAGCCGACGGTTCATCCCTGCACAAGACAAGGATTAGCATAAATATAATGTATCCAAAATTGTTCCCCGTTCGTCTTTGCATTCTTAGCTCTTAGCAACTCTTTACCGACACATGCAATCCGATTACAGCTGTGACTCAAGGCTCAGCTCTGCACTAATATATGCGTAGACCAGCAGTTGTAACCCAAGGTTCAGCTTTGCATGATAACACACATACTAGCAGCTGTGGCTCAGGATTCAGCTCTTCACCAATCAACACCTATCTATATGATGGTCCATGGGTAATCCCATAATTAGCCGCTGTGACTCTTGGGTTCAGCTCGACGCTATTGGACAGGATACAATACCCCCTGATCGCGAGGTTTCTTGTACCTCAGGATGTCTAGACAATCTCTCCTAGGCCGATCGGTTTTCAGTGCCCTAGAAACCGTCGAGAGATCTAGTGACCTTGTGCACAAGTTAACCGAGACCAATGCAAATTGCAATTTCTATCAGATAAACTTTGAGGAAACATTTCATCTTTCTCTATCTCTTCTTTGTAACAATAAAGCTATGACTCTGTCTTCTTTTTGACTCATAGCCGAAGCTCCTACATATTTCATTCCTCTATAACATGTACAAGTCCGTCTGTACGTGTCTAACATTCAGAACATCTTTAAGGGACAAGCAATTGTTCATCACATTGAAACACAATAATCAGTTCTATACAGATTTAGTATATTATTCTACTTTTGACGTATACAAATTCGAAACATGTGAGCAATCTCTTTTCTCTTCTTATTAAGCATGGCAACAGTTCATTATTTTTGAGGCAACCTATGTAACTTTAGCATGACATCATCTCATTTGATTTAACATAGCAACAATTTATTTCTTTTTATTAGGCAACAAGCTTCTTTTAGCATACATGTTATCTCTTTCCTTGTTCTTGTCACGCCCCGATCCCGCAGAGTCCTTTCATCCTCGCTTCGGACTCTGTGAGACCGTTCGTCCTCACTTAGGCATGATGTCGTGCAAGTCTAAGTTGCGCTTGCACAAGACCAAGACATGTACAATGACAAAATAGACAAGATTGACAATAATATAGCGAAACATATTACAGATATTTGAAGTAGCAATGGACATACTACAGATTGAACACATTTGTAATAGAAACAATTTCTCTTTATTGATTGCATTTTGAACAGATTACAAGCTCTAAATTCTCTACAATGCTTACATTCTCTTAGAAATATTACAGATTACAATGATCCCGTTCCATACATTACATTCTTTTAATACAAAAATAACACTTTGCAACAAATGTCCATCTCTTGGCATCTCTTCTGATTTCTGGCTCCTGGGGATGATGCTCGGGCTATCGCTTTGGTCTATCCATCTCGATTCATCTTGCACCTGCGTGCAAACTGATGATGGATCAGTATATCAACATACTGGTGATTGTGAACAAAGGTTACATTTGTCTGAAACGATTACTAATTCATTTAATGAAAAATATTTCTTGTGATGTGATCTTGCTACTTTTACCTATGTTCATTTCATGCATGTCACTTCTCGTTCCCAAAATGCGTATTTTTAATACATGCACTGCTTTAATATATTTATTTAATATTTAATCATGTATTGTTCTGTATTTAAATTCCTTTAATTTCATGATTAATTAATTTCTTGCAATTCATTTTACTTTCTGCCTTGCTTTTAGGTTCGGTCCGAGTTGGTTTATTTTCCGGCCTAGGATGGTTCAACATAAATTCAACTCCCCACCTACCCCCACTCCTTCATTTAAAGCCCCACTCCCTTTCTCTCTCTTCATTACTTCACCATTACTCTTCTTCTTCCTCAAAAGCTCTCCCCCACCTACCTAGCCGCATAGGCAAGTGCCAACTTGCTTCTTGATAGATCTTCATTTTTTTTGTTCCATCGTCTTCCTCTCAAGATTCTTAGATACTTTAGTACTTAACATTTTCAATTTTTATGGCTCATTTCATGTAGATCTAAGTTTAATGTATTTTCGGATTTCTTAGGTTTTGATTTAGTAACTTTGTTATTTTCCAAGCTTTGATGGTTCCATGTTTTAGAGAATTTCGTTCTACCCCATTTTGACCTATGGAAGTCCAGATTCGGGCTTGGAATGAAGGATCTAGAGAGCTTGGAAGCAATGGCTTCCATGGTTCTGTCCTTAGAAAATTCGGGGAAGAAGAACAGTCCTAGCCGCATGAAGGTCCTGGCCGCATGGGAGTACTTGACCGCATGAGTTTTCATGCGGCAAGTCACCCTGGCCGCATATACATTTTTAGCCGCATATGCACGTTTTCCTCCAGCCGCATGCGTCCGTTCTCTTCGAGCCGCATGAGCTCGCATCTTCCTTGACCGCACAAGTTGATTTCCTGAGCCGTATAGAGTTTTCGGCCGCATGAAGTGCCTAGCCGCATGAGCACTCTGGCCGCATAACACTTTCCATATTCGGCCGCACGAGACTTATTAGCTTTTAGCCGCATAGAGCATTCAACATTTTCTAGCCGCATAAGGCTATGCCAATTCCTGGCCGCATGACTTATTAGTTGCTGGCCGCATGGATTCCCCGCCACATGAGCATAAGATCCTGGCCGCATGAGGCCCAGTCCCATTTAGCCGCATGTATTTTATTTTCTTAGCCGCATGTATTCTATTTTCTGAGCCGCATGTATTTTATTTTCTTAGCCGTATGTATTCTATTTCCTGAGCCGCATGTATGTTATTAGCCGCATGTATTTTATTTTTTCGGCCGCATGAGCCCATGTTTCCTGGCCGCATAGATGGGCACCCATCTATTGCTGCCCATAATACCTTTGGATTGATACTTGTCCTGAATTGACATTGATTGACATTAATTACTATCTTGGCATTAAATTAACATTGATTATTACCTTGATATTTATTAGCATTGATTGTGACCTTGACTAATAATTGATCATGCGTTCCTAGTTGGAACTAAGAGACTGGCTTGTCATCTTATTGAATAGAATAAATGAGACGTTCATATTAACTATGAACTATTATAATCGACTGGTAAATCCCGAATATTGGCCTACGGGCACATGCAGGCTTCAATTTATGTATCTATTTATTTTCTACAAAAGCAGCATGTGTACTTTATGGTCAAAGCATGATAATTTCGTGGTTAGTTTTGGTTGTTGCATTACGCTATGTAAAGACCTACAATCCAACCGCACTGGTATCGTTGTAGAGTTGTGCATATCGTACCCCGTACAAAGGTACTCATTCTGAATGACCATGATCCACGACATGGGATTTCACTCAACGTAGAGGCTACTAAGTTAAATAAAATAATGATTGCATGGAGAGAATGGATTTTCGAGTTCTTACATGGCAGCCCTCCTTGGGACTATTAAGTGCCCGACAGGCCGGCTGGTTCCTACAGATACTGCAAATTTGCCACACGGGCAGGGAGTGGTATCTGCTTATATTATATTATTTATTGTATATTGATGACGGGCGTCCCGTCGGGACTCGTCTAATTCATGATTGGCGCAATTGATTGATTGGGTAGACTAGCCTTGCTTGCACATAGTAAGAACTGAGGAATCTTTTATTGCATAATTCCAGGATAATTTGGGTCTCATAGTAGCAGGCCGTAGTAGATGAATGGCCGTTTAATTTGATTTGTTTGTGTATTGTACTTACTCTGTTAAACTATCTGAGATGATCAGAATGTCAGTGCATGACGTGCCAACTTCTGTCCTTGTTTGGTTGGGGAGTTGGTTCGAAGTGTCGTGATGTAATGTGAATTCCAGTAGCAACCAGATATCTATTATCATTTTCTTAGTACTGGTTCAATTTCTCATATCGTGCTTCCTTGCGGTACTTGCTATTAGATGTCTAAGCTCTCTGGTTTTGCATGGCCAGATTTAGAGCCAATCCCCGATGACTCATCTTACTTCTACCTCCAAGATGGTCAACACTAGAGGGATGATCGCAGGAGGACTCGAGTGGGTTCCTTATTCCCCCGTTCGTTTTGTTATTTACTTTATACTTTGTCGTTTGGCACCGACATGTTAGTCGGATTGTCTTTTACTTACTTTTACATAATTGTAACTAAGTCAGACTGCAGCTGATAACAATTGTGTATACTTTGCTACATCATCTGGCTATGTTTTGTAAAGCCAGATCTTATGAACATTTTGACTAAGCGTTTGGGACGCCTTACTGCTTTATCTTACATGTTCTATATTACTGTTTCTTGTTTGAATGATTGAGACAATAGATGTGAAGTGACCATAGCAAGACTTTCATGTAGTATGCACCCCCTTGTCTTTTAGACAGCATTGATCGTATTATACGGTATTCATCTGCCCGTAATACGTAGCTGGCTGAGTCATTCCCCCGCTCTCCAGTATTTTGGTTCTGGACCGTGACAAGGTTTTAGTGGTGGTCCATGCAGATCTGATTTCAGACTTGCGGGGTGTTTTAATTTATAGGATGTCTCAATCACACATGTTCCCCCTTGATCTCATGATTCGTTGATTCTCAACTCTAAACTTGACATTCCGGTATCCTTCGACTTCGTTGATCTTCCTTGTCCGGTCGTTTGATTGATCTTTTGTCCCTTTTCTTAGGGGCACTTCGTCCGCACCTGTCAGGACTGGACAGCAACAACAAGGGCCAGTACTGCCTCAAGAGGCTATCCAAGAAGAAGTGATAGTGGAACCAGCAGCTGGACCACAGTATCCGGAGGTTCCTACACCGCCAATAGTTCCACCTACCCCTGTGGAAGTGGACACACCAGCCCTTCTGGAGATCATGAGAGGGATGATGGCTACTCAGCAACATCAGATGTTAGCCCAACAGCGCATGCACACTCAGCTACAAGAGCAGAATGTGTTGCTCAACCAAGGATTGCATACGACTTTGGAAAGGGGAGTGAGGACCGATTCAGGAGCATCCACCAGATTTTGCAAATATAACCCCCGCCGTTTCGAGGGCACGGAAGATGCCATCTCAGCAGATGCATGGCTAAGGACATTGAGGCTATTTTGACGGCGGCCAAGGTACCGGCAGAAGAACACGTGGATCAAGTGAAGCTGTTACTTCAGGATCTCACACGTGATTGGTGGGAGTCAGAGGAAGTAGGTATCAGACATCCTGTTGCTTGGGACGATTTTACCGCAAGATTCAAGACGAAGTACTATAGAGTTGTGGCGCAGTTTGAGCTACAACATAAGTTTATTAACCTCAGACAGGCCGGCAAGACAGTAGATGCTTATGCAGCGGAGTTCTGCAGATTGAGTAGGTTTGCCCCAGAGATGGTAGCGACAGAGATCCAGAGGGCTATGAGGTTCCAGCAAGGGTTTCACCTTGAGCTCTTGCAATTGATAGAGGGGCACAACTATCAGACCTTTGATGAGGTATTGACGGCAACTCGAAGGTATGAGATCACCATTCAGAGGATCACGGCAAGGACTGGAGGTCAGAAGAGATCCCACAGTCAGATTGAAGGAGGAGGGGGAGTAGCGCCCCGAACAACAGCACCATCCCTTGGCGTTCGCATTCACGATGTGACAATGCGAGGGTCAGCACCACCACCAAGATAGCAGCAACAGCAACAGAAGAAGAACCAGCAACCCCCAGCGGGCTGCACTTATTGTGGGAAGGTAGGACACACTAGAGATGTGTGTCGGACATTGAACGGGCAGTGTTTGATATGTGGAAATCCAGATCATCGGGTTACCACCTGTCCTATGAATTCGAGGTCAGGAGGACCAGTGCAACAATTTCCTGCTCTGCCAGCACCAGGGGCAGGGCAGTATCGAGGACCAGCGGTAGCAGTGAGGCCGTTGGCACAACGCCCGTTCATGTCGCAGGCTCAGATGTTTCGGCAGCAGGGACCGCCGATGCAACAACACTAGCATAGACCACCTCAACATCACCAAGGTAGGGGCCAGCAGCAGCACCAGGCTAGGCCGCAGCATGGAAACCAACAAGGAGGTCGAGGGCATGCATTCACTCTGTCCTTGGAGGAGGCATTGGCATCGAGAGATGTTGTGGCAGGTAACATTCTCGTCGCCTCATATCCCGCAGTAGCATTGTTTGATTCGGGAGCATCACACTCATTTATATCTGCACAATTTGCGACACGGCTAGGAATGGAGTTCGAGGCATTGCCAGGGAGGTTGAATATACTCAAAGCTGGCAATGGGCTCGTAGGAGTTAGTAGAGTCATTCTAGCGTGTAGCGTTGTAGTTTGCGGGCATTCTTTACCCGTCCGGTTGATAGAATTTTCTGTTGGAAATTTTGATGTTATCTTAGACATGGACTGGCTGAAAGACAGTCATGCGACAATAGATTGTCGTAGAGGGAGTGTATCTTTTGATATTCCAGGCGTGAAGAGGTTCACCTTAGTCAGATCAGTGGCAACTCAGTAAGAGCAGGGAGTAGTAACGGCAATGGAAGAAGTTCAAGTTCCGCAGGTAGTTGAAGAGTTTCTAGACGTATTTCCTGAAGAACTTCCCGGTCTACCACCGGTTAGAGATATTGAGTTCAGTATAGAATTGGCACCCGGGACTAAACCGATATCAGATCGGGTTTATAGAATGGCGGATTCAGAGCAGGCCAAGGTATACCAGCACATAGAGGAACTGAAGGAGAAGAAGTTCATCCAAGCTAGCGTATCACCATGGACAACACCAGTGGTACTTGTGGGGAAGAAGGATGGGTCATCCAGATTGTGCATTGACTACAGAAAGCTTAACGCGACAACAGTAAAGAACAAGTACCCACTACCCAGGATTGACGACTTGTTTGATCAGTTGAGCAGAGCTAGAATTTTCTCCAAAATAGATCTTCGTTCAGGATATCATTAAGTGAGGGTTCGGAAGGAAGATATTTCCAAGACAGCATTCAGGTCGAAGTATGGGCATTATGAGTTTTTAGTAATGCCGTTTGGTTTAACCAATGCTCCAGCACTATTTATGGATTTGATGAACCGCATCTTTATGCCGTACTTAGATCAGTTTGTCGTTGTATTTCTTGACGACATTCTCGTATACTCTACTAGTGAAGAAGAGCATGAAGATCACCTCAGGAAAGTGTTACAGGTTCTGAGAGAGAACCAGTTGTATGCCAAGCTCAACAAGTGTGAGTTCTGGACGGATCACATTTCATTTTTGGGACATATCATATCAGGAGCTGGAGTAGCAGTGGATCCCAAGAAGGTAGAAGCAGTAGAGAGTTGGCCAGTACCCAAGACCGTAACAGATGTACGGAGTTTCTTGGGATTGGCAGGATATTACAGAAGGTTCGTATCAGACTTTGCAAGACTTTCAGCACCCATGACCCGCTTGACACGAAAGGATGTACCATTCGTCTGGTCGGCAGAATGCCAGGCATCATTTGAGACTTTGAAGCAGAAGTTGATATCAGCGCCTATTCTTACATTGCCAGTTGGACCCGGAGGCTTTACTGTATATTGTGATGCGTCAGGAAAAGGACTTGGGTGCGTCCTCATGCAGCATGGGAAGGTGATAGCACACGCATCTAGGTAACTTCGGGACCACGAGAAAAATTATCCAACTCATGACTTGGAGTTGGCGGCAGTAGTGTTTGCTTTGAAGCTATGGAGGCATTACTTGTACGGTAATCGAGTAGACATGTACACAGACCACAAAAGTCTGAAGTACATCTTTACTCAGAAGGAACTGAACATGAGGCAGAGAAGATGGTTAGAGTTGATTAAGGATTATGACGTGGAGCTTCAGTATCATCCATGCAAGGCTAACGTGGTAGCAGATGCACTTAGCAGGAGAGGCGGCGCGTTTATGTTAACAACACAGAAGCACATTTTAGAAGACCTTCAGGAGATAGGCATTGAAGTTGTACTTCCTAGCGATGTGGGAATTTTGGCTAGTCTACAAGTTCAATCTGACTTAGTAGACAGGATCAAGGCAGCTCAGGCACAGGACCCAAGGATTCAGAAGCTTAGGACAGAATGTGAGTCAGGACTCAGGAAGGAGATGCAGATTCATGAAGATGGTACACTCAGGTTTGGATCACGTCTATGTGTGCCTAGCGGAGATATCAGACAGGAGGTTATGGCAGAAACCCACAGTTCTCAGTATTCTATACACCCTGGAGGGACCAAGATGTACCAAGATATCAAGCAGCACTTCTGGTGGAACGGGATGAAGAGGGAGATAGCTAGATTTGTTTCCCGTTGCTTGGTATGTCAGCAGGTGAAGGCAGAACAGCAGAGGCCAGCTGGGTTATTGCAACCGCTTCCTATCCCGGAGTGGAAGTGGGAACACATCACAATGGACTTTGTGACCGGTTTACCAAGATCGCCAAGTGGTAAAGATGCCATTTGGGTGGTAGTGGACCGGCTTACAAAGGTAGCACACTTTCTTCCTTTCAGAGTAGGGCAATCTACAGAAAAGTTGGCAGAGTTGTATATGCAATAGATACTTAGGCAGCATGGAGTCCCTGTCAGTATTGTGTCAGATAGAGATACCCGTTTTATATCGCATTTCTGGAAGAGTTTACATCATAGTCTGGACACCAAGTTAAGATTTAGCACGGCTTACCATCCCCAGACAGATGGGCAATCAGAAAGAACAATTCAAACTTTGGAACATGTTGCGAGCTTGTACTCTGGATTTTGGAGGATCTTGGGAGAGCCACCTACACTTAGTCGAGTTCTCATACAACAACAGTTATTAAGCCAGTATCCAGATGGCGCCATTTGAAGCACTATATGGTAAGAAGTGTAGGTCGCCACTAGCATGGGACGATATCGGGGAGAGAAAGATGTTGGGCCCGGAGATGATTGTTCAGACAGTGGAAGTGGTTAAGGGAATTAGAGAGCGACTTCAAGTTGCACAGGATCGGCATCGCCATTGGGCGGACCAGCATCGTAGGCCGCTAGAGTTTTCTGTTGGGGACCACGTGTCCTTGCGGATCTCACCTACTCGCGGAGTCATTAGATTTGGCGTTCGCGGGAAGTTGAGTCCGCGGTACGTGGGCCCGTTTGTTATCCTCGATCGGATAGGCGATGTTGCTTATCGGTTATCCCTCCCGCCTTCGTTACGAGAGGTGCATGATGTGTTCCATGTATCTCAGTTACGTAGGTATATGTCGGACCCAAGCCATGTCCTTGATCATTCTGAGCTGGTTGTTGGTACCAACCTATCTTACGAGGAACAGCCTGTGTCCATCTTAGACCGAAGAGAGAAGATACTCAAGAACCGAACGATTAGCCTTGTCCGGGTTGCTTGGGGTCATCACTCTTTAGGGGAGTCAACATGGGAGCGTGAGGATGATATCCGATCACGGTATCCGCACCTGTTTGACTCACAAGATATATTTCTTTCCGTATACCTTGATTGGCTTAACTCCTCATGCTTGTCACCCTATGGATAGAGCTACTTAATATCGTAGATTGTTAAATATATATGTGTTATTTTGACATTGTAGAATGATTGCTTACTCAAATTGCTGGTACTTAGATTAGTTTGGCTCTGACGTTTCTATCCTGCTTGGCTTTGAAATTCCGAGGACGGAATTTTTCTAAGGGGGATAGAGATGTCACTTCCCTTTCCTAAAATGCGTATTTTCAATACATGCACTGCTTTAATATATTTATTTAATATTTAATCATGTATTGTTCTGTATTTAAATTCCTTTAATTTCATGATTAATTAATTTCCTGCAATTTACTTTCAGCATTTTACTTTCTGTCTTGCTTTTAGGTTCGGCCCGAGTTGGTTTATTTTCTGGCCTATGATGGTTCAACATAAACCCAACTCCCCACCTACCCCCACTCCTTCATTTAAAGCCCTACTCCCTTTCTCTCTCTTCATTACTTCACCATTACTCTTCTTCTTCCTCAAAAGCTCTCCCCCACCTACCTAACCGCATAGGCAAGTGCCAACTTGCTTCTTGATGGATCTTCATTTTTGTTGTTCCATCGTCTTCCTCTCAAGATTCTTAGATACTTTAGTACTTAGCATTTTCAATTTCCATGGCTCATTTCATATAGATCTAAGTTTAATGTATTTTCGGATTTCTTAGGTTTTGATCTAGTTAGTAACTTTGTTATTTTCCAAGTTTTGATGGTTTCATGTTTTAGAGAATTTCGTTCTACCCCATTTTGACCTATGGAAGTCCAGATTCAGGCTTGGAATGAAGGATCTAGAGAGCTTGGAAGCATTGACTTCCATGGTTCTGTCCTTAGAAAATTCGGGGAAGAAGAACAGTCCTAGCCGCATGAAGGTCCTGGCCGCATGGGAGTACTTGACCGCATGAGTTTTCATGCGGCAAGTCACCCTGGCCGCATATACAATTTTAGCCGCATATGCACGTTTTCCTTCAGCCGCATGCGTCCGTTCTCTTCGAGCCGCATGAGCTCGCATCTTCCTTGACCGTACGAGTTGATTTCCTGAGCCGCATGGAGTTTTCGGCCGAATGAAGTGTCTAGCCGCATGGGCACTCTGGTCGCATAAGACTTTCCATATTCGGCCGCACGAGACTTATTAGCTTTTAGCCGTATAGAGCATTCAGCATTTTCTAGCCGCATAAGGCTATGCCAATTCCTGGCCGCATGACTTATTAGTTGCTGGCCGCATGGATTCCCCGCCACCTGAGCATAAGATCCTGGCCGTATGAGGCCCAGTCCCATTTAGCCGCATGTATTTTATTTTCTTAGCCGCATGTATTCTATTTCCTGAGCCGCATGTATTTTATTTTCTTAGCCGTATGTATTCTATTTCCTGAGCCGCATGTATGTTATTAGCCGCATGTATTTTATTTTTTCGGCCGCATGAGCCCATGTTTTCTGGCCGCATAGATGGGCACCCATCTATTGCTGCCCATAATGCCTTTGGACTGATACTTGTCCTGAATTGACATTGATTGACATTAATTACTATCTTGGCATTAAATTAACATTGATTATTACCTTGATATTTATTAGCATTGATTGTGACCTTGACTAATAATTGATCATGCGTTCCTAGTTGGAACTAAGAGACTGGCTTGTCATCTTATTGAATAGAATAAATGAGACACGTTCATATTAACTATGAACTATTATAATCGACTGGCAAATCCCGAATATTGGCCTACGGGCACATGCAGGCTTCAATTTATGTATCTATTTATTTTTTACAAAAGCAGCATGTGTACTTTATGGTCAAAGCATGATAATTTCGTGGTTAGTTTTGGTTGTTGCATTACGCTATGTAAAGACCTACAACCCAACCGCACTGGTATTGTTGTAGAGTTGTGCATATCGTACCCCGTACAAAGGTACTCATTCTGAATGACCATGATCCACGACATGGGATTTCACTCAACGTAGAGGCTACTAAGTTAAATAAAATAATGATTGCATGGAGAGAATGGATTTTCGAGTTCTTACATGACAGCCCTCCTTGGGACTATTAAGTGCCCGACAGGCCGGCTGGTTCCCACAGATACTGCAAATTTGCCACACGGGCAGGGAGCGGTATCTGCTTATATTATATTATTTATTGTATATTGATGACGGGCGTCCCGCCGGGACTCGTCTAATTCATGATTGGCGCAATTGATTGATTGGGTAGACTAGCCTTGCTTGCACATAGTAAGAACTGAGGAATTTTTTATTGTATAATTCCAGGATAATTTGGGTCTCATAGTAGCAGGCCGTAGTAGATGAATGGCCGTTTAATTTGATTTGTTTGTGTATTGTACTTACTCTGTTAAACTATCTGAGATGATCAGAATGTCAGGGCATGACGTGCCAACTTCTGTCCTTGTTTGGTTGGGGAGTTGGTTCGAAGTGTCGTGATGTAATGTGAATCCCAGTAGCAACCAGAGATCTATTATCATTTTCTTAGTACTGGTTCAATTCCTCATATCGTGCTTCCTTGCGGTACTTGCTATTAGATGTCTAAGCTCTCTGGTTTTGCATGGCCAGATTTAGAGCCAATCCCCGAGGACTCATCTTACTTCTACCTCCAAGATGGTCAACACTAGAGGGATGATCGCAGGAGGACTCGAGTGGGTTCCTTATTCCCCCGTTCGTTTTGTTATTTACTTTATACTTTGCCGTTTGGCACCGACATGTTAGTCGGATTGTCTTTTACTTACTTTTACATAATTGTAACTAAGTCAGACTGCAGCTGATAACAATTGTGTATACCTTGCTACATCATCTGGCTATGTTTTGTAAAGCCAGATCTTATGAACATTTTGACTAAGCGTTTGGGACGCCTTACTGCTTTATCTTACATGTTCTATATTACTGTTTCTTGTTTGAATGATTGAGACAATAGATGTGAAGTGACCATAGCAAGACTTTCATGTAGTATGCACCCCCTTGTCTTTTAGACAGCATTGATCGTATTATACGGTATTCATCTGCCCGTAATACGTAGCTGGCTGAGTCATTCCCCCGCTCTCCAGTATTCTGGTTCTGGGGCGTGACAATGCATATTCAGAGTCAGATTACATCTTTTGAAAAGTCATAGTTTATTTTATTTTGGTTCAAGCGTTCAAGGGACTATTATGTTCTTATGAAATGTGTAGTATGTTTCATGAGCCACAATTATTTCTCTTATTCAAGCAACTCTCAGGGTCAGATTACAAGCACGATATCATATGTTTTTCTCATGAGACATGATAATTCTTGGCAACAAATTATTCTTTAAGCAACTCATGTTCAGAAAACTTAGCAACAAATGTATCACTTTTCAGTGATTCTTACTATAGCCGACGGTCCATCCCTGCACAAGACAAGGATTAACATAAACATAATATAACCATCATTTCTCCTGTTCGTCTCTGCATTGTTAGCTCTTAGCAAAACATTTACCGACTCATACAACCCAATTGGCAGCTGTGACTCAAGGCTCAGCTCTGCACTAGTACATGCACATACCAGCAGATACAAGAAACCTCGCGATCAGGGGGTCTTGTATCCCATCCAATAGCGTCGAGCTGAACCCAAGAGTCACAGCGGCTAATCATAGGAATACCCATGGACCATCATATAGATAGGTGTTGATTGGTAAAGAGCTGAACCCTGAGCCACAGCTGTAGCTCCCCTTCTCGAATTTTTTTTTGAAATATTTATTTGTTTATTTATTTGAGTTAAATGGTGATTTTTAGATTTCTTTAAATAATTATTTAGTTAATTATTACGGTAGATGACTTTAGCCATAGTAGAGTTTTGAAGTACAAGACGACTAGGAAACAATGCACGGACAGTGCAGTGGCGTGCTTTGACTAGTGTATTAGCCCTGGTAGGGAAGGCCGAGCCATAACGTCGTCCTAACTAGGAAAACCAGGCCAAGTTGCGACTTAACCCTTACCGAAGATTTTATTTATTATTTAATTATATTTTTGAGTTTTCGGGAACCCGGTTGTACCGAACCTGTCCAGATTAGACCCAAGTCAAATCCAAGCCCATGTAGTCATGTAGTGGGACCAAATACGACCTTGTAGACATGTTTGGTAAATACAAATATTTTGTATATATTAGGAATTTGCAATTATTTACTAAATAATTGTTATGGGTAGAATATAGATATTATTGTTATTAAATAGCGTTTAGAATATTGTACGAATTTCTGGAGCCGAATAAATGGGGTGGTTGATGAGTGCACCGCGATATATTATTGGTTTAATTTCAGTGTTATTAGGATTATTATTATTATTAATAATTTTGACGTATTTATTAAACAAATTTTACTTTACTATTATTGGTTATGTTTATTTTATATAAATAAATATTATTGTATATGTGTCCATATCTATGTAGGTAGGCCCTATCCTAGGAATAATTGTTATTGGGATTTAATTAGGTTTTATGGAGATTGTATATAAGGATATACGTATATTGACATATATATATATATATATATATATATATATATATATATATATATATATATATACAATCACAGTATTGATATATATATATGTGATTATATATATATATATATATATAATATATATATATATATATATAATCACATATATATATATCAATACTGTGATTGTATATATATATATATATATATATATATATATATATATATATATATATATATATACAATCACAGTATTGATATATATATATGTGATTATATATATATATATATAATATATATATATATATATATAATCACATATATATATATATATATAATATATATATATATGTGATTATATATATATATATATAATATATATATATATATATATATATATATATATATATATACAATCACAGTATTGATATATATATATATGTGATTATATATATATATATATTATATATATATATATATATATATATATATATATATATATAATCACATATATATATATCAATACTGTGATTGTATATATATATATATATATATATATATATATATATATATATATATATATATATATATATATAATGTATATATGTATAAATGTGTTTGAATATATATAAATAAATGCGTATGTATAGAAGTATATATATGTGTATGTATATATAAATATATGTATAGGTGTAAGTATATACATATATGTGTGTATATAGAAATTATTTGGTTGAATGAGTGTGAATATATATATGCCTATATATAAATATTTGTATTCGTATGTATGTGTATATGTATATATATAAATATATATATGTATGTGTATACGTGTGTAATTGTATGTATATATAGTATATATATTTTATACGAAGTGTATACGTGTATGGATGTATATAAATGTAATTATTTATGGAGGTAATAAAATGAAATAGAAAAGGAAAAGGAAATCCTAGTCGGCCATTAGGCCCACAGGCCCAAATCCAGCAAGAGTCAACCGAGCCAGGCTCACAGGCCTGAGCTCTTTTTCCCCACAGTACTCCTGAGCCCCAACCCGAGAGAAGCCAGCAAACAATGGCCGCGAGTAGTTACATATATATAGTATATATGATTCGGGAAGGAAAAACGCAAAAGACAAAACCCCAAAACCCAAACACCTACGCCCGCGCTGCCCATGGACAACCGCGCGTGCGCCCCAGCCACGTGGGTGACCCCATCCCGGCCCTGCGCGCCGCCGGAGGCAGCCGCCGCTGGCCGTAGGCCGGCCGTGTGCGCGCATCAGCCGCGCAATAGCAGCAAGTACAGGCAGCGGATGCGCCAACTTCACTATGAGTTATCGGCCTCCACGGTTGGTGATTCGTCGAACCGATCGCACAGGTATGATCACAACCTATAGGCCTTCTTTTCCCTTTAAATAGATTCTTTTGTCACGCGTTAGATTCCCCACAAAATCGACACAAAGTTGACCAAAAACCTGTCCCGAAACAGAACCGTATTTGGTTCAAACACCACTTTTGGAAGGCGAATTTTCGCCGACCCGTTGACTTATTAAAAATTCTATTTGAACAAACCTAGAGACAACCTATAGGAGAAGGAAACCCCATTATTAGTTTAATTTCTAGTTGTATAATCAGTAAAAGAAACCATAGGAAAGATCAAGAAAAAACCTGTGAAACTGTTTTCAAAAACTAGAAAAACCATCGTGGTCGCGAACCGAAAGTATCGAAAGGTGCGTAACGGCTTCGTGGTCGTGTGGGCTTTGGCGGAATTCAAATTGGTCGCGTGTGCGCGACGAATTTGATGCGTATCCGTCGAAATTTACCGTATCGTGCACTTTGTAAATTCTCTAATTGCTTCGTGCACGCTCGTCAGATCGAGACGAAACTTGCACCAACAGGACCGTATCGTTTTTCTGGTCCTGTATGCCAAGTTTGGTCCAATTCTGAGACAGTTGAATCGGACGCCGTTTTGCGGGCCCCACGGTCCGACTTAACGGGTGATTTTGTGCACGGCCCGCCGGAATCCAACTCTGGACATACGGTTGGATTCGTATCGGAAAACCGGATCCGTAGACATATAGTTTGACGGCTTTAGAGACCATTGACTCTGGCACGCTTTTCGGTGCAAAGCGGGTCCAACGGCGGACATCGTTTTTGTCCGAAATTATCGTTTTGCCCCTGGGTCCAGAATTGGACTTAAGGACAGACAATTCTAGCTAATTTGACTATTCTGAGAACATTGGTAATATTTTTTTTCAGCTTTCGGAGACAGTTGTGATGACTTGGACTTTCTGACTTATTGATTGGAGTTACATTGTTGGTTCTTCGTGCAACCCCTAGGCAAGTATACCTTGCCTTCCTCTACAGTTTTATTTACATGCATTTCCTTTCATTTTAAAGTCTTTGGATTATTTATGGACATGTGCTTTTTCGTGTTATTTTCTGTGGAGTTGTTTTTATTGTTTATAGTCATGTTCATGTTTTGGCCTTGTGTTTCACATTTGGAGTTTCTCGTCAGTACCTTGCTTGAGTCGTGTCATAGAACGAGTGCGCGTAGTGAACTGCTAAATCCTTGATATTGCTTCCTTGGCACCAGAGAGTCCACACACGGGACGAGGGTGTTTTTCTTGATCTGTTTACATCCGTGAGTCCACACTAGGGACTAGGATGTCGATTATTGCACCAGAGAGTCCACGCTCGGGACGAGGGTGTAGACTTGACTTGCACCAGAGAGTCCACAGTCGGGACGAGGGTGTTTACATCAGAGAGTCCACACACGGGACGAGGATGTAGTATTTGCACCAGAGAGTCCACACATGGGACGAGGGTGCCTTGCCGTGAACTAACCAGAGAGTCCACACTCGGGACGAGGGTTAGTGTTTAGTTCAAACCAGTGAGTCCACACTCGGGACGAGGGTTTGGTTCTTCCATTGATCTCGTGATTATCGTTCATCCGGCATTTCATTATGCGTAGTGGTTCTAGTGTTCGTGTTCGTGTTCGTGTGTTCGTATTCGTGTTCGTAGTCATTGTCTTGTTCTTGTTCTTTCTTGTTTATTTCTTGCGCATGATAAAACTGTTAGATAGGCATGTATATTATGTATCTTGCTATGTCCTCTGAGGACCTGATAATCTCCTCAGGTTTAGCGATCGCATGGAGTTAGCTCGTAGTTCTGGATGGCGGAGGATTTACGGTTCTTGTGGGATTCAGGTATCATTATTACGTCTGTTATCCTTTCGTGCTTTCTTACCTTATCATGTTTCCTGATTCAGTTTACACTCTTGTTACTTTCTTTAGAGTCTTATCGGACATATATGCTAGTGGGCTGCAGACCACGACCCATACTTGTTCATTCTTGTTTATATGATTCATGTGGATTGAGATATAGATTATTTTGCCATGATTTGGCAGTATACCATAGCCTTGACATCGTTTACGTATTCGAGTTGGGCTGGAGTCCGCTTGATGCGTAGCTGGCTTGCTCACGAGCTCGCGTCCGAAAAGCGGGTGCGGATCGTGACAACAGCTCCTAGCATGTGTGTTATTAGTGCAAAACTGAAACTTGGGTCACAGCTGTTGGTCTACGCATATGTTAGTGTAGAGCTGAGCTTTGAGTCACAGCTGCCAATCGGGTTACATGTGTCGGTAAAGTGTTGCTAAGAGCTAATAATGCAGAGACGAATAGGAAACAATTTTGGATACATTATGTTTATGTTAATCCTTGTCTTGTGCAGGGATGAACCGTCGGGTTTGGTAAGAATCACTGAAAAAGTGATACAGTTGTTACATAAGTTTTCTTTCATGATTTACTTATAGAGAATAATCTATTGCCAAGAATTTGTTGTGTCTAGTTCAAAGAATAGATATGACACCGTGCTTGTCATTGATCTTAAGAGTTGCCTGAATAAGAGAAATAATTGTGGCTCATGAAACACGCTACACACTTCACAAGTACAGAATAGTCCCTTAAATGCTTGAACTGAAATGAAATGAACTGTGGCTTTTCGAAAGTGTTTTCAAAAGATGTAATATGACTCTGATATGCATGAAATGAACATAGGTAAAAGTAACAAGATCACATCACAAGAAATATTTTTTCACTAAATGAATTAGTGATCATTTCAAACGACGTAGCCATTATTTACATTCATCAGTATGTTGATATACCGACCCACCATCAGTCTGCACACAGGTGCAAGATGCATCGAGATGGATAGCCCGAAGCGATAGCCCGAAACGATAGCCCGAGCCTCATCCTTAGGAGCCATAAATCAGAAGAGATGCCAAGAGATGGACATCTGTTTCAAAGAGTTAGTTTTGTATATAAAGGGATGAAAAATATGGAACGGGATCATTATAATCTGTAAAAATTTTGAGATTGTAAGCCATATCGTATGTATCAAAGAGAAAATGAGAGCTTATAATCTGTTCAACGATATCAATAAAGAGAATTATTTCTTGTTATCATTGTGTTTCAATTCATAATTCTGTAATTATGTTCCGCATGGCTACTTTCTATCTTATCTATTTTGTCATTGTACAGGTCTTGGCCTTGTACAATCACAACTTAGGCTTGTACAGCATCACGCCCAAGCGAGTATGAAAGATCTCACAGAGTCTGAAGCGAGGACGAAAGGACTTTACGGTATCGGGATGTGACAACCCACGTTAGATGATCGCAGTCTATCCTAAGCCATGTCCAAGATAGCTTGATATTGTTAGTGACCTTTTATATAGATGAGTCAGTGTGCTGAGTGACAATCCGTATCCACGGTGTCGGTTGAGTTACAAAGAGTATAACTGTAGTGTCCCGTCCCGCTCAGTTAATCGGAGGAAGCAAAATGCCGACGTCGTTGGAACTTTTCCTCACAACGGCTTGCTCGAAGACTCGCCCAGGTGGGGTAGTTTCGATGAACTTGCCTCATCTTAGCGTTTACATAATAACTCGCTTGTTTTCAACTTGCACAAGTTAGGCTTGATAATAAAAGAGACGCATCAACATAGCTAAGGAAATAATCCCGACGGGTCGAAATATTTTAGAACATGAAAAATGGTCCCACAGTCTGCTTAGAAGTCGGCTCAGCGTGCTTTTAAAATAAAACTCGATCCTTCGTCCCATGGCTTGGGAGAAGGAAGTTGGCCTAAGTTGCTAAGTTGCCACAACGTTCGAATTAGCCTAAGTCATAGGCATCGCCCGCGTGAATGCTTGATAAAGCATGCACGGTCCTGTCGTCCAAGGCTTGGCATAGCCTTCGCACGTCCCATGGGTTCGTCGTATTGCATGGCTTGTGGCTTAAGTCTAGGCACCCAAAGAACTTGGTTGTTCAAGTCGAACGCGTGCACGGCACGTTCTCTCGATGCAAAGCTTGGCGTAGCCTTTGCTCGTCAAGTTGTTGCGCAAATAAGTTAGGCAAAGTTATGCCGGTCGATCTAAGCCATTTCTAGCACCGTCCCGCTCTATTTGCGGTTGTCAAGTCGCATAGTCACTCGAGAGCAAGGCTCGTCGTATAAAGTATATGACTTGAGCGATAGCGTCGCCTAGAGAACAAGTTCTGTCTAAGGCACGAGCCATGGTCGGTTTAGTGAAAAGCATGCTACGGACAAGACAGTCCACGCGACTGGCTGTCGCTGAGATCGGTCCTGCTACTTGGGAGTCTCGCTAAGTCTCGATAAGTCTCGCACACGAGATCAGTCCCGCTACTTGGGAGTCTCGCTAAGTCTTGATAAGTCTCGTACACGAGATCGGTCCCGCTACTTGGGAGTCTCGATAAGCCTCGTTCACGAGATCGGTCCCGTTACTTGGGAGTCTAGATAAGTCTCGCACACGAGATCGGTCCCGCTACTTGGGAGTCTCGCTAATTCTCGATAAGTCTTGCACACGAGATCGGTCCCACTACTTGGGAGTCTCACTAAGTCTCGATAAGGAATCACACGAGATCGGTCCCACTACTTGGGAGTTTCGATAAGTCTCGTTCACGAGATCAGTCCCGCTACTTGGGAGTCTCGATAGAAAGATGGAAAGCATGGTCATGAATAAGGAAGAACTTGGTAGATCGAGTTGTGTCTTGCATGGTCATTGGACAAATTGTCGACAAGGCGTAGTCATCTCGAATAATTGCCGGGGCGCCGGGATCATGTTGGCCCGGGGGAAGCGCGTTACGGCTCAAGGTAGGATGCTGGATAACCGCATGGGAGATTTAGCGCTTCCGGGGCTAGCTACCAGTGGAGGGACGGGCCGATATCTCCGAGCCAGTCCAAGATAGCTTGACATTGCTAGTGACCACTCATATAGATGGGTCGGCAGAACAGTGGCAAACCGCGTGTATGCCTTTGGACTGAGTCTAGAACTTGAATGCATGTCCAGTCGGTAACACAATGTCTGGGCCTAAGATTAGGCTGCAGCATAGGCACCGTGCATGGCACGATACTTGGCATCAGGATGTTCATGAAATCGACACTATGTTTCACAAGTCTTGTCTAAGTTGGTTTATGAGTCGAACAGGAAGGCCGCAAGGCGGTAGCATGGATAAGTCTTGATAAGTTGCGAGGAACGGTCTCAACTTTATGACACGATCAAGTCTACTGGCACGACCTGCACAAGTTGTCTTCTTGACGTCAGTGGAAATTAGAATAGACAAGTAGATGTCATGGCACGACCTTGCCGTCCCGAGTTGAAGTTCGGTCAAGTATATAAGCAATGAGGCACTGCCTCGATCGAAATACATGTTGGCATTATAGCACAACCATGTCGTGGCACATCGGTTTGGTCAGACGTCTACGTCTTAAAACTGATCCTAAGACAAGACTAGAAAGACAATCGTAAAGGGCCTTGTATTGCACAAAGTAAATGAACGTGTCAGTTTTTATGGGTAGGCGAGGAGCTCACTCCACCAGTACAGTTGAGTACTGAGACCCACATAGTTTTCATGTGCAGACATAGGTAGAAGCTCGGGGTATGGAGCTCGCTTGGATGCGTCGAGGCACGGAGTTCCTTGGCGATTCGAAGCGTGCGGCCGCGTGGAGTCAAGACTTATACGGGACATAATGTATGGACATTGTCTTCCGAAGCTTCCGCTGGCTCAAACATTGTATTGAGAGATGAGAGAGAGCAGAGTAACTTGTAAAATGAGAGAAAAGTGAGCTTGAGATCTTTCTAATCATGGCCTTGCACCCCTTGTAATCTTATTGTTCAATATCAATAAAGAGCATATTTTGAATAACTTGTGTTTTGCCTTTAATTTCTGCTGGATATTTCAATATTTCTGCTTGGAACTTCTGTGCGACGACCCCGTCGCAGTCGCTGTAATCGGTCGTTATGAAACTGCCTTGCACGAGCGCAATCTAGGCTCGTGCGGCATCACGCCTTAGCGAGGACAATCGCTCCTATGGGAGCGGGGCGTGACATAATGGTATCAGAGCACGGCTTTACGTCCTTGGACTTCAAGTTGAATCTTTCAGTTTTGAAAGCTCGTCGTTGATAAAGAAATGTGCGCTCTCTCTCAAATGTCCTGCGACATGTCCATACAATACGTCTAAATATTTTCAAAAGCTTGTACAAGCGTTCAATCAAACACATCGGTATACGATGGCCTTTGTGCTGAACGGTGTTAAACTTGACTTGATAGAAAACACATGCTAAAGTTAGCAAGTCGTGTGCGTGCCCAAATAGTTCTACATCGACATTTGGCAAATTAGCATACCAACTCGGATATAGTCCGCACGAGATGGCTATGCACACGACCTTTTGGCTAAGTTGTGCCGCGTGTCGCGTACCTCGACTTTTTGATGCAAACGAATCGCGAGCGATATCAAGTATCGCTCGGTCGGGAACGGAGATACACTTAGAGTGTATATCGATAAAAACACTAACAGGACTAATGCTTAGGCGTGTACGGAAGATTGGATTAGATTTTGAGGAATAGTTCGTACGACTTGGTACGTCGAGACGACGTGAGCGATTACGCTAGAGATTCGTCGGATGAATATGAACGATGTATTAGCGAGTGATGCGAACGTGATTTTGGACTAGATTGGATGGCTCGAATCCTGAGTGGTGTATGGTTTGTCTTGGAATTCATTCGAGCGAAAATTGAGGATTAGAAGTAACGACGAGTATGTCGGCGAGGCGATGCGATCTTGCATAGCCTTAGAACACGTCACGCTTAGTTGGTCGTGACTTCGAATGTCCCGAACGAGATGTCATTCGGACAACTTGAGAATGGGCAACACGAGTTAGAAAACGATATTGAATCAGGATTCGGAACGATGAATAAAATGGATGTCTTGATCGAGAAAGCCTAGAGGATCGCACTTGTGATTTCGGATTTGATCGCATGGAATTGTGGTATATCCAATTCGGACAATAGCATCAGTTGCACGACTCGGAGTTCGTTGCAAAGGAAGATCGTCAGGTTACGTACGATGGTATTGAGGCGTATCAAAGATCGATGTACGATAACTCGGGGGGTACTCTGATTCGAGGAACGATGATCATGTAAAATGTCATTGTTCCGATGGATACTATACTCGGGATGCTGAAATGTGTCGAGGAAAAGATAGACTTGGCTCGAGGATTTTCTAGTTGATCGAATGTCAAACGGACTGTCGAACTGAGATCTTGGCTTGGATAAAAATGAAATGTTTGAATTGCTTCGACGATAACCACAACGTTGACGTTCTTGTCTTATGCGAGCGCAACTCCAGCCTCGTACATGTGTCACGCCGAATTAGGACGATCACTCCGCGTGAGCGCTGGTATGATGATTCGTACAGCGGGGGTGATCGAACTTGCATGGCATGGCAATTTGATTACTTCGACTTGTGGTTTGATACGAGGGTGACTCGAGAATGACTCAGTGTGCTTGATGATTGAACTTGAGGATTGAGTGGGTCCAATCCGCGTATCAAGAATGAATTAGTCTAGACTCAAGCAAGAGTTACGCCCCGATGAGAATGATTATTCTGGAGGAGCGTTGCATGGTGATTCATGAACCCTCATGGATAATTGAACTCACGTGAGATTGGAGCGCAACATATTGTTGTGCTAGACGGACTCGTGATCGAATACATGAATTGGTTATAATTGATGATTTGAACATATCTGAATACCGGCAACGAACGCCTGGATGCGAATTAGGTGATTATGCTTGATGTTTAGAAATCTGAGTGACGCGAGCTTGGGTAGAAAATCCCGTACTACCGACTTTGGTTTGACCCTAGGATTTGGGGTCAGTGTTGGCATTATTATTGGGAAACTATTATTCCAATCCTGACATTGACTTAGCCTTGAGAAACGACCTAGCGGTTAGGCGGGACGCCCCTGTTTCAAGAGTTGCAATCGAAAGATTGATCTTAAGGATTGGTATGGATGGATTGAATGATTCAAGAATATGAAACCCTGCTCACGAGACTCGACTGACATGCATATATTTCAGGGACGCCTAGATATGTGCACGATGCGACTCGAGTGAGAATGACAAATTCGCTATCATGCGACTTGGCTGAAATGCATGTATTTTGGGGACGCCTGGAATGCGTGCACGATCCAACCAAGTGATACATTGAGTTCAAGTGAGACTTGAGGAACGAGAAAGTGTCTTGGATTCTAAAATCATATTAAAGGAAAGATTGATAATAGTGCGAGCGTAGCTCGAAATCGAAGAAACGCGTAGGCGGAGTGTGTACGAGGGTTCTTGGATCAAGTGGTCTAAGAGTAAGTACTCAGTTAGTTTCGAGGACAAAACTTATTCTGAGTGGTGTATGATATAGTGCCCCGTCCCGCTCAGTCAATCGGAGGAAGCAAAATGCCGACGGTGTTGGAACTTAGCCTCACAACGGCTTGCTCGAAGACTCGATCAGGTGGGGTAGTTTCTTAGCCTTTACATAATAACTCGCTTGTTTTTAACTTGCACAAGTTAGGCTTGATAATAAAAAAGACGCATCCACATAGCTAAGGGAATAATTTCGACGGGTCGAAATGTTTTAGAACATGGAAAATGGTCCCACGGTCTGCTTAGAAGTCAGCTCAGCGTGCTTTTAAAATGACACTCGATCCTTCGTCCCGTGGCTTGGGAGAAGGAAGTTGGCCTAAGTTGCTAAGTTGTCACAACGCTCGAATTAGCCTAAGTCATAGGCGTCACCCGCGTGAATGCTTGATAAAGCATGCACGGTCCCGTCGTCCAAGGCTTGGCATAGCCTTCGCACGTCCCGTGGGTTAGTCGTATTGCACGGCTTGTGGCTTAAGTCTAGGCACCCAAAGAACTTGGTTGTTCAAGTCGAACGCGTGCACGGCACTTCTCTCGATGCGAAGCTTGGCGTAGACTTTGCTCGTCAAGTTGTTGCGCAAATAAGTTAGACAAAGTTATGCCGGTCGATCTAAGCCATTTCTAGTACTGTTCCGCTCTGCGGTTGTCAAGTCGCGTAGTCCCTCGAGGGCAAGGCTCGTCGTATAAAGTATATGACTTGAGCGATAGCGTCACCTAGAGAACAAGGTCTGTCTAAGGCACAAGCCATGGTCGGTTTAGTGAAAAGCATGCCACGGATAAGACAGTCCACGCGACTGGTTGTCGCCGAGATCGGTCCCGCTACTTGGGAGTCTCGCTAAGTCTCGATAAGTCTCGCACACGAGATCGATCCCACTACTTGGGAGTCTCGATAAGCCTCGTTCACGAGATCGGTCCCGTTACTTGGGAGTCTCGATAAGTCTCGCACACGAGATCGGTTCCGCTACTTGGGAGTCTCGCTAAGTCTCGATAAGTCTTGCACACGAGATCGATCCCGCTACTTGGGAGTCTCGCTAAGTCTCGATAAGGAATCACACGAGATCGGTCCCGCTACTTGGGAGTCTCGATAAGTCTTGTTCACGAGATCGGTCCCGCTACTTGGGAGTCTCGATAGAAAGATGGAAAGCATGGTCATGAATAAGGAAGGACTTGGTAGATCGAGTTGTGTCTTGCATGGTCATTGGACAACTTGTCGACAAAGTGTAGTCTTCTCGAATGATCGCCGGGGCGCCGGGATCATGTTGGCCAGCGGGAAGCACATTGCGGCTAAAAGTAGGATGCTGGATAACCGCATGGGAGATTTGGCGCTTCCAGGACTAGCTACCCGCGGAGGGACGGGTCGATATCCCCGAGCCAGTCCAAGATAACTTGACATTGCTAGTGACCACTCATATAGATGGGTCGGCAGAACAACGACAAACTGCGTGTATGCCTTTGGATTGAGTCTAGAACGTGAATGCATGTCCAGTCGGTAACACAATGTCTAGGCCTAAGATTGGACTGCAGCATAGGCATCGTGCTTGGCATGATACTTTGTGTCAGGATGTTCATGAAATCGACACTATGTTTCACAAGTCTTATCTAAGTTAGTTTATGAGTCGAACAGGAAGGCCGCAAGGCGGTAGCATGGATAAGACTTGATAAGTTACGAGGAACTGCGTCAACTTCATGGCACGATCAAGTCTACTGGCACGACCGACATAAGTTGTCTCCTTGACGTCATTAGAAACTAGAATATACAAGTAATGTCATGGCACGACCTTGCCGTCCCGAGTTGAAGTTCGGTCAAGTATATAAGCGATGAGGTACTGCCTAGATTGAAATACACGTTGGCATTATAGCACGACCATGTCGTGGCACATCGGTTTGGTCAGACGTCTACGTCTTAAAACTGATCCTAAGGCAAGACTAGAAAGACAATCGTAAAGGGCCTTGTATTGCACAAAGTAAATGAACGTGTCGGTTTTGTATGGGTGGACGAGGAGCTCAATCCACCTGTACAGTTGAGTACTGACACCCACACAGTTTTCATGTGCAGGCACAGGTAGAATCTAGTGGCGCGGAGCTCACTTGGATGCGTCGAGGCACGGAGTTCCTTGGTGATTCGAAGCGTGCGACCGCATAGAGTCAAGACTTATACGGGACATAATGTATGGACATTGCCTTCCGAAGCTTCCGCTGGCTCAAGCATTGTATTGAGAAATGAGAGAGAGCAGAGTGACTTGTAAGATGAGAGAAAAGTGAGCTTGAGAGCTTTGTAATCATGGCATGCGCCCCCTTGTAATCTTATTGTTCAATATCAATAAAGAGCATATTTTGAATAACTTGTGTTTTGCCTTTAATTTCTGCTACTTGTTTCAATATTTCTGCTTGGGACTTCTATGCGACGACCCCTTCGCAACCGCTGTAATCGGCCTTTATGAAACTGTCTTAGACGAGCGCAATCTAGGCTCGTGCGGCATCACGCCTTAGCGAGGACGATCGCTCCTACGGGAGCGAGGCGTGACAATAACCATGGCATGAATGTTTCACGAAGTGTGTGCATGATCTGCACCACAAGTTTTATGAAGTCTAAGATTTGGCTATAGCAGACACATGATTCTTTGGCACGAGATGTGGCGTCGTGTTTGAGTCTTCAACACAAGTTTCACAAGTTTAAGACTGGTTGAGGAAAGGGCCGTAAGGCATAATTTGATTTAAGTCATAGTGAGTTGTGAGACGTGGCCTCGATGTTGAAGCACGAACAGAGTTATGTCACAACCATGTTGTTGCGTCTAAGTGTATGAGTCAAAAGGCAAGCACGAGTCGGTACGTCGATGTGTTGTTAGCACGAGAATGGTCTAGATATGAGAAGGATAAGTAATATATCGGTACGAGGCACGTTGATGGTCTAGAGACACAAAATAGGCCAGACATCCATATCCTAAAACTGATCCTAAGACAAGATTAGAAAGACAATCGAAGGGATGTGTTGCACAAACTAAATGAACGCGTTGGTTTTGTATGGAAGGACGAGGAGCTTACTCCACCAGTACGGTTGCGTACTGACACCCACACAGTTTTCATGTGCAGGCACAGGTAGAAGATCGTTTGGGTGAAGCTCACTTGGATGCGCTGAGACATGGAGTTCCTTGACGTTTTGAGGTGTGCAACCGCATTGAAGACTTACCTATACGGGACATAATATATGGACATCGCCTTCTGAAGCATCCGCAAGTTACAGCCTTGAGCCTTGTATTGAGAGATGAGAGAGAGTTGAGCGATTGTATTCTGAGAGAAAGTGAGCTTGAGCGACTTGTAATTTGGCTTCGCGCCTTTCTAATCTTACTTTCATTATTAATAAAAAATGACTTGATTTTGTTCGAATGTTTGTGTTGCCTTTGTGTTATTCAATTTTTCTGCTTGGGACTTCTGTGTGACGATCCCGTCGCAAGTTGCTGTAATCGGCCGTTATGGAACCTGCCATACATGAGCGCAACCTAGACTCGTGCGACATCACGCCTTAGCGAGAACAATCGCTCCTCCGGGAGAGGGTGTGACAAGCTACTAAGAAGAAGAAGAGTAGTGTTTGATGTTTTGTGTTTTAATGTTCTATGTTTCTTGGGTGTAAGTGGATGTGGATTGATGTACAACGAGGCATGTTAAAAAAAAATCAGGGACTCCACATCTTAACCGTAAACCACTGAAAGGGACTGTCGTATGACTTTGTGATTCTTCCATGACTGCAACTTGTTCAAGTTGGCATCTCTTCTCCGCCAACGTGAGAGGGAAAATAAATATCGAATTCTATCCATTCCGTACCTTGGCATCGTATCATTGTTGCAATGGACCTCTAATTTTTCTCTCTTGGTCGAGCATCTTCATTCGCCGTCCTTTGTCGAGGGCCCTTTAGGCCTTTGATAACTCTTTTGATCGAACATCTTCATGTGCTGACTCTAGTCGAGCACCCACAACCCAACAACTTTTTTAGTTAAGCATCTTCATACTCCGTCTTTTTTCGAGCATCCACGTGCAAACAACTATTTTGGTCGAGCGTCTTCATACGTCTGCTCTTGTCAAGCACCCACGTGGTTTGACAACTCTTTTGATATCTTTGGATGTTTATCTTGTAATTTTTTCAGTCGTGATGCATGGTTCTCTTTTGACTTTTTCAGGATTTTTTTCGTTTTCGAACTCCGATCTTTATTTTGGGTGATCTTGAGTTTCTCGATCTTTTTTACTCTATCCAAGCTGAACTTGTCTTCACCAAGTTCCAGCTTATGAGGGCATGCTGAAGAGTAGATCAATTATCTTCATTTTATGCATTCATTGTTTTATGTATTTTCCATTTCTAGGTAGGGTTGGTGATGTCTTTCATGTCTTGTAGTTCTATAAATATTGGTTATAAGAGTCCTAATAAAATTTTATTACATTCTTGTTAAAATGTAGCATCTTTGTTTTCTACAAAAGAAAAAAAAAAGAAAAAAAAAAGGAACAAAAAACAACACTCAAGGAAAATTAAGAGCAAGAAAGTATATACATGGAAAATTTGAATATGTTCTCATTTTTCTACTTTTCGAGCATGTACTCGTATTTCTCCTTCTGAAACGATATGGGCTAGAAAGAACGTCTTTTCCAAAATTATTGTAAAATCTTGATTTACATGTGTTAAACACACACCAAAATATTCTAGAAAATATCAATATCAGTACCGTATCAATGTTTCTGAAGTTAAAAATGTGTCCACTCCATATAGAAAATGAAAATACCATAGTTTGCAGTATCAACCAATACCGATTTGATACGGCCTGTACTGATAGGTTTAGGCACGTCTCGATTTGATACCGGTCGTCGATACTGATACTAGCCGATACCGACATTAGGGGCCTCTTTTTCGATCAATATGGCAAAGAAAATTGAACGAAAAAGACCAACCAATAATGGTGCAAGCATAATATGATTTTAAAAGTATGTATAAGAAAAAAAATTATCTATCGCAGGTAAATCAATTGGGAATGCTGACTTCTATATCATTTAATTTCAAAATTACTAAGAAATAACACATGAAATACTTAAATTATGTCTAAATATATAAAGTATATTTAAAAATTAAAAATTAATTGCTTTCCGATATAAACAAATTTTCGATACTTCGATCCGAAATTACGGATAATGTCGATCCCGATACTCTTAGGAAGGGTATGATACCAATTTTAATGCCGATACTGTGAACATTGAAAAATATATGAACTTAATATATAACAATGAAATGGAAATAAATGTTGGGAATGTTATTTCTTTTCACTCTTTGGTTTAATGTGTCAGAGAGAATGATGCAATTGTCTATAGCAAATTGTATTATCCTGCCTATTTGTGTAGACTCTTTATAGTATAGGAGAACCTGGAGTGGCTCCTTGGTTGCATGAGCCTAGTATATCCAAAAGGTAGATATACCTATTTGCCAATTGACCATCTAGATTTTATGGCACGACCTTTTTATGTTCGTAGGATCATAGCTACCTTGGTTAGTAAGTTGACATCAATATAAAGGACGCACATCATATATCATATGGATATCTGGTCAAAAAATCAGTTATTTTAGGGAGCTTCTTATACCCTATACGGCTTGTTGGTGGTGGTGGCGGTGGTAAAGAATCTACACATGTAAGTGTCAAACAAAAAAAACTTTAACTTTTCTGTACTTGCAGCTGTGACTTTCTTTGCCCCTTTGTTGGAACCCAAAGAGTCTATACAACTAGTACATAAAAGGTTTGGGGAAGGCGAATTCACAACCCTGAAGCACAATATTGGTAATCTTTTAGTATGGCCATAAGGAACATAGAATCTCTCCAAACTAGAGATTGAGTACAAAATTGTTTTGTAGGCATCAATAATTCGAGTTATATCACAAAATGGAGAAACATCAGATTTCATAACCTAATTGTTAACACTTTTCGGTTGGTCCAAAGTCTAGTAAATGTAACATTTTTTGACTTGTTTTATGTGTATTGTTGTACCAACCAAAAAAATATTATACCCATATTATTTAAAGTATATATATATATATATATATATATATATATGGGACGACAGGGAGGCTCCCGGCGGAGAGACCCGGGGTCGAGCCCCCCCCCCCCCCCCCCCCCCCCCCCCCCCCAATCTACCCGGCTGGGTGGCGTAGTCACGGGGTTGATGGGGATCGATGTTATATATATATATATATATATATATATATATATATATATATATATATATTTATATATATATATATATATATATATATATATATATAAAATTTTATTTTTTATTTATTTTTTGGAACAAGGTAAATTGTTTCTGGAATCGCTCCCACTGGGATTCGAACTCCTGACCGCTCGAGCCGCATGCATCTCTCTTAACCACTAGGCTAGAGGTCATCTGCATATATATATATATATATATATATATATATATATATATATATATATATACGAGTCATAACCCGTGCCCATCGGGCACGGTTCATTTAAGGTATTCCCCCTCAAAATCTTGGACCCCCAATTTTAAACGAACAATAATAATTATGAGGCCCCCATCAAAATATTAAATCCCAACCACTGCTGGATGTGAATTTTCTTTGGATTTCCCATAAAACTCCACTCTCAATAATGCTCATTCACAACCATTATGAGTGCAAACCCCACTCTTTGGATTCCACATAAAATCCCACTCTCAATAATGCTAATTCCCCATAAAACCCCACTCTCAATAATGCTCATCCACAACCATTATGAGTGCAAACCCCACTCTTTGGATTCCCCATAAAACCCCACTCTCAATAATGCTCATCCACAACCGTTGATTCACCAAGATTAAATTCCAACCACTCTTTATCTTGGCACAGTCAGCCCTAGGATTCAAAAACCTTTGTGTTTTGTATAAGATATATATATATATATATATATATATATATATATATATATATATATATATATATAATTTATTTTTTGAAACAATAGGTAATTGTGGTGAACTCGCCTCCACTGGGGCTCGAACTCCCGACCACTTGGGCCGCATGCATCTCTCTTTACCACTAGGCTATATATATATATATATATATATATATACACACACACACACACACACACACACACACACACACACTAGTCTACATGGTACGTGTTTTGCACGTATTTTAATTAGAATATCATAAGGTCAGCTGTCGTCTTTCTGTCTTTTCTAGGTGACTATTCAATTGTGTGTTTTCTTTTTACGATGCCAAGAGATTCGAATTAGTACAAATTTTGTTCTTTTAAAAAAAATTCTTATTGAGAAATAAAACCTTTGGAAAATGGTTAGGACAGAAAAATTTATTATCATTGGAACATGAAGAGTTATGTGAAAAAAGAAAACTTCATAGCATGCAAACTTTATTGTTTTGGCTCTTAAACATAGATGACATGCAAGTTGACATAATAACATCATGTTTATAAAATACTCAAGTGTATTTTAGGAATTCAAAAGTTTCACCATCAAGTTTTCATATTATATATACTAGCATATATGTACGTACCATGTACATATTTTGACCTTTTTTTAATAAACTTAGAAAACCTACTTAGGAAGACCAAAGGGCAGTCTTCGTAATTACTAAGTTGTCATTATTAAAATTAATGAACCATTTTAATTATTATATATATGCAAGTGTATTTTTCGAAGAAAATTTTTATGGTGAAGCCTAACTTTTGGCATTATATAGTTGAATAGATGAACCATTTTACTTAGTATACATATGCAATGGTATCTTTGGAAGAAAAGTTTCGCGGTGAAGCCTAACTTTGGCATTATATATATATATATATATATATATATATATATATATATATATATATATATATATATATATATATATATATTGAAGAAGGGGTAATTAATTTCTGGAATCGCTCCCACTAGGATTCGAACTCTGCCCACTAGGGCCACATGCCTCCACACTAACCACTTGGGCTAGTGGTCATTGGCAAAATTTTGGACCATTTCTCGATTTGTGCGTGTCATCGTTGTGCAGGGGCCATGCTAATATTCTCTGTATAGTTCCAATTTTATTGGATGTCCCCTATATATATATATATATATATATATATATATATATATATATATATAATTTTCATTTTCCATGCAACATCGGATGCAACATCAGATAGGGGGGGCCCGCACGCGCGCTCGCTCGATCCAACCGTCGAGGACGACGGACGGGACTCCGCAAAAGAGGCCCCCGATCTGGACCCCCTATATATATATATATATATATATATATAAACCCAAAGCGGGAAGCGATGATTCGAAGGATTGGAGACCCCGGGGGGAAAACATAGTGGATGCAGTTAATACTCAGCAAGAACTGGAGAGCCACCTAGTTCTAGTAGGCATATGGGCAATCCGAATCTTAATTAATGTATATCACTAGCTGGAATGTTAGGGGGGCTTGTTCATTGGGGAAATGAAAAGAGATGTGGAGTGCGTAGAAGAGGTGAATGCACATTAGTGCTTTACTTGAAACAAAGATAAAGTCGGAAAGAATGCTCACACGGGGGGGGGGGGGGGGGGGGGGGGGGCACGAACAAGATGATTGTTGTTTTGTTCACGAATAAAGGGGGGTTTCAGTTCATCCTCGGTATTGGGGGGGGGGGGGGGGGGGGGCACGAACAAGATGATTGTTGTTTTGTTCACGAATAAAGGGGGGTTTCAGTTCATCCTCGGTATTGTCTACGGCCATAATGATATGCGCCAAAGGAAGAGATTATGGCAGGAGATCATCTCTCTAAGCACGCTGATGGAGGTTAGTTACAAACTACCACTGTTAATTATGAGTGATTTTAATGCATTTTTGTATCAAAACGAAAAGGTTGGGGGTCGGGTCATCCCGGAGCCTAGTCTGCAATATTTCTAGATGTGTCTAACAAAGTCAGGACAAAAGTGTGTAGAGAGGATCGACCATATTTGATCCTGGACGAATAAAGCTACGTCGGGAAGGGTGGCTTGCCAGTTGGATCGTGCTTTGGAGAACCTTGCGTGCTTCGACAAATTCTCATACATGGTGGCAGAAGGACTTGCGGTGGGAACAAGTGATCACTCACCTATCAAGGTTAGTCTAATGAGGCCAAAGACCAAGAAGTGATTCCCATTCCGGTATAATAACCCATAGCCCTTGGTAGAAGGTTATAAAGAGACAGTAGGCAGGGGGTTGCAGACTGCAATAAGTGGTAACTGTCAGTTCCAGTTAATAGCACAATTGAAGGGGGTGAAGGCCGCACTCAAAGAATGGTGATGCTCGAGACCAAGAGAGGTGATGTCCAAGTAGGAAGAGCTTCTGCAGGCGGTACAGACACGTGTGCAAGCAGATCCACTCAATCCCGACCTAGCGGCCGAAGAGAGGAAGCTAGTTCAGATGGTGGGCAAACTTCGCATGATGGAGGAGATCCACCTGGCTCAAAGGGCCAAATGCAGCTGGTTAAAGGATGGTGATCGATGTACAAAATTCTTTCATGCCATTGTTCGAACAAGGCAACATTGAAACCATATTAGCTGGTTACTTGATTCAATGGGGAGACTTGCACGGAACAACAAGATATACAACAAGAGGCCATCAGGTATTACAGTAACCTTTATAATCAGGATAATTATCTACATGTTTTTTTTGATGTGGTTTGCAAGAAGCTGGTCAATGAACAAGGAAATCAAATGTTACTGGCCCCAGTGAGTATGAAGGAGGTTGAAGGGATTGTGATGAGGGCAGACCCTAATAAGGCGCCGGGACCTGATAGATTTTGTCACGTCCTGCTTCCGTAGGAGCGATCGTCCTCGCTAAGGCGTGATGCTGCATGAGCCTAAGTTGCGCTCGTGCAAGGCCAAGTCCAGAAACGGCCGATTTGAGCTAGGCCACAGAGTCGTACAGAGTGTCCCCATTTACAGTGGAAAGTAAATGAATACAAGTTGGAACAAATTCAATCTCTTTATTGATATTCAAGAAGTTTACAAGCGGCGCTAGGCCGAGATTACAAGTCGCTCAGGCTCTTTTTCTCTGAAACATAAAAGACGTGCCAAGTGGCTTACAACATGGAATGATTCATGGCGATGTTCCGATACATTATGTCATGTATATGGTGCTTCAGCTCCTTTGCAACGCTCCAAGGCTCCAGAGTTAGCTCCGCGTCTTAGCACGTTCGAGGAAAGCTCCGCACCCAACGACGTCTCCTGCACCCTGCAAGAAATCTGTGGGGTTATCAGTACATTGTTATGCACTGGTGGGAAGGCTAGCTCGCCCCCTCGCTATCATTACCAAACACGTTCATTTTACTTATGTGCATCATCTATCACTCATTGTCTTTCTATTCTTGCCTTAGGATCAGTTTTATGGCATAACATTCAAAGCCTATCCAGTGTTATTGATATCAAGTGTCGTATGGAAATACATGCACACTTACCCATACTTACCGTCCGGTCTTTCCTGCCCAACCATGTTAGTCCACAATTCATATATAGCAACTTAACGTAATTTATGTAAACATTCAGTATCAAGGGCATGTCCCTGCCTCAGATTCTACGACGTATTCCCGCTTATCAAGACACGTTATGACCAAGCCTTGTTTCGATGATCGTTCTTACTCGGATATTCCATCTACTCAACCAGTCAGTTGTGTTATGCTCAAACATAGCTCCGATGCGTTACAGTCAGTAGCCTAGCAAGTCAGCTATATTCAACGTTATTCAGATTATTTTGTTTCAATACAAGGACATTGCACGTGGATTGCCACCAGCAAGTCTACTTAGTCTATATGCATCGGTCGCTGGCTCTACAAGCCATTTGGACGTTGTCCTTATGGTATTCGCATCTATCAAGCGTGATGGCTGGTACACCTTGATAGGCTACGCCATACCCAGGCCTTACGCCTCCTGTGTGCCCGAGCCCGCACACAGGCCACCCGTAAGCCATGATTCTGCCTAGGCCGACCACGATGTCGTGATCGTTGCCTTGGAATCGTTTGTTCTATCACTCGTGCACGATTTGTCCGCGACCATTTTGTATTCTTATTTCTTTAGTTAAATTGTTGGGCTGTCGAGAGCCTAAATGGATTATCGGTTGTCTTGAGCCATTTATCACATCAGATTGTCATGGTCTATTTGTCTTATCAGGCTGTCTTGAGCCATAATGCATTATCGACCAGGTTAGCGGCGGCATCCGTGTAGCGCGGGTAGCGAGCCCCGTTGCACGTTCCCGTCATACCTGTCGCTAACCATTCTTTTTTCGTTATTCTTCTTTCACTTATTCATTCATTCAATTGTTTATTTGTTCGTTCGTTCATTCATTCATACATTCATTCATTATGCAGTTTCCTGGACGAGAATCGTTTTAGCGACCCATTGGTCCCGAAACCTTCCAATGTTTCTATACTCTACTCGGAACGACTATGTCGATAGTCTTCCTGCTTCATTGTTGTAAACTGTTTATTGTTTCATGTTTTAAGTTGTGGTATGATTCTGGTGACCAGCATTTCGTTCGTTATTGAACGCATAAAAAATCTACACAAGGTGTATGTTGTGCGTTTGTACGGGCGTGGAGTGCGGTGCGAGAGTTCGCATATTTTTTAAGTTCTTTTCCATGTTCTATACAAGCATACAAGATGGGATTATTCCCTTAGCTAGGTGCGTTGACTCATTTGTTAGCATGCACGGTGTTATCGTCTAGCGATTCTAGCAATAGTGTCAGTATTATTATGTGTCTAGACTAAGCAAAGATAGGTTCATCGGAGCCACCCACCTTACCGATATTCGCATCGGTCGAGCGATACTCCGAGCGCGCCTTGAAAGTCTAAGTCTGGATTCCTCTTTGACGGGCCAATGTAAGTCTTGCATCAATTCTTCATCGGGTCGTTGCAACTCTTCGAGTCGACGGCTCGTTTGAGTCGTCGCACTTGCCGTTTTGAATCGGCGTTCCGCTAGGGCAGAGCGGGTCGTTATAGATTTGGTAGCAAATTCTATAAGGAACATTGGCCAGACTTGAGGGGAGCAGTTCTAAAAATAGTCTGAGAGTTCTTCGCCAATGGTAGATTGCTTAAAGAATTAAACCATACGTTTTTGACACTCATCCCCAAAAAAAGGGTGCTTCCTCGCATGCAAATTTTCCTCCTATAGCCTGATGTAACTTTGTATATAAGGTGATAACGCACCTCATGTGCCGACGGATGGAGGCTATTTTGCAGGGTTTGATCTCTCTTAATCAAGTGGTGTTCGTCAAAGGCAGGGTTATTGCAGAGAATAGTCTTTTGACACATGAGATGGTACATGAGTTTAACAAAGTGGGAGGTCAGAAAGGGTTATTGCAGAGAATAGTCTTTTGGCACATGAGATTGTACTCTGAGGAAGGTGCATGATACGGTCAACAGGGGGTTTGTTTGTCACATCATACTTGCGCTGGGTTTTGATAGGATGTGGGTTGTAGGGTGAGGGAATGCATATCGACGGCCACTTTCTCCGTTCTCGTGCAAGGTCAGTTGCACGACTTTATTCAAAGTAATAGGGGGCTTCGCCAAGGAGATCCATTGTCGCCTTACCTATTTACCATTGTCATGGAGTACTTTACGTGTCTGATGGATGGTAGTGGTGCAGTCGAAGGAGATTACCCCGCTGTTCCGGAAAGTCTCCCTACAGGTATCTCACCTGATTTATGCAGATGACCTACTTGTCTTCATGGTTCCTACGCTTGGGGGATTAGGGGCCATGATGAAGATTATGGAAGACTTTGGTAAGTGGACGGGGCTCCACTTAAACAAAGACAAGAGTATGGTGTATTTTAATGCGCACTGTCCGGACAAGTAGGAATGGGTTGGAGTTCTGGGAGTGACCAAAGGTGAGTTGCTAGTTCGATATTTGGGTCTCCCGCTATCTATTAACTATGCGCGGGATATGGAGTGCTACAATCTGGTGGAGTAAGCACAACGAAGGATAGAGGGATGGCAGGCCCAATGCCTTTCTTTTGGAGGGAGGATCGAGCTTGTTCGTTCGGTTATTAATGCCATTACGTTATTTTGGCTCCAGGCCATCTTGGTTCCAACGACCACTATTCCAAAAATTAAAATTTGTGTGCGGAGTTTCTATGGCGAGGAGGGTTACATGGGATCTCCTGGGACACCTACTGTAGGCCTAGGGCTGAAGGAGGGGTGGGTATCAGATCACTATTCATCCAGAGAAAGCTAGCTGCTATGAAGATCACGTGGAATTTTATACAAGAAAATTCTTTGTGGGCATTATGGATGCGAAGTCGCTATCATAGAGGAGCAAACTACTGGACTATCAGACAGAATAATAATTTTTCAGTCACTTTTTAAGACTATTCTGAATCACATTAGGGAAGTGCAGCAGCACATTAGTAGAATCATTGTTGATGGGGTTGATACGGAATTTACGGGAAGGCCCATGGATAGAGCATCAAAGTAGACGAACATTCTCCGAAGCCATAACACTTCCTTGGCGGCAAGAGGTGAACAAGTTAGTGTTATTCTTGGAAGGGAAGGTTGGCGGCCAGAGATACATAGGTATGCAAGCAAATATGGGGAGGCCATTAGGCGGGTATGCATTGACAAAACTCAATGGCAGGATTGGTAGGTTTGGGATGGGACACCGAATGGCTACTTTAATTTTACTACTATATACAATAGTGTTCGCCCAAGATGGGACCGACTGGAGTTCGCGAAGATCATATGGAGTAAGGATATTGCTGTTTAAATGCAAATGTGCTTGTACAGACTGGCTTTGGGATGACTATTCACCAAGGATAGACTCATACGGTTTGGGATAAGCGTGGAGCATCCTGAGTGCATGATGTGCGGTCATGGAGCAGAATCTATGGGGCATCTGTTCTTCGGGTGCTCGTACACTCGGTAGATATGGAAGGAGTAGGAGACAAAGCTCCAACTACTGGATGGGAAAAGCCAGGAGGTGCTACATATTATGAGGAGGATTGTTGGTAACCGACGCAGAGGTTCACTGTGGTTCAAAGAAGCGTGTGCTAGATTGGCTTCGTCGGTATGGCATATATGGCGGAAAAGAAACAGACGCAACTTTGAGAATTCATTTACAGAGCACATTGGCCCTTTTCATAATATTGAATATGATGTAAAAGAAATGCTTGGGACGACCGCATAGAGCGGGTCTACGTTGTATGATTTGAAGTATTAATAAAGTTACCCTCTTTTCAAAAGAAAATTTTAAGCAATGGGTAATTGTGACGAACTCGCCTCCACCGAGGCTCGAACTCGACCACTTGGACCGCATGCATCTCTCGTAACCACTAGGCTAGAGGTTATTTGCCAAATATATATAAATTTGTGCAATTCTGTTTCATATATGAAACACAACAAACATAGAAGAAAATATTAAAAATAACTAAGTTTCCACCAACAAAATCTTAAAATATAAATTTGAATCCTCATCATTTCTAGAGACATCTAAGGGGTGATAATATTGCTAAGAATATTTTTTTAGAGCAACATGATTTGTATATGGTTGATAATGGATCAACTCTGTGAAAATTTTTGAATTCATAAAACCCAAGTATAGTGCAAATGCATGCTGTTATGTACAGTAAGTTATCATTAAGAAATATAAAAATATAAAAAACGTCTGACTATATTAATAATAGCTAGTTTTTATTTATAATAGTTTAGAATATTAACTTGTTAATTTAATACTTTACCATTTTATAATTTATATTAGCTTTAGGCCATAAACTTGTTAATTTATATTAGCATTTTATAATTTATATGCATATAACTGAATGTTAGCACTACTTATTATCTAGTATTTCCATTTTTTTTTTTGAAATAGCATTGTTTTTCAATACAAAGTATTAAATTAGACTTGGGTTAAAAAATTAAAAGATATTAGTCATCCATTACGAATAAGTCATCCCTTGCATTTTATGCAGAGTTTGGATTCTGGAAAAACCAAGAATTGGTTACAAGAGAAGGAGACTTAACAAGAAACTAAAGTTAAGAAATATTATGTAATAAAATTCTTGACGTATCTATTCTTCTATGCTCTCTTCTATTTAATACAGATACTTTACTTTTTGTTCTATTACATAGATGAGAGGCAGTTGCTATTCTGTTACATATAGAAGTTGCATTTTGTAATGCATTTACTAAACTCGTTCACGGAAAAGGAACTGAATACTCAATACTCTAATACTCTTCAATGTCTGAGAATGCTAAATATGAAGTGTTGTTATCTTCAATACCTTCTTCCTCTCCTCCAGCTATGTCTCCACCTATGCGATCTCAATCATCATTATTTTTGTTCTCATGTCATCTCCAGACCTGACGGATGCTCATCTCCACCATACCTACTCGCCGCCACTGGAGCCTTGCCAAACATCCGGCCATTTTCGCCAACCAAGCTTCCAACCATCTGTCTCGCCAACGTTGAACGTCGCCTCGAAGGAACATAGTCGTCAATACCAAGCAAACACACCCGCTACCTCAATAACTTGCCTTCCTTCACCACTGGCCTACATTGAAGCCTTCATCCGCAGCATTTCAGCCCTCTTCCTTCATCCACAGCATTTCCGCTCTCTTCCAAACATATAAAGGGCGAAGAAGAAAATTTTCATTTCTTTATATTGGTTATCTCCAATAACTTGCAAAATTATAATAATTGTATTATTACAAAAATATATTTTAAGGTATAAGTGCAGAGGGTATATTGAGTAAAACAAAATAGAAATTAAAGGAATAGAAATAGAAAAAAAAAAAAATTAAGGTTTACATAAGTGCAGGTACATTGAATAAAACAAAATAGAAATGCTAAAGAAATATAAATATAAATATGAAACTATTGTCAATAAAATGTTTATCGGGAAGAACTTCATAAGTTTTTGATGACTAGTTTCGATTTTGCATTAATTTTGTGTGCGACAAGTTTGCATTATCACTTCAAACGTACTAAATGTATGAACTTATTTACTAAATTCATTTGACATATTATATTGCATAAAGTTAAATATACAAATCATGTTAGATCTATGACATGCATGATTTAGTAAGAAACGCGGGTCACAATCTTTTTTTTTTCTCCTTTATTGATCTTAAAATTATCCATGAACATTAAATTAGGGTTTTGACGAGAATAGGAAGGAACCACTGACAAAATATATTGGGGAGATTGAAGATTAGGAACTAAACTCTTAATCCTCTGGTAGCAGGGGTTTATCTACTGCTTAATATCAGAGAGAGTTTATAGACTTGATTATATGAAGTTGGAAAGTTATCCTAACAATTAACCTTTCCATAATATAGAACCTTGCAAGTAATCTTTCCAGAATTTTCTTATCTAGAGTCCAACTCACTTGAACAACAGTGTCGAGAAACAATGTAATCTTGTTCATTCCTATAATCCTATAAAAGCAATATGATTACTGAAACCTTAAATCAATAAGGTTACTGAAACCTTAACAATGTAACCTAAAGTTATTCCTTCCAACGTAATAAACCCCAAAAAAGGTTATACTTAATTACAAACAAAAATGCACACATTCCCCGTAGCACAATGTACACTCTCAAGTTCGGATATCTAAGACATTGTAGATAGTTATCAACTGCAACAATAATGTCAACAGCAAGGTATAATCTCTTAGCTAGCCCGTTTACATTTCTTGATAAAGATTTACTTTTACATTAACAAGGATGCAACCAATAAAACAAGATCTGAGCTTCTGCTCTCGTTACTCAACCTTTAGCTAACATCTCAAATATTTCACAAATGTTACAGAGACGATACACACACAAAAATGAGACGTATCTCAAATTTCAGTGGTTCGCCACTAACTGCACAAGTAAATCATTCCAATAATCGATAGGCCCAGGCAAGCACCAATGGAGGCAGTCATTCTGGACTTTGGCGTTCTTGTTGTTCTCGAAAGGATGAAACTGCCTGTAAGGTCCTGAATGCCCATCAGGTCTTAGTAATGATAGAGGGAAAGTGTCAGGAGTTTCAGATGCCGGCTATCCTCTGATCCATTTCTTGCCCTCTCAAACTCATCCAGCTCGACCTTATACATCACATGATCCAGCTCTTTCCATCATACTCCCCATTTCTGTATGGCCCTGTCTTCTTGCAAGTCCCACCGCTCCACCACTCGCCATTCTCAAAGTGGTCATGTGCCCAGGTTCTATAGAAAACAAGGGCAGCAAATTTGCTGTAAAGTAACAAATTTGTGTAAAATTACAGTGGAAGTAACAACTTTGACAAAATTCCAAAAGAAGAACTTTTCCGACATATGGACTGGCTTGTCCAAATTCCGCATTCTGCCAGTCTGACTGGCTGAATTCGTACATTTTCGGTTTTTTTTTTGGTCGGCCGGTTGGGTTGGTTGCTTTCTTTTGGGTTTCGGTTGGGTTGGTTAGTTTGTTGTGGGTTTAATGGTGGGGAGGCTGGTTGGGTTATGTGTGGTTGGGGTGATGGGAGGAGATAAGGGGGGTAGGTTTATTGGAAAGTGGTGTATGGGGAAGTGTAAATTGTTGGGTAGTGGAATACTTTGTTTGGTAGTGGGGTGATGGAATATAGGGGAGGTGGGGTTCAAGTGTATAAGAAGCATTCCAGAAGACCAAGAGAAGTGAAGAAGAAAAGGAGAAGAGAAACAGAAGAGAAGAGAAGAGAGAACGAGAAGAGAACAGAAAAGCAGAGTAAGAAGCATAACAAAGCAGAGAGGTAAAAATTTTACAAGAATTTTGATTATAATTTTTTTTTGTGTTTATTATCTTGGAATGTGGTATTTGTAATAGATGGATCATCAAAACGACGGATTTATCCCGGGAGGACCCACCACAGATGTGATTATCCAGCAACGGGAGACACATATCTCAAAATTAATATTTTCTGAAAAGGTATACTAAATTTTAGCTAAAAAAATATGATTATGTATATTTTTGTTATTTTGTAGTAATAATGATTATTTTGTAGTAATTAATTTTTTTTATATAGTTATATGATTATCCTGACAATATACAAATGCGAGAGCATGGAACATGGTGTTATGAACACAACTTTGGGTGTTAAAATTTGACCAGTGAACAAGAGGCTATGGTGGCCATATTTAGATTTAAATACATTGACGAGATAACTTTTCTACAACATGATAGAGATTTAATATTCAGCCTAGTGGAGCGTTGGTGGCCTGGACGAAATACATTACAGCTACCAGTTGGAGAAATGACTATTACTCTATATGATGTAGCAAATATTGTAGGATTAACTATTACGGGTGAACCTATAATATTTGATGAGTCATTTTCAGCTGATACTGTAATTATGGAGTATCTAGGTGTGGAGCCACCGAAAGTAAAAGACAAATGCTTAGTCACGTTCTCTTGGCTTCGTCGTAATTTTATGCACCTAGATCGTATTGATGATGACGAAGAGATATCTATTGATGAAAATCGGATATGTATAACCGTAATGTTAATAGGTTTGTCATATCTTATGTATTGTTAGTTTAACACCTATTAATTTTTTTGCAACTTTTCATCATCTGTTTAGGTTATTTCTTGCACGAGGGCCTACTTACTCAGCTTAATAAATGTAATACGACTGGTCATCATCTGTTTAGGTTCTCTATATATATCCTTGACAACATGCGATGGCCTATACGACTGGTCATCTCTAATTTTATTAAATATTTTATTTTTAATCCAAGCAAGAATGTTTATTTTCTAACGTAGTAATAACAAATGTCTCGCTATTACCAATAGATTTAGCGTATACTCTCCAATTACAACTAGATTCGTTACATTTATATATAATCTTATGAGCATTATTAGAAGTAGCCGAACAAGTAAAATTATGCTTGATTGCTATGTCACTAATTAAACTTATAAATTTAATACGATTTTCAAATTGTCTTCCAACAAATAATTCAGGAGTATCAACATTACCATCATTATTATCAAATTCATCATATACATTTTCAACTAAATCATCACTATTGTCATCGTCGTCATTACCTCCATCTACTATATTTTCTTCTTCAGTGGCAAAAATAATTTGGTGAGAAGAACTAGGACCAGGACAAACATTAGTAGTTCCATTATTAAGAGCACGTCTACCACTTATATGAGGTGGTGCAGGAGTAACAAAAATACTAATATACGGTGATTGTACATTAATTTGAAGAATAAAGGTCCATGCCTGATCACTATTTAAATTTATAGAATTAGAAGCAAAAATATGTACTAATATAAATTCATCAAAATCGATGGAAAATTGTTCGGCCATTAAATTACATAAACTACTAAACGTAATATTTCGATCTACCATTTATAACAATAAAATGAAAGAGTCGTTGTAAAAGAAAGTAGCCGTTGTAAAACAAAGTAGCCGTTGTAAAAGAAAGTAGACGTTGGAGTAAAAATATAGTCGTTGAAGTAGACGTTGTAATTGAAAAATCATGTTAAAAAATCGACTAAAAAATCAACTAAAAAAACCGACAAAAAAAATCAACTAAAAAAACCGACTCTAAAAAAAACCAATCCAAAACCACCAAAGCTCCACTCCTGCTCTTCAAAATATAAAAAGAAATATGAAATGAGTGATTTCCGACAGTCAGACTGGCTGCCAGTTCGTCTGTCGGAAAAGTCTTGTTTTGAAAATTATTGCAAACATGTTACTTCCAGTGTAATTATATAAAAAAAAATTACTCTACAGTAAATTTTCTGAAACATGGGGCTTGTGACTGGAGTTGGCCACAAAGCTGAAAACCATTTGAAGAACTTTGCCGTAAGCATAATCATAACCAAGCTCTGTCAGGTTCTTCGCGGCAACCAACGACTTGGTTGTTCTCCCAGTAGATTGTTGTCTTGAGAAACCATTGTCCTGCAGAGATCACAACATAGTCGAAGGTATGATAGACGCTAGTCCACTTATTATTCAGGACATCGAGATAAAGCTCGGTCTCTGATTTTGACACGCCATTATCGTCTTCAAAAACATCAGCTTTAACCAGAAAAGTGGACCATATGACTGAGAGGGTGAAGTTGTGGGTACGGAAGTGCCATTTTCTGGATTTGTAATTGTCATCATGGTGCACCTGAACTGCCCGCTCAACCTGGAGTGGAAATAAGGTAGATCAGACGACTTACGACAGAGGAATAATACCAGAATAATGCAAACACAATCAAAGCAACTGCAGTTGGACTTTCAGTTTTGAGGCAAATAGGTTTAATAATACTAGAACATGTTAACAAATGACTAAAACTTAAGTAATTTTTCATAATAAACTTGTAAAATGCAAGTTCTCATCTATTAAACTAACTATGTTCATGGAGGAAGTATAGCAGGATGAAGAAATCTGAGCATCCGTGGAACTTCCAACTTTCGCTTTGAAGGTGTGTTTTTTAGCAAATGACAGCTAAATGAAACGAGGAAGAGGAGGGAAGAATAACTAAGAGGGACTTTTTATTGGTTAATGGTCAAGTAAAAAAATGAAAACGGGAAAATTTATCAAATTAGAGAGAAGAGTGTATCTCACTATGATAAGGTACAGGAGGTGACCCGGGTGTCCTGGCCCTATGGCAAAAAAGCTGCAATAATAACGCTTCGTTCTCAGAAGCAGCAGTGGTAGGACCATATTTCAAATTGCAGAAAATAGTCGCACTTTATAAGTATATACTGTCTTGACAGAGTATCTTATTTAATTATTTTACTTCTTTTTGTGAATATAAATATATGTTAGCATAAAATTATCTAGTATTCTTAATAACATGAGTTAGGATAACTGCACCAATACTGGAAGAAGTCTGGAAGTCCAAGAGCAAGTAGAATGAATGATATATGTATCTTCATCGAAAATATACAACCACCGCTGCTTTGTTCAGAAAACCTAAGAGTTAATGATACTATAATGTGGTCAATTCTTCCTCTTGGGGCTATTACAGAAAATGCATGCACGACAGACATAAACTAGACCAAAACACTAACACAGATGTAGTATGGAGATACTTCAGGGGTAATACCTGACTGACGCATATGCCTTGGAAACTTGAGGGAAAATAATAAACATCAAGAATCATGAACACGGTGAGGCTCAGAATTTTAATGGGATCCAAGAAAATACAAGACCATAGGATACCAAGACGTATGTGGTGAGGAAATATTGGAGTTTTATTATTATAGACAAAGGTACTCTAAAGCTGCATAACCGAAAAGTTAAGTCCCACCAACTGGATTTCTAGGTTTTTCATGGCTAGTCTCTCTCTTGCTCTTACTTACCTCGACAAGAATCAGTTGGTTTAACCACATAAGTCTCATGTCAGATTGAGAAGCAGTTATAAAAACATCAATTTTTTGTTGGGCACGCAAAAGCGTTTTCCAACCCACCTGATGAAACAAACCTCCGTCTAATTGACACCAAGCACAGATAAGGACAAGTATATCGCGATGACTACGTCTCTCTCTTGCTCTCACAAAAAACTAATGTTGAACTCTTTGTCCTAATAGGTTCAACCCCCTCACCACTCTCAACAAGAAAAACATAAGATTATAATTGAGATCACTCACCAACTCGTAGCAATCTTCCTAACCAAAGTTGATGACTCCATGATTAGATCACCTTCCTCATTCTGTCTTAAATGACGAAGTCCTAAGAGCAAAGCACGAACTTTCTCTTAGATTTTCTGTGGACGAGCACCCCGGATCTTCACTTTGTGCTGTGCTTTGTGCCTCCACCCTCACTCCATATATATAGAATGAGAAAATCATATTATAGTCATAATAGATTTCCTAAATATAAATAAAATAAGATTCATATTATACCTAAATTATTCCATCAACATCCTATTTTAGATCATAATACACTACTAAAATATGCTTAATTGGCGACGTAAATTTAGCAACGTTAAGTAAACGTCGCTAAATTGTGCACATTAGCGACGTATAAATGAAACGTCGGTAATCGTCGCTACTAGCGATGCAAATAGCGACATCACAACGACGTATACTAGTTACGTGAGCTAGTCGTCGCCAAACGTCGCTTCAACGTCGCTAAGTGTGACTGATTTAGCGACGTTAATTGTAACGTCGCTAAATTCTAACTAAATTAAATTCTCCCCCGCCTCCGAATTCATTTTCCCCCATCCATTTCACTCTCTCACTCTCTTCCTCTGGCGCTCTCGCTCTCACTCTATCCGGCGCTCTCGCTCTCGCTCTCACTCTCTCCGGCGACTTCACTCTCTCCGACGACTCTCCTCTGGTACGTGACTCCCTCTCTCTCTCTCTCTCTATTTGTTGTTGGTGGTTGGGGGGGTGCTGGTGGCTCGGGGGGAGGGGCAGGGGTGGTGCGTGTGGTTAGGGGTGAGGAATGGTTGGGGGTGGCTGGGTGGGTGGGGCAGGGAGGGGTGAGGGCGGCTGGGGGTGAGGGTTAGGGTTAGGGTTCGGGTTAGGGTAAGGGGTGGTGTAGGGGTTGGGGGTGGCTAGGTGGGTGCGGCAGGGAGGGGTGAGGGCGGCTGGGGGTGAGGGTTAGGGTTCGGGTTAGGGTTAGAAGTGGTGTAGGGGTTGGGGGGTGGCTGGGTGGGTGGGGCAGGGGGGGTGATGGTGGCTGGGTGGGTGGGGCTGTCACGCCCCGACTCGAAATCACCCGAGTCATTATCCTCGTAGGGAGCGTGATGCCGCACGAGCATGGAGTTGCACTCGTGCAAGGCAAGATGGCAAGTTCTCAAATGGTTATCTTTTGATTCGACAGTAACAATGAAAGCAAAACAGAGTATATAAAACAATTCTCTTTATTGATATTCGAAACTGAGATTACAAAGGCTTTCGATAGCCAAACAATATATGCCAGATTGGCTACAACACTCAGGTTCTCTCTTGTCCACAAAGGATTTTACCGTTCCATACATCACGCCTTCTATATCTCGGCCGCATCAATCCTGTTGCATATCCGAGCGTCAAGCGATCGCACGCTTCAATACACTTTGGCATTTCAAGCCTCAGCGCGTTCAAGCAACGCTTCGCCGCGAGCCTTCCATTCCTTTCATCCTGCATGAAAGCTGGTGGGGGATCAGCACGTTCGTCCTCGCTTGTGCTGACGAAAAGACTAACTTTCTATACCGAAATTTTAGTATTCATGTTGAATCATGCAACTTAGCTTATGATCTTGCTCTGTTCTCATTAGGGTCAATTTCATGGCATATCCAAAAGCGTAAAGCATGTTAGCATAGCAAGCATATTATCGAAATGAATAGGCAAGCAAACAAGCAATCTGGTGTTTGATTCGTGGCACGACTTACCAAGTCGACGCACTAGCCCTTGCGTCCCTTGTACTGACGCAAGGTGAATACGTCCCGTTCCTTCCCTGTCATGTTATATGTGCATCTCTAAGCAGGATCTATATGCGGGACGCATATGCGCCTACACTTTTAACCCATCGTTCCTTAGCTATATGAGGGCCGTTGGCGTATCCGCGCCGGAATGGACTAAAGGAGTTCATTTCTTTTCTCTCCTTCTTTTCTCAATATTTATCGGGTAGCCCGGCGTTTCACGGGATGGGTTGCTATCCCACACAACCGAAACGCCGCTGCATACCATCATTTGCGGCTTTTCCCCATCCATAAGCGAGTGTGAATCGTCTGTAAGGATGTGCGCCTACAAATATTATTCATTACCCTCCTAGGCCAAACGGTTCAGGGGCGCGCCGGCACTTAACCGTTCGAGGGAACACCCGTGCACGGGGGATTATCACATTTAATCTCTCGTCCATTCCATTCGACCATGCAATGCCCTATTATCCAAGCAATCAAATTCAAACAACCAAACATAGTCTTGAGTCCGAGACTCAGACTTATCATCTCGCATTTCTTCCATTTAACTTTCTATGTTCTTACGTTTCATACTTCGTTTCAATGTTCGATGGTATCATGCCTCAACTCAATGTTCGTCAACCGAACGACCCAAAGGTCTCGAACACCTTTCTAGTCATCATGTCATTCCCGACAGTTCCGCCACATTCATGCCACAACTGTATTCTTTCGCAACGAAGCCATCTTTTATTATCTTGTGCGCGTAGGCACGTTTTGACATATTTATCATCTTTTCCCTCGCGTCGTACACTTGGTGCACGCATCGAAGCCGTCTTCCATATTCTATAACTTAGTGTTCGATGTTCGGGGCTTGCGCGCTAGGACGCTCGCCTATTATCTTTCAATGTTCTAGCCTTCTAACTCGTGCACGAAGGCACGGTATGGTTCGTGCACTTAGGCACTCGTCGAGTACAGTTATCCCATGTTCTTGCGGCTTGCGCACCGAGGCGCTCGCCTTAGCGATATCCAATGTTCCATAGCGACTCGTGCATGTAATGCACGTATCATTTCAATTGTTCTAACTTAGTGTTCGACTCACACAACGATTTATCTCCCAATCGGACCACGCCCGTGGCATCGATAGGTTAACTTTTAGCATATAATGATATATTTGACTTATCGCATGAAGGAGTAAAAAGAAGTCAATCCTCCCACCTTGAGTCGATAGGCCTTCGTCGTTTCGCCGAGCCGATGCGGCTCGATTTTCCTAACTTCGTTGTACGGACACTCTCCTGACTTAGCCATTCGAGTACTTCGTGCTTCATTGAATTATACGTCCGATTCGCCTTAGCGTGCCAACGCCTTAGCCCATCGCAAGGCGACGATTCGATTTTGCTGACCCCTTACTGAATAAGGCAAAACGTCGACCTCTAATATTTTCGCGTCAACGTATAACCTGCACACGAAACCAACTAAAATTAATACTTGCAACGATTCGGACTTGCGCCTTGGTCGATTCGATTTCTTAGAATCTTCGAGCCGATTCAACGCACTTATCCTTCGGGGCAACGCAGCGCTTCACATCGATTCACTCGATGCATTCTTCGGGACAAGGCAACTCTTCGCATCGACTTGGTTTGATGCGTTGCTCGGGACAACGTAATTCTCGTATCGATTCGCATCGATACATTCATTCGGTCAATGCGACTCGTTGAGTCAACGTTTCAGCGTAATGCGCCGTGTGGAGCGGGGCATTACAGAATATATCACTCAAAACAAGGTTCGTCCTCGAACCCAAAACAACACTCTGACTAAGTATTTTTTATAGGTCGTTTCACGATCTCGTCCCACCAACGTTGTTCATTTTTCACACTATTCGCAAGCTTTTCATTAACATTTCAAAGTCCTCCATGCAGCTCTATTTGAATTTTGTATACAACTCGATTTGGATCCATACCGATATTTAAGGTGTCCCGAAGATATATGTATGTCAACCAAGTCCAGTGGTAACAAATTGGAACAAAGCTGACAGGTAAATTTCAATCCTATGCTTGCCATCTCGTACTCTCGATCGGACTTATCCTTAACAATTGTTCTCAAAATTTCATCGCATACGTATATTCGATACATACGTGATTCATTCAATAAAGTCATTGCACGCGACGCGATTCAAAATCGTATTTCTCATTTTGTATGTTTCATATGGACTACCAACTCTATGCGACGCGTCGAACCGTCGTGCATCCGATCACAACGATCCTTCGTAACGCCTTGCGTTCGCGTTCGAATTCGTTACCCAACTATTTTTGGAGTCTTGCTATACGACTCATCTCGATACGATTACCTTTGTTGACTTGCAAATGCATCAACATTCAGGACTATGCCCGCTAGTTGACTTACCTAGACACCGTGCTTAACTTCTCCCGACGCAACTTTAAACTGACATTGCACAAAGGCCACAATCTATCCGACTCAAAAGTTTACATCAAGGCGACGGTGCTCAAGACAACGATCGCCTCGACACAAAGGTCTTTACGATGTGTCTTACGTTCGATTTCCGAACGAGTAGGAATTCACTAGCCAAATTTCCAACTTATCCATCTCGCCACATCGAATGTAAGTTTCAATTCATGCGAGCTCAATTGCGAGGTGAATCCGAATCTAACTATATGAATCGTAAGTCATTCCCTTATCGTTCCCTCTCGTGCATAGCACGTGTCTCGCAATCGCCTACTCGTATCACCAAGTTCGTTGGTGAGTTTCTAGTTTGACCGTCGACCAACATAACCATTCAAGCATTCATCCAACGAATACTCAAATCCGACTATATCATTCTCAATCGAAAGTTTGTTTCAACAATTCTCGATCGCCTAGACTTATCGTAAACATGCACCGTGTTATACTTGTTATCGGTGCAATCTCATATGCGATATCGCATGGGTCATCTTACGGTCTGCAGCATTCAATTTGATTTGGCGGTCAAGTCTTCTAGGGTCAGCTGTCCCGAAGCTACGCTCGATAATTGTGGATCATTAACGAATGACAGTTTACTACGAACCATGCTATATCTTATTTCAGAGCCAAATCACGTTCCGACGATTCTATGCGACTAACCAATTTCGGACAATACCATTTCTATCGGCACCATTGATGCGCAACTATCCTCCGAGTAGAGTCATGCACTACCGTCGATGATTCTGCTATTCACGATGTGTCTAATCGCATCGAGTTCGGGTCTATCTTATTCGCGGTCGACACACAAGATGCTATACGCATCGAACTATCGTCGATGACTTATAGTCTCGGCTGGATAAATCACAAAGTTCATGATCAACCAGTTCGTTCCTTCTCGTATTGTTACTTACAAAATTTTGATAGCGCAAGGTGCACTCCATTTTGCATTCCCACATCGTGCGTACTTTTCCTTACGTATCGATCTCGATACGCCGTATCAATTTCGATAGCGTAAGGGCCAACTTTGAATCCGTTTCAACATCGACAACTTGCATTGCATACTTCCAAGTTCGCAACAAACTTTTTCTTACGCATCAACTTGTTTTCCGATTCGCCGCATCCCGCTATACTTTGATCGCGTAACCGAGTTACCGATTATCCAACATCTTGCCCTCGAGTCATACGATCACGCCCTATAAGTTTCGCGTGTTTTTCAGTCGTACTCAAATGAGTTTCGCCGTAACGTAACCAACTATCCCTTAGGTACGATTACTCGCGTCAACCAACTCTTCATCGAAGTCGCACATCGTGCGGTCCGATTACAATTCGCATCGCCCTACATTCCTATCGAAATCGCAAGTCACGCGATTCGATTCGCCTAGCCGAACATTCTTATCGAGATCGAAAGTCGTGCGATTCGATTTATCTCGCCCAACATTTCTATCAAGATCGCAAGTCGTGAGACTCATTTGTAAGTTCAAGTTTTCCTTTCTCGTCGATCCGATTATCGCTTCAAGGCATAATCGTTCGTTCCGCTAGTCTCGGTCGTCCGACCGACTTATAGTTTTCGTCCGACGTATCGTTCATTTATACGGGTCTCGCCTTACCGTACCAACCGATTTTCGAAGGACACTTGCATCAACATACCGTCATACAAATTTTCAATCGAGTCTCGGTACTCTCCCGTCTGTTGCGGACAAACCTTCCGTAATTCTCACAACGCGTCGATGCAATTCATCGCACAAGTGGTATCCCATATACCACTCGAAATCGAATCATTCATCGCCTACGTGGTATAGCATATACCACTCGAAAATCAAGCCATTTCTCTCGTATTACACTTAGTATAAACCGATAATCTCTTTCGACTCACGATTTCCGCAGTGATCGTGCTTGATCACAATCGTAACTTTGATTAAATCAAGTCCGTACAACTCGGTCAATGTTATCGCTTGCCAACATAAGTTTGGTGTGCAACCGAACGATTCATTCTATCAATTTACGATTTCAATTTCTTCTGTTGCATCTCGTGCAACATTTACTTCCGATAAGCGTTGTACATCGTGCTACGATTTATTGCCGACATTTCATTTCACTTTGTGCAACGATTTATTTCCAATTTTCCTTGCACTCCGTGCAACGATTAATTTGATATACGTTGCACCACGTGCAATAATCTTTACTTCCGATACGCGTTGCACATCGTGTTACGATTTATTTTCGACTTTCCAAGTCAATGTCCAATCCGTTTAACACATTCGGTATTGGCTTATCACTTTCATTTTAACGCATATTCACAATTATCTCGTTGCACATCGTGCATCATTTTATTTCTCACAAGACATGTTACCTTACAACAGTGTCTCAAATCGTATTTCATAATTTGTTGTACTTGCAGCAACTAACATTTTTACGGCTCGTTGCATTCAATGCAATATATCCTTCGCGACTTTCTTAGCAAACATCATGAAATTTCCAAAACACATGCGACAAAATTTCACGATTTGTATTAGACTTATTGTATGGAACATCCAGTGCGGCATCGAGTAGAGTCAAGAGTGATTTCAAGTGGTGGTGGGCAACTCTTTAGAATTCAACAAAGCAAGCATCCAGAGGAAATTGAGCCTAGAGCTCTGATACCAATTTGTCACGCCCCGACTCGGAATCACCCGAGTCATCGTCCTCGCAGGGGGCGTGATGCCGCATGAGCCTGGAGTTGCGCTCGTGCAAGACAAGATGACAAGTTCTCAAATGGTTATCTTTTGATTCGATAGTAACAACAAAAGCAAAACAGAGTATATGAAACAATTCTCTTTATTGATATTCGAAACTGAGATTACAAAGGCTTTCGATAGCCTAACAATATATGCCAGATTGGCTACAACACTCAGGTTCTCTCTTGCCCACAAAGGATTTCACCGTTCCATACATCATGCCTTCTATATCTCGGCTGCATCAATCCTATTACATATCCGAGCGTCAAGCGATCGCACGCTTCAATACACTTTGGCATTTCAAGCCTCAACGCGTTCAAGCAACGCTTCGCCGCGAGCCTTCCATTCCCTTCACCCTGCATGAAAGCTGGTGGAGGATCAGCACGTTCGTCCTTGCATGTGCTGACGAAAAGACTAACTTTCTATACCGACATTTTAGTATTCATGTTGAATCATGCAACTTAGCTTATGATCTTGCTATGTTCTCCTTAGGGTCAATTTTATGGCATATCCGAAAGCGTAAAGCATGTTAGCATAGCAAGCATGTTATCGAAATGAATAGGCAAGCAAACAAGCAATCTCGTGTTTGATTCGTGGCACGACTTACCAAGTCGACGCACTCGCCCTTGCGTCCCTTGTACTGACGCAAGGTGGATACGTCCCGTTCCTTCCCTGTCATGTTATATGTGCATCTCTAAGCAGGATCTATATGCGGGACGCATATGCGCCTACACTTTCAACCCATCGTTCCTTAGCTATATGAGGGCCGTTGGCGTATCCGCGCCGGAATGGACTAAAGGAGTTCCTTTCTTTTCTCTCCTTCTTTTCTCAATATTTACCGGGTAGCCCGGCGTTTCATGGGATGGGTTGCTATCCCACACAACCGAAACGCCGCTGCATACCATCATTTGTGGCTTTTCTCCATCCATAAGCGAGTGCGAATCGTCTGTAAGGATGTGCGCCTACAAAGATTATTCATTACCCTCCTAGGCCAAACGGTTCCGGGGCGCGCCGGCACTTAACCGGTCGAGGGAACACCCGTGCACGGGGGATTATCACATTTAATCTCTCGTCCATTCCATTCGACCATGCAACGCCATATTATCCAAGCAATCAAATTCAAACAACCAAACATAGTCTTGAGTCCGAGACTCAGACTTATCATCTCACATTTCTTCCATTTAACTTTCTATGTTCTTACATTTCATACTTCATTTCAATGTTCGATGGCATCATGCCTCAACTCAATGTTCGTCAACCGAACGACCCGAAGGTCTCGAACACCTTTCTAGGCATCATGTCAATCCCGACAGTTCTGCCACATTCATGCCACAACTGTATTCTTTCGCAACGAAGCCATCTTTTATTATCTTGTGCGCGTAGGCACGTTTCGACATATTTATCATCTTTTCCCTCGCGTCGTACACTTGGTGCACGCATCGAAGCCGTCTTCCATATTCTATAACTTAGTGTTCGATGTTCAGGGCTTGCGCGCTAGGGCGCTCGCCTATTGTCTTTCAATGTTCTAGCCTTCTAACTCGTGCACGAAGGCACGGTATGGTTCGTGCACTTAGGCACCCGTCGAGTACAGTTATCCCATGTTCTTGCGGCTTGCACACCGAGGCACTCGTCTTAGCGATATCCAATGTTCCATAGCGACTCGTGCATGTAATGCACGTATTATTTCAATTGTTCAAACTTAGTGTTCGACTCATACTACGATTTATCTCCCAATCGGACCACGTCCGTGGCATCGATAGGTTAACTTTTAGCATATAATGATATATTTGACTTATTACATGAAGGAGTAAAAAGAAGTCAATCCTCCCACCTTGAGTCGATAGGCCTTCGTCGTTTCGCCGAGCCGATGCGGCTCGATTTCCCTAACTTTGTTGTACGGCCACTCTCCTGACTTAGCCATTTGAGTACTTCGTGCTTCATTGAATTATATGTCCGATTCGCCTTAGCGTGCCAACGCCTTAGCCCGTCGCAAGGCGACGATTCGATTTCGCGGACCCCTTACTGAATAAGGCAAAACGTCGACCTCTAATATTTTCGCGTCAACGTATAACCTGCACACGAAACCAACTAAAATCAATACTTGCAACGATTCGGACTTGCGCCTTGGTCGATTCGATTTCTTAGAATCTTCGAGCCGATTCAACGCACTTATCCTTCGGGGCAACGCGGCGCTTCGCATCGATTCACTCGATGCATTCTTCGGGACAAGGCAACTCTTCGCATCGACTTGGTTTGATGTGTTGCTCGGGACAACGTAATTCTCGCATCGATTCGTATCGATATATTCATTCGGTCAACGCGACTCGTAGAGTCAACGTTTCAGCGTAATGCGCCATGCGGAGCGGGGCATTACAGGGGCAGGGAGGGGTGAGGGCGGTTGGGGGTGAGGGTTAGGGTTCGGGTTAGGGTTAGGGGTGGTGTAGGGGTTGGGGGGTGGCTGGGTGGGTGGGGCAGGGAGGGGTGAGGGCGGCTGGGGGTGAGGGTTAGGGTTAGGTCAGGGGCACCGATAGTGCCGAAAAAACTGATAATTTAGCAATAGTTATTTGTTTTCCGACACCAAAAAATGTGATACTCCGATTCGAAACCACGTACCGATAGTGATGATATTTGTAACACATAGTTTTGTTGGTTGGTTAATTTATAACACGATGGTGCCGATATTTGTAACACGTACCGATAGTGCTGATATTTGTAACACGTAGTTTCCTTGATCCCGATACTCATAGGAATGGTCCCGAGTCACGGCCGTAGTATGTAGTATATTCGTTTTAGTTTGTAGTATATTCGTTTTAGTTTTGAAGTTTTAGTTTTGAAGTTTATTCGTTTTAGTATGTAGTATGTAGTATGAATGGTCCCGACTCATAGGACTGGTCTCGAGTCACGGCCGTAGTATGTAGTATATAGTATATTCGTTTTAGTTTTGAAGTTTATTCATATTTGCAGATATCTAGAAATGGCTATATCCATATATCTGCTAGACCGTTCGTGGATGTACAACCGCATTCGAGATGACAGGTGCGGTGTGCGAGATGAATACATCGCCGGAGTAGAACAATTCCTCCAATTCGCGAAGGAGTTTCCTCAATCCATGGACGGCATGGACATTAAGTGCCCGTGTACAAAATGTCGGAACATAAAGTTTCAACCAGAATTGGATGTGACGTATCATTTATACACAAAGGGTTTCTTTCCGAACTACTACCAATGGACCGCACACGGAGAGCTTGTACCTTTAGCATTCCAAGTTGAGCCTTATATGGAGCCTTTTGTGGAGCCTTATATGAATGTCCACAATCGAACTGGTGTCGACAACGAGTACGTGAACATGGTCTTCGACGCTACGGGGCCTAGTTTCGATCCATAAAATCGTGACGCAGCTGAGGAGGCACCGAATGCCGATGCCACGAAGTTCATGGAGTTGCTGGAGAATGCAAGGACTCCTTTATACCCTGGCTGTGAGGACCATTCACCGTTAGAGGTGATCACTCGGCTCTTGAGCATAAAGTCTGACTTTAACATGTCCCAAGAATGCTACAATAGAGTGCTCGAGTTGATTACCGATATCTTGCCGGAGGGTGCCAAGTTACCGAAAGACTTCTACCGCTCTAAGAGGATGGTAAGATCTCTCTGGATGGGATACGACAAGATCGATTGCTGTTAGAATGGATGTATGCTTTACTACAAAGATCACAATGATGCAGAAGTGTGCGGATTCTGTGGTGCTGATCGCTACAAGCCAACTGCTGCAGGCAAGTCTAGAAGACCGACTGCTTCAATGCACTACTTGCCGTTGATGTAAAACCCCTAAATTTATACTATTTTTTTTTAAATTTCGGTACTGATTTAAAATTTTGTATTATACGTCGCATAGTCGTATTTTACGTCGCGCATGAAATTTTATTTTTCGAAATTGCTCGACGAGTGCGATTATGTGCGAGCGTACATATTTTTTTAAAATATTATTTTTCTATTTTTAAAGTTTCAAAATAATATACATAATAATTATTTTGTTATCGTTCCAAAATTTTTCAAGTTTGTTATTTTATTTATAAAGTCCTTTATTTCTCATAATTATTAATAATAAATAATATTTTTATTGTATGCTAGAAAAGCATAATTATGAGAACATCATTTTGTACTTACATATAAATTTCGTAATTATTTGCTAGTTTATTTTAAATAAAATATAATTTTCAAGATTTATTAATATTAATATTTTATTATTCAAAAATATATTTAAAAATAATTATTATTTTCGAAATTTTTATTATTGATATTTTGAAAAATATTTTTTGGAAGTTATTGTGTCCATTTAAATCGTGATTTAATTTTTGGAGTTATTTAAATAGATTAAATAAATATCCATATTTAGAATTTGATTTATCCCATTAATTTTAAACTAAAATTTAATTTGATTTAAATTAGATTTGCATTTAGATTTGGATTTGAGTTTAATTAAATTATGAATTATCTACTTGGGTTTTAAATCCCCAAATCCCTATCCAACTGGGAATTCCCACATCCTATAAATAGGCAGGTACTCTTCCAGATTTTTACCATAACCCACATATTGTGCATCGTGTTTGTGTCTCCCATCCACTAAAATTTCCCCATTACAATTACAGTTTTCTCCGCTTCGTGTCCGACACACCGGACACCATGCCAGACTCCTAATCATATTCTAAAAGGCAATTGATAAAGGCACTGCATAATTTGATCAGGGCTAGCCCATTTGTAAGTTTATATTATTTACAAGTTTGCCATTGAAAAAATTTATTAGGGCTAGCCCATTAGGTAGTATAAAAGTCAATTGTTTTATTTCTCTTGTCTTTCTCTTCTTCCTCTCAAATTTTCTTCTAATCTTAAATTTTCTTCTAAACCCTAGATTGAGATTCCTCTTGTCCCTACAAAAATCTTCCTCTTGTCCCATATTAAAGCTTTTGAACATATCCAGTAGGCAGTAGTGGGTTAGAAAAGTAGAATCCTGAGCGTACATCCCGCATGCTGTCACGCGCGCGCGCGAAGAAAGATTGGAAGTCCTGTTTGTATGTGGACTGCCCAGTTTTCTGGCAGTCCACATATTGTATGTGGACTGCCCAGTTTTCTGGCAGTCCACATACATATGTGGACTGCCAGGAAATTGGGCAGTCCATCACAGAACTTGCTGTGAGCATGGACTGCCCAGGAACTGGGCAGTCCACATACAAACAAGGACTGCCCAATTTTCTGGCAGTCCAACAAACTGAATGGACTGCCAGAAAACTAGGCAGTCCTAAGTCACAGCATGTGAAACAAAAGACTGCCCATTTTTCTGGCAGTCTTTACTGTATGTAGGACTGTCCAATTTTCTGGCAGCCCTGAATACAGTAAGGACTGCCAGAAAAATGGGCAGTCCTTTGTTTCACATGTTGTGACTTAGGACTGCCCAGTTTTCTGGCAGTCCATTCAGTTTGTAGGGCTGCCAGAAAATTAGGCAGTCCTGGTCGACGCACTGTTTTCTCGTTCGTGCATACTTGTGTTTAATTTAAATGGGTAATTTTTCACTCCGAATGTAGTTTAATTCAAATGGGCTACAGACAATTGAAATAAACAATATAATGGATGCTTGAATTTTTCAATTTAATTTCTAGGGTTTTGGAAACAAATAGAGAAAGAATTTGGGTGCCATCGATCTTCTTGAGAAGGAAATTTGGAAGAGAAGAGGAAGAAGAAGAGAACATTTCTAGGGTGGAAGAAATATCTAGGAATTTCAAATTATCTTCTTGCTTGGGGATGGAGAAATGGTGAAGAAGAAGAGAGGAGTTAGGGTTTAGGAAGAGAGAAAAAATTTTGCAAATGAGAGAAAAATTTTGGGTTTAGGGGAATTTTACTTTGGGACAGCCCAAAATAAAAAAAATGGACTGTCCTGAGTAAAACACAAAAAAATCTGGGCTAGCCCCAATCCGGGCTAGCCCTGATCAAATTGTGCAGTGCCTTTATCAATTGTCATTCTAAAATCCCGTACAGCCTACATCACCCCGGCCACAACGTCCCGTCTCCACCGCATCGTCATCCCCGACACCCTTGCCACCATCACCACCTTACTCCGGTCATCCCTAGTACGACCACCACCGTCCGGACAGTACCCCCACACCACCATCACCCTCATCACCGACATCCCCGCCATCAGCAATTTTCACTACCACCACCACCTTCGTCGTCATCACCACCACCACCAGCAATCAAAAGAAAAAGGGGGGATTTCCTTACCTGCCCTGGCCGTCACAGCGCCAGCAGCCGCCACCACCATCCTCCGCTGGTGGATGCGTCGCCTGACGACGCCAAACCCTCGTCTCCCGGAGCCGTACGGCTTCCCCGCCACGCGCCAGCCTCCGGAGCTCCGCACCGCGCCTCATCCCATCCACCTCCTCCGCCTCGCGTACCTCGCGCCGGCGATCACCGGAAGTCCCCACGGCCGCCGCCGTGTCTTCGTCTCCGCCGCGCCCCCCAAAATCGACCAGCGAGGCTCCGCCCATCCGCCGACGAGAGCCCCGACTTTCCTCTTCCCCGCGCTCCTCTTTGCCTGGCCGCGCCGAAACCCTGCCGATCCCATCGGAGTACGGCGCCACCGTCTTCTCGCACCAACGCCCTCGCCCGCTCACCCCGCCTCCACCGGAGGACAGCCACGACCTCTCCGGCAAAACCCTCCCACCGCCTGCTCGCACTTCCGCCGTCGACTTCCCAGAGTGCCGCGCCGACGAGCGCCAGGCGCGCCCGACTCCACCGCGCCACCTCATTCCTCGCGTGACAGCGCTGACCGTCCCAAACGCTCCGCCCTCGCCGCACCTCCACCTCAGCGCCCGCCGGCCATCCGCCGGAGCCGCCGAGGTATGACCCCCTTTTCGATTTCTTCGCTCACTTCCTCTCTCTCTCTTCGGAAGCCATTTGGGAATGGAAATGTTAGGGATTGGGTTTTTTTTTTAAGTATTTATGATTATTATTATTATAGTTAATATGTTTTATTATTATTATTATTATTATATTTATTATTATTACTGTTATTATCATTATAATTATTATTATTAGTATTATCATTTTTATTAGTATTATTATTATTATTATTATTAATATTATTATTATTAAGGATATTATTTTTCTTATTAAAAAGGGTAGAAATAAATATGTATAAATATTTATAAATATGTATAGACATGGTTTCTTTTAGTATTTCAATTTCTTATACAAAATTTTGTTGAAATGTAGCATCCAATTATAAAAAGTATTCTAGTATTTTATTATCAAATAAATAAAGATATGATTAATCTATTTTTTTTACAAACAGGGAATTTTGCCTAAAAATATTTTTATTTTATTTTATTTACCAAAATTATTTTTACTAACAAATATCTAGTCTTAAGTATTAGAAATACTTTTCTAAAAATAGTATAAGTATGTATTCTCCACAAAACTCCCACCTTGATATCCCCATTGATCATTACTAATTCCATTTCTTCCCAAATTCTGACTAATGACATATTCATATTTTCTCGTGACTCTCGGACCGTTACACATCGTACATGGCAACTGGACAAACAGGACTTGATGGAACACCACCCCACACCAGATGACACACCAGGCAAGACACCTTGCCTTTACTGTTTAAATTTCCTGCTCAATAACATGCATGTTGTGTTTATTTTCAAGATTGTTTTCTTTTTAAATTATATGTAGATACAAATTACTATATTTTGTGCAATTGACTTAGAGTTAAGGGACCACCGTATGTTTAAGTGCATCTCATAAACTGTCACGATGTGCCACGGCTTGTGTGTGAGCTGCGAGTCGCATATAGCTTCGGACTTGCGTATCGACCGTACATCGGTGCGTAAAGGCCGTACGTTAGGATGTAACTGTTAATAGATTTTTGTAGAAGACTTGGCAGTTATTAAGGATTAAACAGTATCGTGGAGACGACGCATGTGTAGTATCATGGGGAGGGGGGAAGACAGTTATTAGCGTAGGGGCTACATGTTCAGTACACACATAGATTTGGGCCAATAGTATCTCGGATGAGCGCTACTTACTGTCCGATAGTTCTCATATGAGAACTACTTTCTGCCCATAGTTGATAGTGCCTCTTATGAGCGCTACCTACTACTACTCTCTCTCCATCTATGCTGAACACTATAAGCTCCTGCGTAGAACGTTGTCTTCTCATAGTATATATCACATAGAATGGTCAGGAACCTTTACGCATGTATGTTTTCTATTGAGCTTTTACTATTCAGTTTATTGGCATGATATTATGTGTCTTGTTACGTCCCTCTGAGGACCTGGTTTTTTCCCAGGTGTGTGTGTTTTCGTGATTTCTTGCAGGTGCTCTAGCTAAGGCCATGACTTGCGCTCTATTCTGTCGTGATGATTACTCTTGGATTCGTCACTTGCTCTCGCTTGCTAAATTCTTTCCTTGTATATTTTTCCATATTTAATTTGGTTGGTAGTGGACTTTGTCTCCACCCAACTGGTGTGTACATGACAAACTCAAAGTTGCTTTTATATTATTATTTATCTTTGTGGATGAGATTTAGTGTCTTGGCTTTCTACATTTACAACTTATGTATATTTACGAGACGTATATTTACTCGTATGTATACAGCTGGCATGATACGTATCTAGTCTCAAGTATTTGGGACTGGGGCGTTACAGTTGACGCCGCGGTTGCAGAGATTGTTCATGGTGAAAGAGACTGCCGAAAATATGAGTTGGCACAAGCGACAACAGACCGAAGGAGTGTTGGATCACCCATCTGATGGAGAAGCATGGAAGCACTTCGATCGAGCATATCCTAATTTCGCTTCTGATGTGCGTAATGTAAGGTTAGGGCTCTGCTCTGATGGTTTTACCCCATTTGGTCTTTCAGGCTCCCAATATTCATGTTGGCCGGTAATCCTCACTCCGTACAACCTACCGAATTGGATGTGCATGAAGACACATTACATGTTCTTAACTATTATCATCCCCGGTCCGAACAACCCGAAGAGGAACATCGACGTGTACTTACAGCCGTTGATAGATGAGCTGAAGCAGCTATGGGAAACAGGGGCGTACACGTATGATGCTTCGAAAAAAACAGAATTTTCAGATACGGGCAGCACTAATGTGGACAATCAACAACTTTTCGGCTTATGGAATGTTATCTGGATGGAGCACTCATGATCGACTTTCATGTCCGTATTGTATGGACCGCACTAAGGCTTTTCGTTTGAGACACGGTGGAAAGCCATGCTTCTTTGATTGTCACCGGCAGTTTTTGCCGAAAGACCATCCGTACCGTAGGAACAGAACTGCATTCCGTGCCGGAGCTATGGAGAAGGGCGATCCACCGCCAATGTGGTCCGGAGAGGACACATGGAAGCAAGTAAAAGAAATTTCAAGTGCTATTGAAGATCCTACAATGAGCAGCCATTGCGAGGGATTTGGCGAAGATCATAACTGGGCCAAAAGGAGTATATTCTGGGATCTGCCATATTGGAGCACAAATCTGATTAGACATAACCTTGACGTCATGCATATCTAGAAGAACGTGTTTGATAACATAATTAATACTGTAATGGACGTCAAGGGAAAGACAAAAGACAATCAGGAGGCTAGATTGGACTTAGCCGAAATATGCAGACGCCCTACATTGCACATGATAGACAACGGAAAGGGAAAGCTTTTGCGGCCTAAGGCAATCTACTCACTGGACAAGGAGGACAAAGTGAGACTTTGTAGATGGATCCAGGACTTGAAATTTTCGGACGGATACGTCTCCAATCTAAGAAGATGTGTCGACATAAAGGTCTGACCGGAATGAAGAGCCACAATTGTCACGTATTCATGGAAAGGTTAATTCCTGTTACATTTCGAGAATTATTACCGCCGGTAGTCTGGGATCCATTAACAGAGCTTAGCATATTCTTCAGAGATCTTTGTTCTTGCAAGTTGCTCGTCGATCATTTAGAGAAGCAAGAGAAGGACATGTGGTAACACTTTGCAAACTTGAGAGATTTTTTCCTCCTGCATTCTTCGACTTAATGGACCATTTGCCGATTCATCTTATCCATGAGGCTCTTGTTGCTGGACCTGTCGGTTATTGTTGGATGTACCCGTTCGAGCGACAGTTGAACCACCTCAAGAGGAAGGTGAAAAATAAGGCACGGGTGGAGTGTTCTATTTGTGAAGCATATGTCCTTGAGGAGATTTCAAACTTCTGTTCCATGTATTTTCAGCCTCATATTGCTACAAACAGAACAAGGGCTCCCAGAAATGATGACGGCTATGAAGTTGGTATTGAGGCAAAGCTGAAAATATTTACTGCCTACGGAAAACCATCTGGTAAAATAAAAAAAGATATCTAAATGACGATGAGGTTAGCACTGCAATGTTATATGTATTGCTCAACTGCGACGAGGAAAAAGTGGACAAGCTAGAGGGGTAAGTAAAATTATTTCGCGTGCTTCGTTGCTTCTGAATATAACTAATATACCTATGCTTCGTTGCTTTTCAGCATGTTTAAGGATGAGGTAACGTCCAACAATCCGTACGCTGAGAATGAAGTAGAACAGCAAATGAGACTTCATTTTTCTTTTTGGTTGAGAGCATATGTACGGACGTAGTCACAATTTACTTTTTCTGTACATTTATACTTGCACATAATAATTAAGTTAACATCGTTTATACGGTATTTAGGTTGATCGTCCCAAGGCAATCCTTGAGAATGAGTATATTAAAACTCTAGCCAAGGGGCCAATTTATCAAGTGAAGACCTGGCCAAGTTACTGCGTAAATGGTTTCAGGTTCAAGTCAACAAATGCTCGAATAAGAGACGACTTCTTGGATTTGGATTCTACGAAGAATAGCTGTTTGTGCATAAAATCTTCAAACTACAAAGACGTCGACCCAGGCAATGACTTCTTTGGCGTCTTACGGGAGATTGTGGAACTTACATACAATTATGTTATAGAACCTTGTAAGATCGTCTTGTTCAGATGTGACGGGTTCGATCCGATCCAGGGTCGAAGTTGGAGAGTTTACAAACATGGTATTGTTGACATAAATTATCGCCGTCGATATCAAGCTTATGAGCCGTTTGTTCTAGCAAGCCAGGCTCAGCTAGTTTACTTTACCAGCTATCCAAAACGAGGAGCCGGAAGATCAGATTGGTGGGCAGTCTGCAAGACTAAAGCTCGGAATACCTTCGATGTCGACGAGATTGCTTATCAGGAAGACGAACTACCTCTTATTATAAATATTGTCAATGTGGACTCAACGGAAGTTCCTCATGACATGTTTCATCAATTGGAAGAGGTAGAAGTATCAGAAGAGGAAGAGGAAGTTGATAGAAGTGAAGAGGAAGAGGAAGAGGAATTGGAACAAGATGAATTTTCAGAAGAGGATTGAATATGTTTAATTTTCAGATGTAGTATGGTTTACTTTTGTTTTAGCGACGTTAATAAACGACGTTTTCAGATGTAGTATGGTTTACTTTTGTTTTTTCCAGATATAGTATGGTTTACTTAGCGACGTTTCCTGGCTGTAGTATGGTATACTTTTTGTTTTTTTAAGATATAGTATGGTATACTTTCGTATTTTTCAGATATGGCTCGACGTGGATCATTTGGTTCTGGTGCTGGTGGGAGTCGACGAGGCCGACAGTCTCCATCTACCACTCCTACCGACTCCTCATCCCCCCGCACTCCAGTATACACTAGCGGTCTAGTCGCCGGCAGTGCCTCCATATCCGACTCTAGCAGTTCGAGGCTAGGGCGGCCTTCTTCTACGCAGCCAGTACCGTCTAGTATTCCAGAGGTCGACCCCACTATTGAGGAGCAGGCCGATGGCGAGGCCCACGTCGAGGTCGAGGACGATGGCGAGGCCCACACCGAGAGCGAGGGCGAGGCCGAGGGGCAGGCTGCGGGCAGGGGCAGGGCATAGTGCAGCTCCCATGTGAGACAGATCCTCCGTATCGCCCGAAGGGGGATCTGAGGTTGCAGATTTGGGCCTGTACTCGGACCAAGCGGTAAGTTAAATTATTGCATTTAATTTTTTTAAATTTATTATTAACTTTTTTAATAAATTTTAATTTCCATTTTACAGGTATTATCCCTCCTCCATACACCGGGCGCTGGGTACATTCCTGCGACAGAACTACGGGGGGCCCTGGATCAACTGGAGGGATGTCCCGGCCGACAGAAAGGCCTTCTGGTTTGAGCACTTTTCGGTACGTAAAAGTTTATTTCCTTTTAATATTTAGTATGTTATGTTATAACTTATGTACTTCTATGATTTTTTTAGCGGACTTACTTCTTCCCTCCCCACCGCGCCGTTGCTGTCGAGGCTATATTTTCCACCGTTGTCAGCAAGCTTATTAGGGACGCGATCACCGACCAAAAGGATCGCGACCGCCGAGGATTGCCTATTCAGGGTTCGATCTCTACCGCCGACTGGGCGGTATTGAAGAGGAGATTCGATGAGGAAGCCTACAAGGAGAAGTCCGCAAAGCCTAAAAGAGCGCGACAGGCGGGGTCGCAGTGGTGTGGTGGATCAAGGTCCATCATGGATTTCTTCACCCATATGGTACGAATCTCGTCGTATACCCATAATTAATACTTTATAGTAATATATTTCTTTCAACTTAACTGACAAATCATATAATAATTTCGTAACAGGTTGAATCGAGAGAAGACCCGAATATGGTGACCTTGTTCCTCGCCACGCACACGAAGGGGGAGCGGTTCGTAGACGACAAGGCCCGGGACACCTACGTAAGTTTTACTTAATGCTAGTTCATTAATATTAATTTTTAGTTACGTTGAAAATTCATATAAATGTTATTTCTAGGCCGAGTTTTAGAAGTTTTACTTAATGCTAGTGCATTAGTATTAATTTTTAGCGACCACGTGAGAATTCATATAGATGTTATTTTTAGGCCGAGTTTTTGAGGCTTAGGGAGGTCGGGCCGACACGGTCAGAAGGAGCTGGTGCTAGCACTTCCCAGCAGCCCCCGGCCGCAGCTCAGTCAGATGACGAGCTGTGGATGAGGGCCGTTGGTGGCATCCATAGGGGTACGTACTATGGTACGGGCTCCTATGGTGCCTTCATTGCATCACAGTCCTCTGCGACCGCCACTAGTATGCCCGGTCCCGCACAGACTGAGGAGTCGATCCGCCAGCAGGAGAGTGACGTCCTTGCGCAGATGGCAGCTCTGCGTGACGAGATGCTTGAGAGGATGAGGGCGCCGCATTCAGATGATTCTGCGCTCATCTCACGCTTTGAGAGGCTGGAGGAGACTACGGAGATGCTGCAACAGATGACCCGTGCTACGCAGGAGGCTACGCAGCGGTTGGTCGAGCAGATGCAGCATTTCCAGGAGATGGCAGCGGAGAGACCGTCTGCTGGTATGTCGGGAGCATCGTCTACATCCGTCGGTGCACGGGAGGACATACTTGTCCATCTGTTGTCACCGGAGGAGTATCAGACGATCCTGACGTTGCGACGACAGTCATCTGGTGGCGCTCCTCCTCCAGTACCGGGTCCAGCTCCAGGCGATCAGTAGTTGAGGATATTGAGTTTGTACTGTAGTATATTTTCACTTTGTACTTATTTGGGGATATTCAGCTTTTTCATTGAGGATATTCAGTTTGTACGTATTTGCGGATATTGATTTAGTTTGTACAGGATATTATATATTGACATTGTTTGTTGCGGATAGTATTTTTTTTATATTTTTTGTATATTCTGGAATGTATTGTGCGTGCCAGTGTTGAGTGTTCCACCGAGGGGTCGGCGAACCCAGGGATTGGATTCTGTATTTTGTGTTTTGTATTTTGTATTTTGGCTCAGGCTCCAGCTCCATTTGTATTCTGGAACCTGTTTTTTATTTTTTTTAACTTAGCGACGTTTTTAGCGACGTTATAGTTTGTCGCTAAAAATTAGCGACGTTAATAAATGTCGCTAAAAGCGTCGCTAAATTCTGAGGTGGCAACACGTGGCACCAAATCTGATGTCAGTTCGTCGTCGCCAAAACGTCGCAAAACTGTCGCTAAACAGCGACCAAATCCTAACGTCGCCTTATACGTCGCTAATTAGCGTCAACGAACAAACGTCACAACTAACGTCGCTAATTAGCGACGTTAGTAACGTCGCCAAATAACGTCACCCTAGCGACGGTTTGCGACGTTTTCTCGTTTAGCGACACGTTTTTTTTTTGTCGTTTTCGGAACGTTGCTAACTTGATTTAGCGACGTTTTCGCCGAGGATAGCGACGTTTTGGAACGTCACTAATCTGACAAATTTTGGTAGTGATAGATTTTGTAAAATAAGAATCGTATTATAACTAAAATAGCACAACATCAATTATGGACATCCAAATCTAATTAAATCAAATATTTAACCAGATTTGGATTTCACAAATATGTTATTACCGAATTTGTCACTCCCCGGTCCCATAGGACCGATCGTCCTCGCTAAGACGTGATGCCGCGAGAGCCTAGATTACACTCAGGCGGGTTCCATAACGGTCGATTACAGACTAAGTGCCGGGGTCGTCGTACAGAAGTTCCGAAGCAGAAACATTGAATAAGCCAGCAAAAAGTTAAAACCAAAACACAAGTCAACATAAGAGGGACGTTATTGATATTGAACAAGGATTACAAAAGTGGCACTAGGCCATAATTATAATCACTCAGTCTCACAATTCTCTCAAGTTACGAGTCACTCTGCTCTCTCTCTCATTTCTCCTTACAAAGCTTGACGAACCAGCGGATGCTTCAGATAGGCGATGTCCATACATTATGTCCCGTATAAGTCCAGACTCTATGCGGCTGTACGTCTCGAAATGCCAAGGGACTTCATGCCTCGACGCATCCAAACGAGCTCCGTGCCAACGAGCTTCTACCTGTGCTTGCACGTAAAAACTGTGTGGGTGTCAGTACTCAACTATATTGGTGGAGTTAGCTTCTCGCCCACCCATACAAAACTAACACGTTCATTTACTTTGTGAAACATAATCCCTTTATGATTGTCTTTCTATTCTTGTCTTAAGATCAATTTTAGGACATAAACTCTTATTTTGTTTGGTGTCTTTGGACCATCATCGTGCCTTGCTCCAACAAATTACTTATACCTTACCTTTAGACCCTTCTCGTGTCAACGACATCAACTTACCGACTCGTGCTTTCCTTTCAGCCCATATTTAGAATGCAACAACTTGGTCGTTGTTACGCCCCAACCCGGAATCACTTGAATCATCGTCCTCGTGGGGGGCGTGATGCCGCACGAGCCTGGAGTTGCGCTCGTGCAAGGCAAGATGACAAGTTCTCAAATGGTCATCTTTTGATTCGATAGTAACAACGAAAGGCAAACAGAGTATACGAAATAATTCTCTTTATTAATATTCGAAACTGAGATTACAAAGGCTTTCTATAGCCTAATAATATATGCCAGATTGCCTACAACACTCAGGTTCTCTCTTGCCCACAAAGGATTTCACCGTTCCATACATCATGCCTTCTATATCTCGGCCGCATCAATCCTTGCTGCATGTCCGAACGTCAATGCGATCGCACGTTTCAATACGCTTCGGCAATCCGAGCCTCAACGCGTTCAAGCAACACTTCGCCGTGAGCAATCCATTCCCTGCACCCTGCACGAAGCTGGTAGGGGATCAGTACGTTCGTCCTCGCATGTACTGATGCAAAGATATTTTTTTCCAAACCGACATTTTAATATTTATGTTGAATCATGCAACTTAGCTTATGATCTTGCTATGTTCTCCTTAGGGTCAATTTTATGGCATATTCGAAAACGTAAAGCATGTTATCATGGCAAGCATGTTATCGAATTGAATAGGCAAGCAAGCAATCTCGTGTTTGTTTCATGGCACGACTTCCCAAGTCGACGCACTCGCCCTTGCATCCCTTACACTGACGCAAGGTGAATACGTCTCGTTCCTTTCCTGTCATGTTATAAGTGCATCTCTAAGAAGGATCTATATGCGGGACGCATGTGCGCCTACACTTTCAACCCATCGTTCCTTAACTATATGAAGGTCACTAGCTTTCCGGGCTAGAATGGACTTATACTTATCGAATTGAAACATAAGACGATGTTAACTCTGGGCGGTTGCTAACCAACATCAGAGGACATCGAAATAATTGCAGCAAGTGGCTTATCACATTCACTAGCAGGGCGCTACCCGTCTAAATGAAGTGCACCAACAATACCGTAAACGCAATCCCTCATAGGCTGAACGGTCCCAGCGCCCTGGTGCGCTGCGTTCGAGGGAATACCCATTCACGGGCTTTTATATCTTTAAGTCCATTTGACCATGCAACGTATCTTATCTTTCATACAACCAAGCAAGTTCGCTTATCTCTATTTCAATTGGCGCAACGCCCTAATGTCCTCAACGAACGCCCCGAAGGCCGTGGATATTTCAAAAGTACCATGCTGCATTATCATCTCGTATTTCTTCCGTTAACTTTCTATGTTCTTACGTTGCGTACTTTATTTCAATGTTCGATGGCATCATGCCTCAACTCAATATTCGTCAACCGAACGACCCGAAGGTCTCGAACACCTTTCGAGGCATCATGTCATTTCCGACAATTCTGCCACATTTATGCCACAACTGTATTCTTTCGCAACGAAACCATCTTTTATTTTCTCCTGCACGTAGGCACGTTTCGACCGTATTTCCATGTCTATGACTTATGTTCCACGTCCGTGGCTTGCGCGCTAGGGCGCTCGTCTATTGTCTTTCAATGTTCTAGCCTTTCTAACTCGTGTACGAAGGCACGGTATGGTTCGTGCACTAAGGCACTCGCCGAGTAGAGTTATCCCATGTTCTTACGGCTTGCGCACCGAGGCGCTCGCCTTTGCGATATCCAATGTTCCATAGCGATGCGTGCATAAGATGCACATTTCATTTCAATTGTTCTAACTTAGTGTTCGACTCACTCTACGACTTATCTTCCGATCGGACCACGCCCGTGGCGTCGATAGGTTAACTTAGCATACAATGTTATATTTTGACTTGTCGCATGAAGGAGTAAAAAGAAGTCAATCCTTCCACCTTGAGTCGATACGCCTTCGTCATTTCGCCGAGCCGATGCGGCTCGATTTCCCAATTTCGTTGCGCGGCCACTCTCCTAACTTAGCCATTCGAGCACTTCGTGCTTCATTGAATCATACGTCTGATTTGCCTTAGCGTGCCAACGCTTCAGCCCGTCGTAAGACGACGATTTGATTTCGTGGACCCCTTACCGAATGAGGCAAAACGTCGATCTCTAATATTTTCGCGTCAACGTATAACCTGCACACGAAACCAACTAAACTTAATACTTGCATCGATTCGGACTTGCGCCTTGGTCGATTCGATTTCTTAGAATCTTCGAGCCGATTCAACGCACTTATCCTTCGGGACAACGCGGCACTTGGCATCGATTCACTCGATGCATTCTTTAGGACAAGGCAACTCTTCACATCGACTTAGTTTGATGCGTTGCTCGGGACAATGTAACTCTCGCATCGATTCGCATCGATATATTCATTCGATCAACGCGACTCGTTGAGTCAACGTTTCAGCGTAATGCGCTGTGCGAAGTAGGGCATTACAGAATATACCACTCAAAACAAGGTTCGTCCTCGAACCGAAACCAATACTAAATTTCCAAGGGTTTCACTAGATCGTTTTACGATCTCGTCTCACTATTATTTGGATCGTACAACTTAGTTTGGAATCATACACATATTTTAGGCGTCCCACCAATATCTGCATTTCAGCCGAGCTCAGTTGTAAGATATCAGAACAACGCAAACATGTAACTTCTTATTCTCAATTACTTGCCATCTCGTACACTAGATCGGACTTGGCTCTAGTGCTTGTTCTCGTAATTTCTAGCGCACATGCATATTGATACATACGCGATCGTCCAACAAAAGTCAAGGCACACGATGTGATTCAAAATCGTATTTCTCATTTTGTAAGTTTCATCGGGACTATCAATTCTATGTGTCGCGTCAAGCCGTCGCGCATCCGATCGCAACGAGTCTCCGCAACGCCTTGCGTTCGGCGTCACTACCCAACGATTTATGATGTTTCACTTCGTATCTTATCTCGACATGAGTCTCTTTTGTTGACTTGCAAAAGCATCAACATTCAAAACAACGCCCGCTAGGTTACTTTCCTAGATCCCGTGCTCAAATCCTTCCGACGCAACATTAAATTGACATTGCACAAAGGCCACAATCTATCCGGCACAAATTTTTAATTCAAGTCGACAATGCTCAAGGCAACGGCTCGCCTTAACACGAAGGTCTTTACGACGCGTCTTACGTTAACCAAACTCTTTACTTGTCCGTCTCGCAACATCGAATATGTCCGATTCACGCAAGCTCATTTACAAGGTGAATCAAATCTATCCACATAACTCGTAAGTCATTCCCTTATCGTTCCCTCTCGTGCATAGCACGACTCTCACAATCGCCTACCCGAATCACCAAGTCCGTTGGTGAATTTCTAGTTCGACCGTCGACTAACATAACCATTCAAGTATCCATCCGACGAATACTCAAAATCCATCTATATCATTCTCAATCGAAAGTTGTTCCAACAATTCTCGATCGCCTAGACTTATCGTCAACATGCACCATGTTATGTTTGTTATCGGTGCAATCTCATATATGATATCGCATGGGTCATCTTACAGTCTGCAACATTCAATTTGATTTGGCGGTCAAGTCTTCTAGGGTCAGCTGCCTCGAAGCTACGCTCGATAATTATGGATCATCACCGAAGGACAGTTTACTACGAACCATGCTATATCTTATTTTCGGAGCCAAATCACGTTTCGACGATTTCTATGCGACTACCCAATCCGTACATAACTATTTCTATCGGCGCAACTGATGCGCAACTATCCTCCGAGTAGAGTCATACACTACCATCGAAGATTCCACAATTTACGAAACATCTACTCGCATCGAGTTCGAGTCTATCTTATTTCGGTCGACACACGAGATGCTATACGCATCGAACAATCGTCGATGACTTATAGTCTCGTCTTGATTAATCACAAAGTTCATGATCAACCAGTTCGTTCCTTCTCATATCTTTATTTACAAAACTTTGATAGCGCAAGGTGCACTCCATTTTGTATTCCCACATCGTGCTTACGTTTCCTTACGTATCGATCTCGATATGCCGTATCAATTTCGATAGCGCAAGGGTCAACTTTGAATCCGTTTCAACGTCAACTTAACTCGCATCGCATACATCCAAGTTCGCAATAAACTTTTCCATACATATTAACTTGTTTTCCGATTTTGTCGCATCCCGCTATACTTTGATCGCGTAACTGAGTTACCGATTATCCAACATCGTGCCCTCGAGTCATACGATCACGCCCTATAAGTTTCGCGTATTTTTCAGTCGTACTCAAATGAGTTTCGCCGTAACGTAACCAACTATCTCTTAGGCATGATTACTCGCGTCAACCAACTCTTCACCGAAGTCGCCCGTTGTGCGATTCGATTACAATCCGCATCGCCCAACATTTCTATCGAAATCACAAGTCGTGCAATTCGATTATAATTCGCATTGGATAACATCTTCATCGAGCTCGCAAGTCGTGCGACTCGTTTTCAACGTATCAAGTTTCCTATTCCGTCGATCCGATAATTTCCTCAAGGCATAATCGTTTCTCTAGTTTCCGTCTTACCGTTCTAACCGATCATCGAAGAACAATTGCATCAACATGCCGTCATACAAATTCTCAATCGAGTCTCGGTGCTACCCGTCCGTTGCGGACAAACCTTCCGCAATTCTCATAATACATCGATGCAATTCATCGCACAAGTGGTATTGCATATACCACTCGGAATCGAGCCATTCATTGCATCGGTGGTATGCCATATACCACCCAGAAATCAAGTTACTACCGTCGCAACATACTCCTTATGAACCAATAATCTATTCTGACTCACGATTTTCGCAGTGATCATGCCGATCACAACCGTAACTTTTTGATCAATCAAAATCCGACTCAATTCGGCCAATGCATATTCATTTGCCAACACAAGCTCGGTGCGCAACCGAACCAATTTTGTTTCTTGATTTTTGTTTTCTTTCGTTGCATCTTGTGCAACAATTTATTCTCGCTATCTATTGCACTTCGTGCATCGATTTTATTTTGATACACGTTGCACCACGTGCAACATTTTACTTCCGATACGCGTTGCACATCGTACAACGATTTATTTCCGACTTTCAAAGTCAATGCTCAAATCCGTTTAACACATTCGATATTGACTTATCACTTTTTCATCGCAACGCATATTCAAAATCAATATGTGAATCCGTTCGACACATTCCATATCAACTTTTATTTTCTTTTCGACGCATCAGTTACAATCGACGTGTGGCAATTGTTGCAGCAACAGTCCACGACTTTCATTGTATCGATGCAACCAATATTTCTCGTATCGATCGTTACAACCAACGAATATCTCAAATTACAAATTCACGACGTGTTGCATCCGCGGCAACAAATCTTTGAATTCACATCTCGCAACTTGTTACACTTTTCTAGCAACAAACCTTTCATAACTTTCCCGCAAACACCATGTAATTTCCAAGCAACATGCGACAAAATTACATGATTGTATTAGACTTATTGTATGGAACATCCAGTGCGGCATCGAGTAGAGTCAAGAGTGGTTTCGATTGGTGGTGGGCAACTCTTTGGAATTGAAACAAAGCAAATGTCCAGAGGAAATTGAGCCTGGGCTCTGATACCAATTTGTCACGCCCCGACCCGGAATCACCCGAATCATCGTCCTCGCAGGGGGCATGATGCCGCACGAGCCTGGAGTTGCGCTCGTGCAAGGCAAGATGACAAGTTCTCAAATGGTTATCTTTTGATTCGATAGTAACAACGAAAGGCAAACAAAGTATATGAAACAATTCTCTTTATTGATATTCGAAACTGAGATTACAAAGGCTTTCGATAGCCTAATAATATATGCCAGATTGGCTACAACACTCAGGTTCTCTCTTGCCCACAAAGGATTTCACCGTTCTATATCATGCCTTCTATATCTCGGTCGTATCAATCCTTGCGGCATGTCCGAGCGTCAATGCGATCGCACGCTTCAATACACTTCGGCATTCCGACCCTCAACGCGTTCAAGCAATGCTTCGCCGCGAGCAATCCATTCCCTGCACCCTGTACGAAGCTGGTGGGGGATCAGTACGTTCGTCCTTGCATGTACTGATGCAAAGATCTTCTTTTCCAAACCGACATTTTAATATTTATGTTGAATCATGCAACTTAGCTTATGATCTTGCTATATTCTCCTTAAGGTCAATTCCATGGCATATTCGAAAACGTAAAGCATGTTATCATGGCAAGCATGTTATCGAATTGAACAGGCAAGCAAGCAATCTCGTGTTTGTTTCGTGGCACGACTTACCAAGTCGACGCACTCGCCCTTTCGTCCCTTACACTGATGCAAGGTGAATACATCCCGTTCCTTCCCTGTCATGTTATAAGTGCATCTCTAAGCAGGATCTATATGTGGGACGCATGTGCGCCTACACATTCAACCCATCGTTCCTTAACTATATGAAGGTCACTAGCTTTCCGGGCTAGAATAGACTTATACTTATCGAATCGAAACATAAGACGATGTTAACTCTGGGCGGTTGCTAACCAACATCAGAGGACACCAAAATAATTGCAGCAAGTGGCTTATCACATTCGCTAGCAGGGCGCTACCCGTCTAAATGAAGTGCACCAAAAATACCGTAAATGCAATCCCTCCTAGGCCGAACGGTCCAGCGCCCTGGTGCGTCGCGTTCGAGGGAATACTCATGCACGGGCTTTTATATCTTTAAGTCCATTTGACCATGCAACGCATCTTATCTTTCATACAACCAAGCAAGTTCGCTTATCTCTATTTCAATTAGCGCAATGCCCCAATGTCCTCAACGAACGCCCTGAAGGCCGTGGACATTTCAAAGGCACCATGCCGCATTTTCATCTCGTATTTCTTCCGTTAACTTTCTATGTTCTTACGTTTTGTACTTCGTTTCAATGTTCGATGGCATCATGCCTCAACTCAATATTCGTCAACCGAACGACCCGAAGGTCTCGAACACCTTTCGAGGCATCATGTCATTTCCGACAGTTCCACCACATTCATGCCACAACTGTATTCTTTCGCAACGAAACCATCTTTTATTTTCTCGTGCACGTAGGCACGTTAATTTCGACCGTATTTCCATGTCTATGACTTATGTTCCACGTCCGTGGCTTACGCGCTAGGGCGCTCGCCTATTGTCTTTCAATGTTCTAGCCTTTCTAACTCGTGCGCGAAGGCAAGGTATGGTTCGTGCACTAAGGCACTCGCCGAGTACAGTTATCCCATATTCTTACGGCTTGCGCACCGAGGCGCTCGCCTTTGCGATATCCAATGTTTCATAGCGACGCGTGCATAAGATGCACGTTTCATTTCAATTATTCTAACTTAGTGTTTGACTCACACTACGACTTATCTTCCGATCGGACCACGCCCGTGGCGTCGATAGGTTAACTTAGCATACAATGTTATATTTTGAATTATCGCATAAAAGAGTAAAAAGAAGTCAATCCTTCCACCTTGAGTCGATACGCCTTCGTCATTTCGCCGAGCCGATGTGGCTCGATTTCCCAACTTCGTTGCACGGCCACTCTCCTGACTTAGCCATTCGAGTACTTCGTGCTTCATTGAATCATACGTCTGCTTTTCCTTAGCGTGACAACGCCTCAGCCCGTCGCAAGGCGACGATTTGATTTCGCGGACCCCTTACCGAATAATGCAAAACGTTGACCTCTAATATTTTTGCGTCAACGTATAACCTGCACACGAAACCAACTAAAATCAATACTTGCATTGATTCGAACTTGCGCCTTGGTCGATTCGATTTCTTAGAATCTTCGAGCCGATTCAACGTACTTATCCTTCGGGACAACGCGACGCTTCGTATCGATTCACTCGATGCATTCTTTGGGACAAGGCAACTCTTCGCATCGACTTAGTTCGATGCGTTGCTCGGGATAACGTAACTCTCGCATCGATATATTCATTCGGTCAACGCGACTCGTTAAGTCAACGTTTCAGCGTAATGTGCCGTGCAGAGCGGGGCATTACAGTCGTACCATAAACTCTATTCATGCTTCAATATAATTCAGGTAGTGCTTTTCCACTTAGTCTTGCCTATACTTGTGTCGTGACAGCGTGGTCCTGCCTCAACATATCGAGGTTGTACCTCGCAACTCAACATTACTTAATCAAACTCGTCTTACGGCCCTTTTTGACTTAACTCGAATCCGACTTATGTAACTCTATGCCAACAACTTAATACTTGACGCCACAACTTGTGCTAAAGCACGTATCCTTGCTATAGCCTAATCATTAGACTTTAAACTGGCGTTGCAACCTTGCATACCTTTCCTTGACTCAGTTTGTCTCGTATTTACACTTTCTTTGATTCGATCGATGTCACGACCCGCACCCGTATTTCGGACGCGAGCTCGTGAGCAAGCCAGCTACGTATCGAGCGGACTCCAGCCCGACTCAAATACGTAAACGTTGTCACGGCTATGGAAATGGGCCTAATCAAGGCAAAGCAAAACTATATCTCAATCCACAATAAGAATAATAAACATGAATGAGCACTATGGGTCGTGGTCTGCAGCCCACTAGCATATATGTCCGATGAGACTCCAAGGAAAATAACAAGAGTCTCTAAACTGAATCAATAAACAGGATAACTCATGATAATGTATGAAAGCACGAGCGGATAATAAACACGATAACGATACCTGAATCCCGCAAGCGTATCATCACATCTGTCATCCAGAACCACTAGCTAACTCCATGCAATCGCTAAACCTGAGGAGATCATCAGGTTCTCAGAGGAATAGCAAGATACATAATATACATGCATATCAAGCAGTTTTATCATGCGCAAGAAAATAAATAAGAAAGACAAGAATACGATAAATGAATACGAACACGAACACGAACACGAACACACGAACACTAGAACAACTACGCGTAAATGAACTGCCGAGCGAACAATGAATACGAGATCAATGGAAGAACCAAACCCTCATCCCGAGTGTGGACTCCCGGTTTTGAACTAAACGCTAACCCTCATCCCGAGTATGGACTCTCTGGTTATTACTAACCCTCGTCCCGAGTGTGGACTCTCTGGTTAGTTCACGGCAAGGCACCCTCGTCCCGAGTGTGGACTCTCTGGTGCAAGTACTACATCATCGTCCCGAGTGTGGACTCTCTGATGTAAACACCCTCGTCCCGAGTGTGGACTCTCTGGTGCAAGTCAAGTCAAGTCAAGTCAAGTCAACACCTTCGTCCCGAGTGTGGACTCTCTGGTGCAAATAATTGACATCCTCGTCCCGAGTGTGGACACATGGATGTAAACAGATCAAAAAAAACACCCTCGTCCCGAGTGTGGACTCTCTGGTGCCAAGGAAACAATATCAAGGATTTAGCAGTTCAATTGCACGTACTCGTTCTATGACACGACTCAAGCAAGGTACTGACGAAAAACTCCAAGTGTGAACCACAAGACCAAACATGGATACGGCTATATGCAATGAAAACAACTCAAAAGAATATAATACGAAAAGCACATGTCCATAAACAATCAAAACTGGAAAATAAATACAATACATGTAAATAAAACTGTAGAGGGAGGCAAGGTATACTTGCCTGGTGGTAGCACGAAGAGCTAACAATAAACCGTCAACCGGTAAGCCAAATAAGTCCAAATCTCATACTGTCTCCGAAAGCTGAAACAAACATTGCCAACAATCTCAGAATAGTCAAATTAGCTAGGATTGCCTGTCCTTAAGTCCAATTCTGGACACAGGGGCAAAACGATAATTTCGGGCCAAAACGGTATCCGCGGTTGGACCCACTTTACACCAAAAAACGTGCCAGAGTCAATGGTCTCTAAAGTCGTCAAACTATATGTCTATGGATTCGGTTTGACGATACGAACCCAACGGTATGTCCAATTTTGGATTCCGGTGGGCCGTGCACAAAATCGCCCGTTGAATCAGATCATGGGGCCCGCAAAATGGCGATCCAATCAACTGTCTCAGAATCAGACCAAACTTGGCATACAGGACCCAAAAAATGATACGGTACTGATGGCACAAGTTTCGTCTCGATCTGACGAACGTGCATGAAGTAATTGAGAAATTTGCACAGAGGCCGATACGGTGAATTTCGACGGATACGCATCAAATTCATCGCGTATACGCGACCAATTTGAATTCCGTCAAAGCCCACATGACCACGAAGCCGTTACGCACCTTTCGATGCTTTCGGTTCGCGACCACGTCGCCCGGATTGGCGGGACGCACGTCGTATGAAAGAGGTTTTTCATAAATTCTAAAATTTTAGAAACAGGTTTTTGTCAAAGTTTGGGATCCGATTTCTCGGCGTGTAGTCGATGATTTTGGCTTCTGTAAAACGTTCGTGAAGGCCTATAGGCTGCCTTTAACAGTTTTTAATTAGATTTTCTAAGCAGTTACTGGATTTCCTTGAATTTATCAGTAAACAGGGGCGATTGGATTACCTATAAACTGTTCTGAAACAGTTTTTTCCTTGATGTTAACATTGATTTTCGGGATCGATGGATCGTTTCACCCCTAAACTAAGTGTGGGGACTTCGAGAGGGTCGGGTAGAAATTTATGAATTCGAAAACGACTTAGTATACAATAAGATATCGGGTCGAGTAGGGAGTTACCTGGCTGCCATTGTTGCTGGTGCTCTGCTCGCGCGCGGCTGATGGTTGTCGGCCTGCTGCCGGCCGACGGCGCACGGTGGCGCATGGAGGCCGAGGAAAGGTCGCCCAGTCTCGACGTTCCCCTGGGGTGTGGTGGCGCTCGCTTAGAGATAGGGTTTATGGAGTTTCGACGACTCCCTCTATCGCGTATATATGTTCCAGCCTGTGTATATGCGCTCGGGTTGAGTTCAGAAGGAAACGGAAGTTGCTTGGCTGGGCCAAGCTGATTCGCTGTGGGCCTGGGCTAGGAAGGATTTGGGTTGATGAATGGTTTTGCTCGGCTGGGCTGCTATGGGGTTCTTTGCATATCCTTTTTTTTCTTATATGTAAATAATTCACACACACACATATATATATATATATATATATATATATATATATATATATATATATATATATATATATATTTATATATATATATACACATATACATATACATATATATAATATGTATTTTTATATAAATACACATATACACATATACAATATATATATATATATATATATATATATATATATATATATATATATATATATATATATATATATATATATATATATTTACATGCCCATATAATCAATATTAATAATATCTATTAATAATATCTAACAGTAATAAATATATTTATTTAATCACCACACAATAATAAAATAATAATTAAATAATTAAATGGTGGTTTGGTGAATCCATACTATTCACCCTTATTCGGGTCCAGAAAATTGTACAAATATTGTAAAACAATATTTAATAATAAAAATACCAAATTTGTACAAATATTTAAATAGTTAAAAATGCACATAAATACCTAAAATAATTTAGGAAATATTTGTACACACATAAAATATGCCTACCTGGTCGTCTTTGGTCTCACTACATACCTACAAAGGCTTGGATTTTGACTTAGGCCCAATCTGGACAGGTTCGGTACAACCGGGTTCCCTAAACTTAATAATAAATAAAATCTTCGGTAAGGGTTAAGTCGCAACTTGGCCTGGTTTTTCTAGTTAGGACATCCCTATGGCTTGGTCTTCCTTGGCATGACTTGGTACACTAGGCAAGGCATGCCACTGCACTATCCGTACCATGATTTCTAGTCGCCTTGTACTCCAAAACTCCACCATGGCTAAAGTCATCTACCGTAATAATTAACTAAATAATTATTTAAAAAAATCTAAAAATTACCATTTAAATCAAATAAATAAATAAAAATATTTTAAAAATTTCGGGAAGGGAGGCTACAAATCTACCCACCTTAAAAATAATTTCGTCCTCGAAATTCTAATTCATAATTATTCCTTAAAAATCAAAGTCTACTATCACCTTGATCTCCTCAAATTTAATTTCTCCAAAAATATTTTATGACCTTCTCTAGCCATTTCATCATTCTGAATACGTGAGGACTTCTACCCACCTTTGGTCATACTACTCCTCAAAATACGGTCTCTAAAATCTTATAATCTTCAAACTAGTTGCTAACAATTCTACCAATAGATATCTAGGGCGTATGGCATCTATAATCCCTCATATCTGTAAATAACCAAATATTCAATAGTCAAGCAATATTACACTATAACTTAAGAATTTCTGATAAATCCTAGATAGTACGATCGTTCGTCACTCCGAAATAGGGAGGGATGAGAATCAATGGTACGGAAAGCAAGGAAGTATAATCGAGAGCAAATAAGGAGTTTTCAAGGACGTATAGAATTTCTAGGAGAATTTTCAAGGCAGTGTGGATTGAGATTCTAGGGTTTAGTCATTGTCGCAGGCTCGTACCAGTACAGTTATGTAACCGGTTCGATATGCTCTGACCTGCATGGGCCACCAAAAAAACTTGTCATGACCCGCACACACTTTTCGGATGCGAGCTCGTGAGCAAGCCAGCTACGTATCGAGCGGATTCCAGCTCGATTCGAATACGTAAACGCTGTCACGGCTATGGCAATGGGCCTAATCAAGGCAAGGCCAAACTATTTCTCAATCCACAATAAGAATAATAAACATGAATGAGCACTATGGGTCGTGGTCTGCAGCCAACTAGCATATATATCCGATGAGACTCCAAGGAAAATAACAAGAGTCTCTAAACTGAATCAATAAACAGGATAACTCATGATAATGTATGAAAGCACGAGCGGATAATAAACACGATAACGATACCTGAATCTCGCAAGCGTATCATCACATCTGTCATCCAGAACCACTAGCTAACTCCATGCAGTTGCTAAATCTGAAGAGATCATCAAGTCCTCAGAGGACATAGCAAAATACGTAATATACATGCCTATCTAACAGTTTTATCATGCGCAAGAAAATAAACAAGAATGACAGGAACACGACAAATGACTACGAACACGAACACGAACACACGAACACTAGAACAACTACGCGTAAATGAACTGTCGAGCGAACAATGAATACGAGATCAATGGAAGAACCAAACCCTCATCCCGAATGTGGACTCACGGGTTTGAACTAAACACTAACCCTCGTCCCGAGTGTGGACTCTCTGGTTAGTACTAACCCTCGTCCCGAGTGTCGACTCTCTGGTTAGTTAACGGCAAGGCACCCTCATCCCGAGTGTGGACTCTCTGGTGCAAGTACTACATCCTCGTCCCAAGTGTGGACTCTCTGATGTAAACACCCTTGTCCCGAGTGTGGACTCTCTGGTGCAAGTCAAGTCAAGTCAAGTCAACACCCTCGTCCCGAGTGTGGACTCTCTGGTGCAAATAATCGACATCCTCGTCCCGATTGTAGACTCACGGATGTAAACAGATCAAGAAAAATACCCTCGTCCCGAGTGTGGACTCTCTGGTGCCAAGGAAACAATATCAAGGATTTAGCAGTTCAATTACACGTACTTGTTCTATGACATGACTCAAGCAAGGTACTGACGAGAAACTCCAAGTGTGAACCACAAGACCAAACATGGACACGACTATATGCAATGAAAATAACTCAAAAGAATATAATACGAAAAGCACATGTCCATAAACAATCAAAACTGGAAAATAAAATATAATGCATGTAAATAAAACTGTAGAGGGAGGCAAGGTATACTTGCCTGGTGGTAGCACGAAGAGCCAACAATAAACCGTCAACCGGAAAGCCAAATAAGTCCAAATCTCACACTGTCTCCGAAAGCTGAAACAAACATTACCAACAATCTCAAAATAGTCAAATTAGCTAGGATTTCCTGTCCTTAAGTCCAATTCTGGACAAAGGAGCAAAACGGTAATTTTGGGCCAAAACGGTGTCCGCCGTTGGACCCACTTTACATCAAAAAATGTGTCAGAGTCAATGGTCTCTAAAGTCGTCAAACTACATGTCTACGAATCTGGTTTGACGATACGAACCCAACGGTATGTCCAATTTTGGATTTCGGTGGGCCGTGCACAAAATCGCCCGTTGAATCGGATCGTGGGGCCCGTAAAACGGCGATCCAATCAACTGTCTCAAAATCGGACCAAACTTGGCATACAGGACCAGAAAAATGATACGGTCCTGATGCATAAGTTTCGTCTCAATCTGACGAACGTGCACGAATTAATTAAGGAATTTGCACAGAGGCCGATACGGTAAATTTTGACGGATACGTGTTTGCCATTAAAATCTTTGAGATGAAAATTTCAATTACAAATAGAACAGTGTTACATGTAGGACTTAGATGTAGTCCTAGGAGTACACTTTTGTATATCTGGGTCCTGTGTCGATGAAGCGAGTGGTAATACGTTGACTCCGTTGACGATCTGACGACGGTTCTCGGTTCTCTGAATGCCTGAGTTGATCTGGGTACTGGAGCTTGAGGAGAGGAAAAAGACGTTGAGTATCTCTGTCTCTCTGCATGTATGTATGATTGCTCCTCTCTGTGTGTGTGCTGAAGGAATGATCCCTCTATTTATAGGCAGCAGGTTGGGGCTGCCTATGCGCGCATATGTAGGATGCGCCTGGCCGTGGGGACGCCACGTGGTGGTAGATGAAGGAGGCACATGGATGATGCGCCTTGATAGGAGTTGAATCTTTATTGCTACGCCTGTGGACTGCGGAAGAGCCGGCAAGTGGCAGCAGGGAGGATTCTTCGGTTGCTGAGATCTTGGGTGGTTAGCACCCCTGTATGGACTGAGCTGAGTCAAAGGACACGTGGCGCATGTCCGTAGCTCTCGGATTTAGAATTTCGAAAATGATCTGACGGGATGCGCCTAGAATCAGGCGCATCAGTTCGGCCCGTAACCTTTAGGAGTCACGAACCAGTTTGGGCGCATGGCTTTTGAGGCGCATGCGAGGCTTTAGAAATGACTTGACTTCTGTCTTTAGGGATCAGAGAAAAGTCTGAGGCGCATGCAGAGATCTGGGCGCATGGCTGCGGAGGCGCATGCGGAAAGTTGGGTGGCCACGTGGCTCGTAGCCACCGGAAAAAGTAATGATGATACTGCTGTCAGAGACGCTTCGTATTCTGCAAAAGCTGTCATCTGTTCAGTCTTTGAGAGTGGTTGTTGTCACGTCAGACTTCAGCATTTAATGTTCTTTGACAGGTGATGGACAGTTAAGTGGGCGCATTGATATACGTCCCACTAGGCGCATGATGACGGATGGGGCGCATCTTCATAGGGCGCTTGGTGCTGATAGGCGCATCTGTATGATGCGCGGTCTGTCCGGCATATCCGTTTGCATGGCGCGTCTTTAATGGTCCGACTGTTGCGGTCTTCAAGTGCTTTAAATAGCCATTTTTGACTTTGGCGGAATTCGAAGCGTCAGTTTCATCACCATAAATGTAAATTTATTGCACGAAATTCGGAGAGCCAGCCACTTGGCGCATGGGTTTGATTTGCTCGGCCTATAAATAGCAGCAATGAGAGAGTTTGCCTCTCGTTCTCTCACGTCTTCCCGAACGAATCTATCTGGTCTAGCACAGTCTGTTAAAGAGATGCTCCCGAGGGTGAAGATGCGACGAATTGTCCCCCTTTATGCACTTTGAAGGTGACTGTTACATCCAAAAGTCGGGGTCGAGGGTTCCTGAGGCAGGCAGAAGGTGCCTGTTGTATCCAAAGATAAGGATGCCCGAGCCTCGTCCCCGTGATGCCGGAAGAGCCACATGTCAGAATTATGGTGCATCGATCATCTTCTTTGGGCTTTGGAGAGGTCCTTCTCTACGTGGGTGTTGTCCATTCTGGTTGAAAGCTGCTCCCTTAGCCGCAGGTCGATTATGGTACTCTTCTCTTCCTTTGGCTTTGGAGGCTCTTTCTCCGTCTAGAGCAGAGCGCATATGCTAAGATTTCATGATGCGCCTGCCTGTGACACCGAAAGAGGCGCTTTTGCCTGAAGAGGCTGAGGAATGCGCCTAACTGAGACGCTGAAGTGATGCACCTGTCTGAAGAGGCGCGCCTGACTGAGACGCTGAAGTGATGCGCCTGGCGGACAATGCGCCTGGCTGGGGGCGCAGGGCGTCTGCTGCGTCCGGCTGTAGACTTAGGATCTTTCTTTTTGTAGAAATCCTCCTTTGTAAACTTTAGATGTGTAATAGATTTTCGTTTATGAAATAAAAACCTTTCTTTTGATGTTTATGCTTCTGTTGTGCCAAGTATCTCGTCTGAGTTCCCTGGCGTATGTGGTGTTAAGTCGTATAGGATTTCTGGCCTGTGGATGCACCTGAAATTCCATGCTTCTACAAGACCCCCTTCAAAGTTTTCAAAACTTTTCAGCAAGTTTTGGAATACTTTGAATAAGAAGCATGGTGGCGTCTTCAATATGGCGCATGATTGTTTTAGGAAAATGATGGCTCCGCGCTTCTATGACGGGGCGCATGCCCTTCAGTTTAAGATGCAAATGATAATGCTTCAAAATAAACAAAAGATTTAATGATGATCTTTTGGATTATCTGCCGTTATCATTTGGTAGAACCCGAGGCGGTGGATGACGTCGCCCAAGCCTATAAATAGGCATCTGATGGAGAGAGGTTTCCACTTTCTGCCAAAAAACTTTCTTCTTTTCAGAGTTCTTTCTTTTAAAAAACCTAAACTTCTCCTTCTTTCGAGATGGCTCCCAAAACTCCTCATGGCGGTGCTGGCCGAGGGCGCAACAAAGGAAAGGAGCCGACAAAGTTCGACGAGTAGGATGCTCCCGTTGTCACTACTCCCGCTGATGTCCGGCCGGCGGTTACAGGTGGGTGTTTCTCAGCATTTCTTGGATGAGTTTGGGACACACGGGTGAGTTACACCCTGTTGCTGAGGGTGTAATCCTTTACTTTTTAAATAAAGAATACAGAGTTTTGTGGTGTGTTCATTTTTGCTGTCATGAACTTGATGATTTGTGTGGACCTATTATCTTTTGCGCACCTTGGTCTTAGGTACAGATAATAAGTTTCAGAGAACCGACATGTTTGCTCAGAGGTGATGTGGACGTGGCAGACATGGGGTTCAAAATGATAGAATCTTCCTACTCAGAGGTGTTATGGACGTGGTAGGAATGACTCTAGGGAGGAACGCGGAACTACTCAGAGGTAATATGGACGTGGAAGTTCTGCGATCGATGTACAGCAACGCAGGGGTTGTCTGTACGGAAATGTTTACTCAGAGGTAATGTGGACGTGGTAAACATGATGAGCAGCATAATCTTACGTGGTGTAGGATTATGTTTTGTAGGGCGTAGAGGAGCAACTCAGAGGTAATATGGACGTGGTTGTTCTTCTACTGAGGATAGAATGCCGCAGAATAGCTAGGTTCCGAAAGCACAATAGTTTGGGGAAGGAAGACGTATGTAAACCCTAATGATCGGGTCCATCGACTCCCTTGTTGGGTAGAGATGGAAGCACATATCTGGAGGATGTCAAGAGTAGTACTTCTTTAGGAACTTGCCGTTGATGGGTATCATGAACAAGTCCCCGTTGGGTTTGGCGAGACGGTAAGCACCATTCGAGTATACCGTCTCTATGATAAAAGGTCCTTCCCACTTGGGCTCGAACTTTCCGGGTATTTTGTGAGTCAACACCATCGGCCTTCTGACTGCCAGCACCAGGTCGCCGACTTGGAAAGTTCTCTGCTTGACCTTTTTATTGAAAGCCTGTGATATGCGGGCTTGATAGAGTTCAATACGCTGTTGAGCTAGGAGGCACTTTTCGTCAAGTGCCTCCAATTTTCGCAGATGACGATGCTGATTGTCTTCTTCTGTCAATTGATTCGTGATTGCTACACGGAGCGAGGGTATCTGAATCTCGAGAGGCAGTACCGCTTCACTCCCGTAGACTAAGGAGAATGGTGTATTGCCCGTTGGGGTCCGTACCGTTGTACGGTAGGCCCACAGGCATTCGTCAAGCTTTTCATCCCAGTCGCGTTTATTGGATGACACGACCTTTCTGAGTAGCTTGATGATAGTCTTGTTGAAAGCCTTGGCCAATCCGTTTGCTGCCGGATTGTAGGCGGTTGATGCCACGTTCTGAATGCGATTCTTGTCACAGAATCGACTAAAAACATGGCTGATGAACTGTGGACCGTTGTCGTAGATGATCCTTCGGGGCACCCGAAACGGTAGATGACGTGGTGCTTAATGAAGCTAACCACCCTGGAGCTTTTCACTTCCATCAATGGAACTGCTTCCGCCCATTTGGAGAAGTAGTCGGTGATGGCTACGATAAAGCGGTGTCCCCTCGATGAAGAAGGGGTGATGGGTCCTACAATATCCATGCCCCAAGCTTCGAAGGGCCAGGAGGCGACCGTAGGATGTAGTGGTTCCGACGGTGTATGAATGAAGTCGGCGTGAAGCTGGCAAGCATGACATTTTTTAGCATAATCGACAGCATCGGCTGCCATAGTTGGCCAGTAGTAACCCATGCGTCGCAGTCGATCCTGCAACTTAGGGCCAGGTTGGTGAGCCCCGCAAGTCCCATCGTGAGCTTCTCGAAGGGCTTCGGCTGCTTCTTCGTTGGATAGACATCGAAGGAGAAGCCCATCGTAGGAGCGTCGATACAGTGTTTTAGTATCCGTATCATAGTAGAACCGAAGGGAACGCCTTCTGACTGAGACGGCTTCCTTCGGGTCTTATGGAAGAATTCCGTAGACGGCGAAGTCGATAAATAGGAACCTCCAGTCTCAAACATTGACACCAGCATTTGTCGTCATGGCATGGGCCGTCTGCGTACATAGGTTGTTCTTAGGACAAACTAAGTCTCGGCTGATGACTGTGACGTAGTATTGAGTCCCGAAGGGTGCTGCTAACGAAGCTGCGAGACCAGCCAGAGCGTCAGCCTCCAGATTTTGTAGGCGAGGTACATGTTCTATGAAGAACTTGGCGAAGGTTGAGATAATGTTCAATGCAACTCCATGGTAAGGAACCAGATCTTCATGGCAGACCTCGTATTGCCCTCGGATTTGATTAACGACGAGTTTTGAGTAGTCGTAAGCTTCCAGATGATTCACCCCCAGCTGTTGTGCCAGCTGGAGTCCCATAATGAGAGCATTGTACTCAGCAACATTGTTGGAGCACAGTTTTGAAAGGGAGTAAGCCCGCTGGATGACCAGCTGGTCGGGAGAGATTAACACCACCCCCACTCCTGCGATGATCTGACCGTTGGGGCCTGTCCTTGAAGTGCCGTCAAAGAATACTCGCCAGACAAAATTTTCTTTGGCAGTATTTGATTCTTGGACCTCATCCGAGATGTCTTCATAGAGTCTGGAGGACTTGGGATGGGGTGTGCGGCTAAGAAATCGGCTAAAGCTTGGCCCTTGACGACTTTTTTTGGGACAAATACCATGTTGTATGGTGTCAACAGGATTGCCCATGTAGCTAGCCTGGAGTTCAATGATCCTGGCTTCGTCATGAGAACCCGGAGTGGGTTGACTCAGGAGATAACATGAATCGTCTGACCTGAGACGTAATGGCGAGTCTTCTGGATAGCAAACACCAGAGCCAAGCATTCCTTCTCGACGGGGTTGTACCGGTGTTCGGCCCCGATCATCGTTCTACTAAGGTAGTAGATAGGGCTGACATTTTTCGGAAAGGTTTGCTATAAACCTTCGGATGTATGCCAGACGCCCTTGCAAGCCTCGAAGTTCTCCGAGATTCTTCGAAGGGTCCATGTTAAGGATGGCCTTGGTCTTCTCGGGATCAACATGAATGCCTTTCGCCGTGATGATGAAGCCCAGGAACTTTTCGCTAGAAACCCCAAGGATCTCCATCTTCTAGCGTGATGATGAAGCCCACTAGGTTGTGGGATCCCCATCTTCTGGCGCTCCTCCTGTCGGTTCTTCGACTTGAAGCGCTCTCGTAAGTCCCTGATCATTTCCATCACATCTTCAGTGGAGCTGGGAGTTGGAAACGGAGGTACAGCTTGAAGTTGTGCATTCGAAGGCTCCGACGTGCATTCGAAGGCTCCGACACACGGGGCGCTTCGCGGCAGTCGGCATTCGAGGATGCCCGTTGAAGGGGCACACTTGATTCTCCATTTGCCCCCGGGTCGGGATTAGCGGATGGTGCTCTGGCCAGAGCTGACCGTATTTCAAACACTGCTTGGGTCAGTGTTTGCATAGAGGCAGAAAGAGTTTTAAGTCCTCCCTCCAAGGTATCCATGTGCTGGATGAGGTCTGTTGGTGGCGCATCGGACTCTGTATCGCCACCTCCAGTCATATACGCTGTCATGATGCGACTAGAAGTGGATGGATCAGTTGAAGCTTCGCTCTCGGCCTCACTCTCTTGTAGAAGAAAGAGCTCCCCTGAAGCTTCATCTTGGCTACCCCCAGCTATGTTCTGGAGGACATCTTCGTCTTCTGGACGAAGATCAACAGAGGTACCCCCAGCTATGGCAACTCCATCTTCGGGGCCACGATCAATAGAGGCTTGACTACCACCAGTCCCCTATGCGAGCTTCTTCCTCCCCCTGGTGCCTTCAAACACACCCGAGGATGGGACAGTTGTCTTGGTCCTCCTCGGCTAACTTTTGGATGAAGACGAGGTTGAGGAGTTGCCAGTCATTCTCCGAATTGATGGTGAATTAGAGATCACGTTGCATGAAGCAACCTTCGGTTCTGGCACCCCATCAGTTGGTATCTTCCTTCCGATGTGATGGCGGAGAGGTGTTGATGATTGCAGTCGTTGGAACACCGACTGCCTCTATGATGGAACTGTTGTCTTGCAACAACAGTTGATGGTGACCACAGCACAAGTGTGCCCTGTGAGGGGCACATCGTGCTTGTTGGTCGTCTCTCCTGATCGGCGCTTGTGACTAATCACATTGCACAAATCATTGGAAGAGAGTGCCATCTTCACACCCCCATCAGGCGCATGGCAAGGCCAAGCACCGGGGTGATCAGGTGAATGCTGTACCCTCTGATCCGACACAAAAGATGTGTCAAGATCAATAGTAGGGGAACAATATTTGAAGTGGCTTGAACCAGCCTCAGACGTACAACCGAAGTAAGCGCGGGGGTTCAAGACCACTGAGTCTGTCTCACGCGGCTTGTTTGATGCACCCAAGCGGCATCATGAGGACTTTGAAGATTGACCCGTTTGTGGCGCAGAAGCACCCGAGTCGACCTTATACAGTTTACCATCGACAGCGCACGTGATTTTGAGTGCATGCCTCTGGCTCGCTGCTGGCATAGCACGTTTGAGGCGCATGGCCCGTGCTGCCTTGGACTTCTTCATGCCAGCACGCTGGGGTGCATAGTATTCAGAGTCCAAATCCTCCTTGCCATGACAGCGAGTCAGTCTGTCAAAGACAGATGCCCTCTGTGGCGCATCAGAGCTAATGCGCGGGGCGTTGGCTGCGCCCCTGCTCCGTCGGCGCATCTTCTTTGATTGAAAAGAAGATGGTTGGAGAGTGTGGTCGGCCCCACGTTTCCCCAAGAGACCCGCGGGCGCATTCTGGTTGCTGAGGGCGTCAGCGGGAAGGATGGGCTGCAGCGGCGCATCATGGTTGCTGAGAACGTGAGCGGGACGGATGGGCTGCAGCGGCGCATCCCCTTCGGTGGTGGTGCCCGAGGCCTCGACCTTGCACACCTAGACTTGGCGCGCCTTCTTCGGCTTTGGCAGTCGCTTCGAAGGACTCGCGCTGCCTTCAGAGATGAATTCTTCATACGCTTGTTGATTGAGGCACACGACCAGCGTCTTGTGGGAGGAACCCACCTTCACGTTGTCAGATTGCGACACAGCCTTCTCGTCGGAGGAGAAAGAGGTCCCCAGCAGAGTCGCCAGCTTGTTTGCCATTAAAATCTTTGAGATAAAAATTTCAATTACAAACAAAACAGTGTTACAATGTAGGACTTAGATGTAGTCCTAGGAGTACACTTTTGTTTATCTGGGTCCTGTATCAATGGAGCGAGTGGTAATGTGTTGACTCCGTTGACGATCTGACGACGGTTCTCGGTTCTCTGAAGCCCTAAGTTGATCTGGGTACTGGAGCTTGAGGAGAGGAAGAAGACGTTGAGTGTCTCTGTCTCTCTGCATGTATGTATGATTGCTCCTCTGTGTGTGTGTGTGTGCTGAAGGAATGATCCCTCTATTTATAGGCAGCAGGTTGGGGCTGCCTATGCACGCATATGTAGGATGCGCCTGGCCGTAGGGACGCCACGTGGGGGTAGCTGAAGGAGGCACATAGATGATGCGCCTTGATAGGAGTTGAATCTTTCTTGCTGTGCCTGTGGACTACGAAAGAGCCGGCACGTGGCAGCAGGGAAGATTCTTTGGTTGCTGAGATCTTGGATGGTTAGCACCCCTGTATGGACTGAGCTGAGTCAAAGGACACGTGACGCATGTCCGTAGCTCTCGAATTTTAAATTTCGAAAATGATCTGACGGGATGCGCCTAGAATCAGGCGCATCAGTTTGGCCCGTAACCTTTAGGAGTCACGAACCAGTTTAGGCGCATGGCTTTTGAGGCGCATGCGAGGCTTTAGAAATGACTTGACTTCTGTCTTTAGGGATCAGAGAAAATTCTGAGGCGCATGGCTTTTGAGGCGCATACAGAGATCTGGGCGCATGGCTGCGGAGACGCATGCGGATAGTTGGGTGGCCACGTGGCTCGTAGCCGCCGGAAGAAAGTAATAATGATACTGCAGTCAGAGACGCTTCGTATTCTGTAAAAGCTGTCATCTGTTCAGTCCTTGGGGAGTGGTTGTTGTCACGTCAGACTTCAGCATTTAATGTTCTTTGACAGGTGATAGACTGTTAAGTGGGCGCATTGATATGCGTCCCACTAGGCGCATGATGACGGATGGGGCGCGTCTTTATAGGGCGCTTGGTGCTGATGGGCGCATCTGTATGATGCACGGTCTGTCCGGCGCATTCGTTTGCATGGCACGTCTTTAATGGTCCGACTGTTGCGGTCTTCAAGTGCTTTAAATAGCCATTTTTGACTTTGGCTGAATTTGAAGCGTCACGTTCATCACCATAAATATAATTCATTGAACGAAATTTGGAGAGCCAGCCACTTGGCGCATGGATTTGATTTGCCCGGCCTATAAATAGCAGCAAGGAGAGAGTTTGCCTCTCGTTCTCTCATGTCTTCCCGAACGAATCCATCTGGTCTAGCACAGTCTGTTGAAGAGATGCTCCCGAGGGTGAAGATGCGACGAATTATCCTCCTTTATGTACTTTGAAGGTGACTGTTACATCCAAAAGTCGGGATCGAGGGTTCCTGAGGCAGACAGAAGGTGCCTGTTGCATCCAAAGATAAGGATGCCCGAGCCCCGTCCCCGTGATGCCGAAAGAGCCACAGGTCGGAATTGTGGTACGCCGATTATCTTCCTTGGGCTTTGGAGAGCTCCTTCTCTGCGTAGGTGTTGCCCATTCTGGTTGAAAGCTGCTCCCTTAGCCACAGATCGATTGCGGTGCTCTTCTCTTCCTTTGGCTTTGGAGGCTCTTTCTTCGGCTAGAGCAAAGTGCATATGCTAAGACTTCATGATGCGCCTGCCTGTGACACCAAAAGAGGCGCGCTTGCCTGAAGAGGCTGAGGAATGCGCCTAACTGAGACGCTGAAGTGATGCGCCTGTCTGAAGAGGCGCGCCTGACTGAAACGCTGAAGTGATGCGCCTGGCGGACAATGCGCCTGGCTGGGGGCGCAGGGCGGCTGCTGCGCCCGGCTGTAGACTTAGGATCTTTCTTTTTGTAGAAATCTACCTTTGTAAACTTTAGATGTGTAATAGATTTTCATTTATGAAATAAAAACCTTTCTTTTGATATTTATGCTTCTGCTGTGCCAAGTATCTCGTCTGAGTTCCCTGGCGTATGTGGTGTTAAGGCGTATAGGATTTATGGCCTGTGGATGCGCCTGAAATTCTACGCTTCTATAATACGCATCAAATTTGGCGCGTACACGCGACCAATTTGAATTCTGTCAAAGCCCACACGACCACGAAGCCGTTACGCACCTTTCGATGCTTTCGGTTCGCGACCACGTCGCCCAGATTGGCGGGACGCACGTCGTATCGAAGAGGTTTTTCATAAATTCTAAAATTTTAGAAACAGGTTTTTGTCAAAGTTTGGGATCCGATTTCTCGGCGTGTAGTCGATGAATTTGGCTTCTGTAAAAACGTTCGTGAAGGCCTATAGGTTGCCTTTAACTATTTTTAATCAGATTGTCTAAGCAGTTACTGGATTTTCATGAATTTATCAGTAAACAGGGGTGATTGGATTACCTATAAACTGTTCTGAAACAGTTTTTTCTTTGATGTTAACATCGATTTTCGGGATCGATGGATCGTTTCACCCCTAAACTAAGTGTGGGGACTTCGAGAGGGTCGGGTAGGCTCTCTAGAGAAATTTACGAATTCGAAAACGACTTAGTATACAATAAGATATTGGGTCGACTAGGGAGGTACCTGGCTGCCATTGCTGCTGGTGCTCTGCTCGCGCGCGGCTGATGGTTGTCGGCCTGCTGCCGGCCGGCGGCGCACGGTGGCGCGCGGAGTCCGGGGAAAGGTCGCCCAGTCTCGACGTTCCCCTGGGGTGTGGTGGCACTCGCTTAGAGTTAGGGTTTATGGAGTTTCGACGACTCCCTCTATCGCGTATATATGTTCCAGCCTGTGTATATGCGCTCGGGTTGTGTTCAGAAGGAAACGGAAGTTGCTTGGCTGGGCCAAGCTGATTCGCTGTGGGCCTGGGCTGGGAAGGATTTGGGTTGATAAATGGTTTTGCTCGGCTGGGCTGCTATGGGGTTCTTTGCATTTCCTTTTTTTCTTATATGTAAATAATTCACATATATATTTATATATATATACATATATGTATATACATACTAATATATATTAATATATATGCACATACACACATATACAATATATTATATATAATACACATAAACACATATATAGTATACATTTATATACACCTACACATATATACATACACATAAATACCTATGTATATATGCCTATATATATATGTATTTTTATATAAATACACATATACACATATACAATATATATTTATACATAACATATATGTATATATTATAAATGTATTTACATACCCATATAATCATATTAATAATATCTAACAGTAATAATATATTTATATAATCACCACACAATAATAAAATAATAATAAATAATTAAATGGTGGTTTGGTGAATCCATACTATTCACCCTTATTCGGGTCCAAAAAATTGTACAATATTGTAAAACAATATTTAATAATAAAAATACCAAATTTGTACAAATATTCAAATAGTTAAAATGCACATCAATTCCTAAAATAATTTCAGAAATATTTGTACACACATAAAATATGCCTACATGGTCGTCTTTGGTCTCACTACATACCTACAAAGGCTTGGATTTTGACTTAGGCCCAATCTGGACAGGTTCGGTACAACCGGGTTCCCTAAACTCAATAATAAATAAAATCTTCGGTAAGGGTTAAGTCACAACTTGGCCTGGTTTTCCTAGTTAGGACATCCCTATGGCTCGGTCTTCCTTGGCATGACTTGGTACACTAGGCAAGGCACGCCACTGCACTATCCTGCCATGATTCCTAGTCGTCTTGTACTCCAAAACTCCACCATGGCTAAAGTCATCTACCGTAATAATTAACTAAATAATTATTTATAAAAATCTAAAAATCACCATTTAAATCAAATAAATAAATAAAAATATTTTAAAAATTTTGGGAAGGGAGGCTACAATCGATAGTGTGCATGCGGATAGCCGCTCAACACGCCAACTTATCTATATGAAAGGTCACTGGCATTACTAACCATCGTAGACATAGCTAGAAATAGGATGGGTCGATCAATGCAGGTCGCTAGCCCCAATGGCAGCCCATCGAATTCCTGGTTGTCTATCCAGCATCAGCTATACCGTATTTTTCCCATGGCCAGATCAATTTCTGTGGCCCCAGGTTGTCGTCCGAAGAAACATCACCCTTGTGCACAAGTTGTCCATGACCACGCACCTACGAGACTTCATCTAGACTCACGTAAATGCATGGCTTAACTTGTGCTATGACTCAAACCCTTTGTATATCGTACATTGAAACCATACTTGAGCAAAACGTGCTCGAAACCATGAGACTCCCAAACGAGGGATCGTCTCGACGACAAACCATCGCTTGAACTCTCCATTCTTTGAAAACCCAGGAACGGCTACTGCATAGCTTTTCTACTTAACTTGAACAAAACATGTTCTTTATGTGCCATAGACCGTAGCTAACTTTTTACTGAACCAACCGTGCTTACAATGACTTAGTTAGCCCGACTAACTTGTTGCCTAACTCAATCGTGCAACAACTTAACCCGTGGGACTAGCAAAGGCTATACCAAGTCTTGCATCGTAGAAATGTGCATTGAGACTTGAAGGACACTTTGGCTATGCCAAGTATCAGATATTTGGACAGTACAGCTTTATCAAGCATTGCACAGTGGTCGTGCATGCTTCACCAAGCATTTATATCATGCGATGCCTATGGCTATGCTAAGTCCATAGTCTTATGGCAACATAGACCAACTTTTCTTTTCCCAAGCCATGGGACGAAGGACCGAATGTCTTTTTGAAATCACAACGTGCAACACTTCTAAGCCGACCGTAGGATATTTCCATATTCTAACTCAATCTGACCCAACTTGGAATTATTCCTTAGCTATGCGGATTCACATCTTTTATTATCAAGCCTACTTGTGCATTTGAAAACTTTTATTTTATTAGTGTGAAGGCCAAGCTGAGGCAAGTTCACCGAAGCCACCCACCTGAGCGAGGAGTTGTCTCGACCGAACGGATCTTCGAGCAGCCGTTGCATGGCTAAGTCCGAACACCATTGGCGTTTCGATTCCTCCGATTTAGCTGAGCGGGACGGGACATTACATAATCCAAATTGGACTCCAATATTTTTTTGTGGTGCTTTATTGTCTTCCACAGTCGTCATCGTCACCGCTGCCAATGGTGACATGCGCACCAATGAAGACAAGGATAATGGACCGTGATGGAGGTGATGACTGATAATGATAAATATATCAACACTAGGATAATGGTATGTGCATGATTAATAAAGGTTGTGGAAACACTACAAGAAAAAGACCTTGTTATAACGTTTGAAAATAGGTTATTACAACGGTTCAGTTATAAGCGTTACAGAATTTTTGCAACAGCATATAATATGACGGGTTTGAAGAATTTTAGGCCAATTATAACGATTTATAGTGCTAAACGTTATATTTGTTCATAGATATATGACATTGTTACACGTAAGCGTTATAAAAGTGACATAAAAGAATTAGAATCCCGCTGGAATGCCCGCTCAAACCCGATCCTAAAATCAAAAGCCTCATTCCTTCCCCCCTCTCTTTCCCATATTCCTTCTCATCTCCCAGAGCTCTCCCCCTCCTCTCGCTTTCCTCATCTCCTTCTTCCCTCCTCTCGCCCAAGGTCCCTATTCTCTACGACTGGTTCACCAAGCACAAGCTCGGCCGCCCTTCGCTCTCCTGCAGGTACACCCACACCCTAACCCTAGATTTCTAGGGTTTTGCGTTTCATGGGGGGTTTGGCCTTCGGTCTAGTTCCTGAGGGCTGCTCGATCGATCGGATCGGTGGGTTTCGGGAACCCCTTTTTCGGTAGCTAGGGTTTGGCCATTTCTAGGGTTTGGGAACCCCTTATCTATACTCTTTGTTACTCTAGCGGAGGAGGACAAGGAGGAGGAAGAGCAGCCATCGCGGCTAGGTAGTGGTGGAGGAAGGGGAGGGGGAGGGACAGGGGAGGATGTGGGCCCTGTGTTGGTTCGGGTACTGGGTGCAGGGGTTCAGGTGCTTCCCGTGGATGGCATTCAACTTCCACATGGCCCACCGCCTAGGCCTCTGCACCTCTACCATGCAGCTGGTGCAGCACGTCGAAAACCTCCCCATGGTGGGCAAGCCCCTTTGGCCTCCTCTCTGACGTCGTCTACGTCGGCAGGGACCACACGCTCCCTTACATCTCCATCGAAGGTGAGACGAAAAACAACTTCTTGATTTTTGGTATTTACATTTTATACATAAACTACAGATCTTGTCAATTATATTAGGAAAATCCAATAATCCATTTATAAAGAGCACATGACTAGTTTTTTTAATGATTGTATTGTCGGAAGGGAAAATAAAACCTACACGCTATTCTTATATAGGATTTAGAGTATCTTATGTAATATGAGAGAAAAGAGGAAAAATAGAACCACAAATATACATTTATGTGAGGCTTTTCTGGAATGTACACTGCTAACATGTGTCACGTGTATGAAAAATATACTGCTAAACAGGGTTTTCCTTAGTGTTTTTTTTCTTTGGGGGGGGGGGTAACGATGTGCTTACTAGGTACATGGTAGTGGTGGTCAGTAGGGAGAAAGTGGCGAAGGTGATTACAACTAGTACATGATTGCACAATTTGTGTTCTAATTGGTCAGTAGGGAGTTTCCCATGACAAGAGGGGCCTTTTATATCGATAGTACTGCATCTTTGCACATATTTGCGGTATTCCAGTTTACACAGATATGTTACCAATATATTTTTTTGGTCATGCATTTTAAGCCCAACTAACCATTGAGTAGCCCTTCACACAAAAAAAGAGGAAGGATCATATGGTTTGCTATAGGAAATCTGATTCATCTTTGGATAACTATATAAGCGAAATAACCAAATAGAACTACACTCCTAATTGAAAATTGATGCAGAATAATCACAAGTTAGTGTAGCTTCTAATATTATCGGATTACGACTTTGTTAGTGTAGCTTCTAATATTATCTAAGTTTCCTTTGCCTGCTTTTCTGTTCAGGAAATAAAATTTGAACCAAATGTTATGTGCAAGAGACCTTGTTCATATAGTAAGTGAAAGTAAGATAATTCCACTACAGCTTCTCTGGTGATAAAAAAAATATGTCCAAGCAATTTGAACCAAATCGTTTTAGTCGATGATGTTCCTTATTAGGTCGATCTGAGCCTCTTATTAGTCTTTTTGCTTTTGACTTGCGCTATCTTTGCTTGGTTGCAGTTTGACTGGGTTGTTTTCAAAGGGTTTGATGCAATAATTGCTTGGTTTGGATACTTTTAAGATGGTGTGATATTTGACTATTTTTAATTTCATATTTTGAAATGTAATTGTTGTTCCATATCAATTTGCGCTTTTTGTTTTTAAAAGAGGCGATGATGATATTCCTTTTCAATGTGGCTTTTTTTCCTGTCTTTCGATGGCGTGGTGGCTCAGCTGCAGCCGGTTTGGTAAGATGTACGTGATTTAAAAATCAACATTCTGATGGAATCTCTCTTTATTCATTCATTCTTTCATATCTATAAAAATGGGATAATGACAACAATGAGAATTCTCATTGAGTGAGTCTCTACTGTGATGGTGAAACATGTTCCTGGGGCCATTTGTCGATCTGAGCCTCTTATCTGTCTTCTTTCTTTTGGCTTGTTTTTTGGTGTATTGGGTTGCAATTTGGGTTCGGTTCCTGGAAACTAAATTTTGGAGGCAGTTAGTAAAGAAACATGGAAGTAGAAGCCTTTTATTCAAAAAACAAGAATATGGTGTTTAGCGTTTTTGACGTTTAATTAGAGTGTTTGTATCATGTACGATATCTGCAGAAATTGACAACAATTTTTTAGTGTATGTGCTTCCTAGCTTACTTGCTTGGATATGCTTATCCAACTTTGAGTGCTTCAAGGCTATGGAGATGGGGAGGGTTCATAGGCGTATGCCTTTCTAAAGGGTGATCGAAAATGGGAGGCTAGAGATATATAGATGAGAGAGCTTACTTGTGGCTGGTTGAAAGGTTTTACTAGTGTCGATATAGATACGGAAGCCGGAAGAGCTTTCTTGAGGTTTCTTGGTAAGTGACAACTGCTCTTCAACCTCCCTATTTCAACTTTTTCCTGAACTAGGAAGCCATCTATGTTGCACAGATACGAATGTGACACTATTCAGCTTATAAAAGGTATTTTCTGCTACATTTTATTTTATGTCGTTTGGCTTGGCTTGTCTGCATTAACTGGTCGGTATCTTGCTGGAATATTTTGCTAGGGTTGGTCGGCATCATGGTGGTTGGGTGGTACCTTTGGTGGATGGATTTGATCTGACCCTAATTTGTTTGTTGTATTTTCTTGAAGTATAGATACTTCACTAAGTTGCAAAAATTTATCTTTGCTTGCCTTTGTTGCATTTTTTTGTTGGGTTTACAATTTTGCTTTGTTGCTGGTTAAGGTTTCCTGGCTTTAGTGCTCTTGCTAACTTGGTACTCTTGCATTATCTGGATTGTTTCAGGTTTGCATTTGGGTGACAAAATATATACTACATTGCATTTCCTGGCTTTAGTACCGAAAGGTTTGTTGCTGTATTGTAGTCTTCTTTGTTTTATTTTTGGCAAGTTGGATTTTCAGTATTAAAGATTGGTGGGTTGATACAATTTGGTCATATAATATTGATACTTTTGAAGTTTTCTTGCATTAATATAAATTATATATATAACTATTATGATTTATGGGCGTTGATGAGATACTTTGGACTTTGGAGGTTCTATGTTGCTTGTAGGCTATGATTTATGGACGTGTTGATGAGATACAAAATTAAAAAGTCTGTTGAGATGCACCAAGAGGTATTTTATTCAGACCATAAGGTATTTCCTCACATGTGCTAAATTTTGTTGAATAAATCATTTTTTTTTGATGGGATGATAGAAATGATCTTTATTACTATCTTTTTCTAGTGCAAACCTGGGGAAGATTTTGCAATTGCATGTTTGAGTTAACAAGTTATATGAGACTTGAGGGGAAGTCTATACAAAGCTTCACACAAGAAATTGTTGGCAATACATGTAGTATGCTGAGGTCAAAAGTTTTAGTATTGGTAATTTTCTAAAACCTACTTCCTGAGACCCTCATAGTTTTAACAACTTACACTACATCCAGTTGCCTCTGCATGTTGATGGTGAGCAGAACATTTTAGTGCTTATGGTTGACCATTGCCGCACATGAAGTTTCATCTTTTTTCAAGATATTGTATATGTATTCCTTTTACAGATGTATTATTTTGCTTTCTGCTATCTTCAGGAAAGACACTTATGTTGCTTTGTACCTCCAATCTCTCAACTTGACCGAATAATTTTCTACAAGTAGAACGCATCAACTTTCCTTATAAGTTGTTCTCAATTTCCCATAACTGTATGTTCAGTTGGAGAAAAGAAGATATTCTCAATGGTGAAATTATACTCATATTATGTATTTACTTGATTGGGATATTGTCGACATGAGAGGATAGTCATAGAAATGTCTGCATTATACTTGAATTGGCTCATCGAGAAGTGGGGAGGCATGTAGATATAAATGTTGAGACAATGAATATTAATGGATACATCTCAAAGTAGGAGTTTGGTTCCAGCAAGTTTATTCTTCCTTTCTTTATTATGCATATCCATCTTTTGATTCAAATAATGGATTTGTTTCCTCTTCAGCTTATTCTGAGGAAGTTGACAGCCCATGCTAGATGGAGGAACACAAATTAAGTTGGAAATCTATTTTTTGATTAATCATTAATTTGTCTACCTGAAGTTCATTGTTGTTGATCTGGATGGTTTACTAACCTGTGCATAGGTTCATTTTTCATTGTTTCAGGAGAGTGATGTAATCTCATCATTAAAAACTACTACATGCCTGCCGATTTGCGTGCGGAGTAACTTCTCAGTTTATTGGATAATTTATGTTTTTTGGACTGAACTATTGTTAGACTATAACTATACTTCTTATATTTTCTCTCAGTTTTTAGATTTTCATACCATTCTCCGTTTATATTATAATTTCTCAGTTTTTTGTTTGCAAATTAATGTGCAGATAGTACGAGACGGTAAGTTTGGTTCTCTAGGTACGTAACTTTGCATGCAATGTCGTTCGCGATATATGAAGACATTTTGTTGATGAAGATAAGTTACATTTTATTTTGTACCTTTATTGATTATCAAGTTTCTCCTTTTAACTTATGTGTTGACAGTTTTGAAGGGATATACAATGTTGGCTTTGGAAGGGATGTCACTATTTGGTATTGGTGAATGCAATATTTAATATTTTGAGGCCGGCTGCCCTAAAAGTGAAAGATGTATATATTTTTGAAATGTAATGGTGATATGTTGGTGAAACAAAAGTTGAAAAAAGAGCGAAATGTTTTGAAATGTAATTAAGATGATGTGATATTTGGATATTTTTTAATAAAATGTTTCAAATGTTAGTTAAATTTCATATTTCTGTTGTCTCAGGAAATTAATATGATTTTTATAACGCATTGAATTATGAGCATTGACAGGTGATATATATGTGTGCGAATGGCAAGAACAAAACGTTATAAAGTGTCATGTATAAGTTCTTTTTATAACGTTTCATGAACGCTTTCTGAATAGTTTCAGAACCAGATCATTTTAGTAAACGTTATGTATATATCTATTCATAACGCTTTAGGATAGATATATTATATAATGATAATATTAATGTCGTTTTCAAATTTATGTTATATATAATTGACTTAATTATGTCATTTTTAATAATAAAAAAGTGTCACATAAGTGTAAGTCAAATATAATGGTTTTTCTAAACTTTTATAACACCGTGTTCATGACGGTTGCCTGCTTCAAAACAACCGTCATAAATTGTCATATATTACGGTTTTTATCCGTCATAAAATGGTATTTTTCTTGTAGTGAAACCTAACAGAGAGGCTATGCACAAATTTGTACTGTAGGGTTAGGAAAGAAATATGGCCATAAACTTACATCACTTGCCACTTACATCACTTGCCAGTTACTGCCAAATAAGCATTTAGGTGGAGTTCTCAGAAAAAGGCATCCTTCAGGCAGACTTGACTTGCCAATTCCTTATGCTGAAATTCTTTAATGCACATTTCTAATGTAATAATAAAGGCGAAAATGAATATAAAAAAAAGTTATGTATGATCGTTTTCGAAGATCCTATACATGTTTTAGGTGATTTCCAGTTTCTCTTTTTTACTCTATCTAAGCTGAACTTGGTTCCAGCTTGCGAGGGCATGCTGAAAAGTAGATTAATTATCTTCATTTTTTGCACACAAAAAATCTTTATTTTATGCATTCATTATTTTATGTATTTTTCATTTCTATGTAGCATTGGTGATATTCTTTCATATACTTTGTACTTATAAATATTGGCCAAAAGTTCTTATAAAATTTGTTACGTTCTAGTTAAAATGTAACCTCTTTGTTTTCTATATAAGAAAAAAAAACAACATTCAAGGAAAATTATGAGCAAGAAATAGAAAGTATGTACATACATGGAAAATCTGAAAAATGTTCTCCTTTTTCTACTTTGGAGCATGTGCTCATCTTTCTCCTTCTGAAACGAAATGGGCATGGAAGAACACATTTTCCAAAATTATTATAAAAGCTTGATTTACATGTGTTACACACTCCAAAATATTCTAAGAAATATCAATATTAGTACTGTATCCATGTTTCTGTAGTTGAAAATGTGTTCTTCCGTAGGTGTTATAATTTTGGAAGCCCGAACCAGAAATGTCTAAAGCAAGTAAGAGAGCGGTCCACCTAGTGAACAACAGAGAGTTTATCCAACTGATTTGGCACATGTAAATGTAGAAAATAATAGTTGGGATGAATTTTATTGATGGACTACTTCACTACTTATAGGGAGTCTAGCTCCTCTACATACTACAAATTCCGATGTGGGACTAAAAGTCCCTTATTGATTCTCAACACTCCCCCTCAAGATGGGCGATAGATATTAATCATCCCCATCTTGTTACATAGCTTTGACAGACTCAATGAACTAAGACCCTTAGTCAGACAGTCTGCCACTTGTTCTTCTGAGCGAACATAGTCAATCTTCAGTATCCCTTGTTCCAACTTTTCCTTGATGAAGAATCGATCGATCTCGATGTGCTTCGTTCTGTCGTGCTGAACCGGATTGTTCACTATACTTATCGCAGCTTGACTATCGCTCCGAAGGTGCAATGGTGTCCCCTTGTCTAGCTTCAACTCTGTCAGCAACGCCTTTACCCATAGCAATTCTGATACTCCTAGAGCCATTGCTCTGTATTCTGCTTCAGCTGTCGACCGTGCTACCACTGACTGTTTCTTGCTTCTCCATGAAACCAGGTTTCCTCCTACAAAAACACAGTACCCTGTGGTAGACCTTATGTCGTCTATACAGCTTGCCCAGTCTGTATCGCAGTATCCCTCAACATCTGTGCATCCATTCTTCTTAAACCATAGTCCTTTTCCCGGCGTCCCTTTCAGATATCTTAGGATCTGAAATACTGCATCCATATGACCCGTTCTTGGATCATGCATATAGCGGCTTACAACACTTACTGCAAATGAGATATCAGGGCGAGTATGCCCTAGATAAATCAGTCTGCCTACTAGCCTTTGATACCTTTCGATCAATAGGCTCTCCTGCTTCTGCTCCCATCTTGCACTTCTGGTCAATTGGAGTGACTGCTGCTCGGCATCCCAGCATTCCTGTCTCCTTCAGCAGATCTAGTACATATTTCCTTTGTGAAAGAACAATTCCTTGTTCACCATTACACACCTCGATACCCAAAAAGTATCTCATCTCCCCCAGGTCCTTCACCTCAAACTCTTTGGCGAGTTTCGTCTTCAGCTTAGTGATCTCATCAGCATCATCACCTGTGATTACTATATCATCCACATATACAGCAAGTATAGTTATGTGGCCTCTTGCATGCTGGAGGAAGACCGTGTGATCTGCATTTGTCTGATGGTACCCCATGCCAGTGACAGCCTTTCTGAATCTGTCAAACCAGACTCGAGGAGATTGCTTCAGCCCGTACAGCGACTTCTTCAGTTTGCACACTTTTCCATGTGACGTTCCTTCACCTGAATCTGACACAGAGTAGCACCCCGGAGGAGTCTCCATGTAAACTTCTTCTTGTAGGTCTCCATGAAGAAATACGTTCTTTACGTCTAACTGGTGTAGCTTCCACCCATAGTTTGCTGTAATGGAGACCAGTGTTCTTACGGTACTCATCTTCGCTACTGGGGCAAAAGTCTCATCATAATCGATACCATATGTCTGGGTATAGCCTTTTGCAACCAGTCTCGCCTTGTATCGTTCAACTTTTTCTTCTGGTGTCTCCTTCACTGTGTAAACCCATTTGCATCCCACAGCTTTCTTTCCTTCAGGTAATGGCACCAGCTCCCATGTCTTATTTTTCTCTAGTGCCCCAAGTTCTTCCATTATTACGGCTTTCCATCTTGGGTCCTTCTTTGCTTCCTGCCAATTCTTAGGTAAAGAAGTGGAGTCTAACGAAGTGAGGAATGTTTGATAAGTCGGAGAAATATTAGAATAAGATAGGTAGTTGGCGATATCATGTTCATAATCTTTATAACGAATAGGAGCCTTTTCCGCATTAATGCGAGAAGACCTCCTTAAGGGAGCAATGGGTGGTGGAGAAAGCATACCATCCGAATCGGAGAGATCCGCTTCCGAATCCGAGCGATCCGGTGCGGCAGTAACATCTTCAGGAGTCGGGGCAGGAGTAGACGAGGGACTTGGCACTATAGGCACAGGGTACGGCACAGTACTGGACCTCTGCTGTCTTCTTCTGTAAACTTGGAGCTCCTTTTCCCTTGTCTGCTTCTCCCCCTGCGTAATGTACGTATTGTCTTCTTCATCCTCCGTATCAGTATTAGTGATGTTGTCTCCCCCTTTCTGCCAGTCTGTCACGACAGGACAAGGTACCGATCCGACAACGACGTTTGGGCGTACTACCTCCCCCTCACGTCTAACACCCGCTATGTGAGGCGTGTTCCCAAACGCAGAACCTTCGTCCGAACCATAATAAGGTTCCAGCTCTCTGAATGTAACGTCCATGCTTACAAACAGCTTCCGTTCAACCGGGCTCCAGCATACGTAACCCTTCTGTGTCCCGGTGTACCCAACAAAGATACACTTAAGTGCTCGAGGATCCAGCTTACCAACACCAGGCCTGTTATCGTGGACGAAGCATACACAACCAAATACTTTCGTAGGAACGGTGTATGCAGTTGTCCCCGTGAGCATTTCCAAAGGCGTCTTCCAGTCCAGTAATTGAGAGGGCATCCTGTTGATGAGATAAGAGGCTGTCAAGACAGCCTGCCCCCACAAAAATTTAGGGACATTCATAGCCAGCATCATTGTCCGAGCCACCTCCAGCAGGTGCCTATTCTTTCGCTCGGCAACACCATTTTGAGCCGGTGTATAAGCACAAGAGGTTTGATGCAGTATACCATGAGAGGATAAATACGCAGCAAACCTCTTATGGGTATATTCCGTCCCATTATCCGACCGAAAACACTTAACACGAGCATTATACTGTGTCCGCACCCGTTGATGGAAGCTTTGAAATGCTTCGAAACATCACTTTTATTCTTCAGTAGGTAGACCCACGTTACGTGGGTAGAGCAGTCAATAAAAGTAACAAACCATCTATAACCGTTAACACCGTTTGTAGGACAAGGGCCCCACACATCAGAATGAATCATATCAAAAGCAGCAGAACATCGATGCCCAGAATGCACATAGGAGCTTCTGGTATGTTTCCCCAACTCACAAGAATCACAAACTAACAACTCTTTATTTGCTTTTTGATATAATGACGGATACAGTCGACCAATAACGGGAAAAGAAGAACGTCCTACACGCTGATGTTGGAGGAGCAGCTCGGCTTCGACACTTCGACTTCGGACTTCCGGTTGGGCGTCTGCAACCAAGATGCCAGTGTTCTATCCAGACCATTCCTGTCCAAGTACCATAGACCCTTATGCCATGTGCCAGTGCCTAGTCGTCTCCCCGTTCCCTTCTCCTGAAAAGTTACCTTAGGAATATCAAAGGAAACAATACGGTTTAGATCAAGGATAATGGCGCTAATGGAAATAAGATTGACAGGAAAGGAAGGAGCATGTAAGACATTAGATAGAGTGATGGAAGGAGTGCAATCAACAGTGCCTTTACCCGTAACCGGCCTGTAGGTACCATCAGCAGTCTGAATGCTTTCAGGCGGCGTTAGAGGAGAGTATTCCCGGAACTCTCCTCGGGACCCCGTGACATGGCAAGATGCCCCAGAGTCCATAATCCAAGCTGGCTGGAGACAGATGCAAGAGCACGCGGAGGTATACCGGCACTGGTTTGGGAGAAGTAAGTGCAGTAATCTCCTGTAGCGGACGGCACCCCAGGAATGACTTGTCTTTCACCAGAACCAAGCTTTGAGCCGCGCATCTTCTCGAGAACTTCCCTCTCAAATGGAGTGATGTCCGCCAGCTGATTGTCCCTACCTTCATCCGCCAGATGCGCCTTATTGTCTCCAGAGTAAGTGTCCCTTCCACCACCGTAGCTGCCTCGACCACCTCGTCGTCCACCGCGACCACGACCCCGACCATTCGAGGGAGTCCGTGTCGATTTTGGACAAAAGCGGATGTAATGCCCTGTGTCACCACAGTTGTAGCAAACGCCTCCCGTAGAAGGAGGCTGTGTGAAAGTGGCAAGAGCAGATGTGTCAACTCCGGCCTGCTCCCCCTGGAGATACCCTTGGTAGGCATCAGCTTCAATCGTGCTTCTTCTTGTGCCATGGCAGCTATGGCGTCCTCTAATGTCGGCAGCGTCGGTTGTGCGAGAAGGACATTCCGCCGTTGCTTAAACGCTGGGTTGAGCCCCTTCAAAAACTTCATCATCCGTTGCTGCGAAATATAATCCAGAAATTTCTGGAAATATTTGGCAAAAGTCGGTTCAACCTGAGCATCCTCCATGCCAAGAGGATCATAATGGTCAAGATCAGACCAGTACTTCTTCAACAAGGCAGCGTACTCAGAGATGGTACGATCGTCTTGGATTACCCTATCGAGCTCATCCTGCAGTTGGAAGACTCGCATGGGGTTACCCGAACCGGAGTACATGTCCTTCAACGTTCTCCATCAGATATCAGCAGCTCCCTCCATTGCTTCAACGTTACCCGACACTTGGTCGGTCAAAGAGGCTGTCAACCAACCAGCCACGACATTGTTGACAATGTCCCATACAGCAAACTCCTTCGAGGAGTGATCGACAGGGGCCGTTGTGTGGCCATCAACATAACCAACCAAGCCACGTCCCTTCAGCGTCCGCATCGCCTGCCGCGACCATTTCAAGTAGTTGGTCGTGCCTTCCAACTTCGTCTCCAGCTTGTCCAACTTCCCCATTTTGTACGGTGACGGATCCACATCAGTATGGGTCACGCGTGGGGTCGCCTCCGGTAATCTCTTGGTCAGGAGATCCTCGACCAGGGCCTTCATTTCTTCTGCTGTCAACTTCTCATAGATAGAATCCATGACTTCTGCAACTGCAATCAGTGAGGTGTTGTTGTTTCCGGAGTCGTCTTCTTTGGAGTCGTCTTCGTCTTAGTCAGCTACCGGGGGGAAACAACAAAACGAGATCCCTCACTGATATGTCGTAGTTTATACGACCAACTAGAACCGCGTCATGATAACGCGTTCGGACGGCTCAAGGATAACCAACGTAGTTGTGCCTCCTTGTATGAGACAAACCAGAGTATACCAGCCGTGCAGAAACGATTGTAAAGACAATGTTTCTGAGATACGAAGATCTAAAGAGATTCGTATTCGTAGCAGAGCTTCTAAAAAGAAGGTACTAATTCTCGAAGGCAACTACAGAGATCTTCTAAAGAGAATGAACTCTGATTCTCGAGGCAACTACAGAGATCTTCTAAAGAGAAGAAATCTGTTTTTTTTTTTTGTGGAAACAGCAAAAAGAAAACCCTAAAAAGGGTGCTGTAGCAGCAGTAAAGGGGCGGGGGGGCGGCGCTGGAGGGGGGAAGGGGGCCGGCGGGTCAGCGGGGGGGGGGGGGGGCGCGGGTCAGCGGGGGGGGGGGGTTGGGGAAGGGGGGCTGCTCCGGGGGGGGGGTCGAGGGGGGGCTGCTCCGGGAGGGGGCTAAAAAAAAATTTTTTTTTTTTTGTGTGGAGAGAGAGAAGAGAGTTATGGCTCTGATACCATGTAGAAAATAATAGTTGGGATGAGTTTTATTGATGGACTACTTCACTACTTATAGGGAGTCTAGCTCCTCTACATACTACAAATTCCGATGTGGGACTAAAAGTCCCTTATTGATTCTCAACAGTAAATCCAACTGATTTGGCACTCATCAGAATGCAGGATGATGCAACACGCCCCTGGGCAACTGCTTGCAGCTTGCTTTTTGACTATGTTAAAACACAAACTCAAGTATGTCTTTCCTATGAGAAGTTTATCAAAAGTTATCCTGCCTGAACTCACGAGCAACCAGTGTGTGGACTGAAGTTGAGAGTGTAGTCATCAGCATTAGCAAGGAGAGGAAGTCAATTCGAGCTAGCAGAACTTTGTATCAGCTGGTATCATGTAGTTTCCCTCCCGTTCTATTTGAAGGGGCCCTCGTTACATTTAGGGGTGTCAACGGATGCTTATCGGTATGGACAAGACAATATCTGTATCCGTATCCGATTTTTTTTTGTAATATGCGAATCCGATCCGATATCCGAACGGATATCTCTTTTGACACTCCAAATTCGTATCCATCTAGTTTAACGGATATCGGATAATATCCGATCTGACTAGCTAAAAAATTCGAATGCTAGTATTCGAATATCCGAAATCCAAAATATTAAAAATTTAGTTATTATCCGAATATCCGAAAACCAAATTCAATTTCTCTACATATTTGAGTCCTTTCTTCTTCTGTTGTAAATTGTAATTAATATATATTACTATTATATATAAATTATTATAATTAATTTATGTAAAAGTCAGTTGAGAATGAAATACTTTAATCTTCTCTATTAATTAATATATATTACGTATACAATATACTATAATATATAAAATTTTGGATATCCGAATCCGATATCCGAATTTGATGTCCAAAATTTGCAATTTAAAGTCGGATCGGATATTAACGGATTCGAATACCTTAATATCCAAATTCGTATCCGAAAATGGATAACATCCGAAAAATATTCGGATATCTGAATCCGATATCCGAAATTTCGAAAATTATCTGAAAGTTTGGATACGGAATCGGATCGGATTCGAATTTTCGACTATCCATTGACAGGTCTAATTACATTACTCAGCAAATTGACTCCAGCTCAGTCATTCCAGGTCAGTAAATTAGCTACTCCATCAACGATCAGTTAGTTAGAATTAGTTGCTTGATTCTTGCAAATTCCGAATGAGGAGGAGAGAAGAGTATGGAGAATTGATTATTTTCCTTTCTAGTTTCAACTATTTTACAGTTCCTTTCAATTGTGTTTCCTTATATCTAACAATAGTAAAATCCTAGAATTACATTCGAGTTATTTGTCTATTGGCTTCTTCTTCATTTACTGTAATTTCTTCTAAATTGATGGCTTATTTTACTCGAGCTCAGTCCCTGGCGCGTCCGTTGTTTTGGAACCTATGGGCTATTGGCGTGTCTATTGGCTTCTTCTTCATTTACTGCTAATATTCTCCTAGCTTCTCCTATGTCAGGCCAGAAGATCACTAGAGAAGCTTTCCGCCCTCATCCAAACATTTGAGAGCTTAAAGAGAAACATTTAAAAATTGTATTATCCATGTAAGAAAAAGCATTTGAATTGTATTAGTAATGTAATACCAATAAGACTTGACCTTTTTATATTGGTTATCTCCAATAGCTCTTAAACCTTGTGTTGATATATTTAGTAAAAAAATATGTTATATTTAGTATGGAAATATCTTGAGGACATATTTGGGATGCCAGGATATGACACTGGATATTCCATGATGTAAAGGCTATATAAAGCCTATGAGATTATCAATAAAATATATCGGTCAATCTCAACATGGTATCAGAGCCACCTTTCCACAAACCCTAATCCTAACCGCCACCAAAACCCTAACCCTAACCCCTCTTCTTTCGTCTCCCTCCCGCTCCCGTTGCCGCTCCCGCTGCCGCTTCCGCTGCCTGCCGCTACCCCGCTGCTGCTGCTACTACTCTGCCACTACTCCACCCTACTGCCGCTGCCCGCGGTACCATTGCTGTCGCTGCCGTTGTCGCTGTCGCGGCTGACTGCTGCTGCTGCGGCCACTGCTGCCGATGTCGCTGTTGCGGCTGGCTGTTGCTGCTGCGGCTGACTGCTGCGCTGTGGTTGCCGATATGCGTGCCTCCATCTGAGGCCGACGAAGACGAAGAAGACGACGAGGACGAAGGAGATGTCGATGCCTAGATCCGATGAAATCAGACATGTTCGGATCTAGAAGAAGACGACGAGGATGAGCGTGAGTCGTGGAGCAAGTGTGACGTGATCGAAGAAGAAGCATCGATGGAGGCGATCCTCAAGAAGCTGGATGCTGACGATGTGACGACGTTGATGAAGTTGATGAAGGTGTCGGCTGGTGAGAGCACGATACGAAAGCCGCCAAAGTTGGAACCACCCTCCATCGATCTGAAGCTGGACGGACCAGCCACCTATCTGAGTTGGTCACGGCGGGTGAGAAGAACCCTTGCAGGAAAGAACCTAGAGGGATTTTTGACGGGCGAGAAGACACAGCCGGACGAGGGCTCGACAGGACGCGACGAGTGGAAATCCACTCATATGGTGATTTACATATCTGGCTTCTCAATTCCTTAGTCCAGTCTATAGCCTCCACAGTAGATGGAATTGAGATGGTGAAAGACGTATGGGAGAAGCTGAGGAGAACCTATGATGGTGTAGGGAACAACTTACGGATCTTCCAGATAAAAGGAGAGATCGATGACACTGTACAGGGAGAGAAGACGGTACAGGAGTACGCCACAGAGTTGGAGCGTCTCTGACTAGATTATAATCACTCCTCAAAACGGGCAAGCTGCGGGGACCCAAAGTACAAGGAGAGACATATGTGTCTGCAGGAGAGGACGATGAAATTCCTCAAAGGGCTGAATATTGTATTCTCACAGAGGACAGCCTTACTTCTCGCACAACCAGAGATTCCTAGTCTCGAGGAGGCTATCTCAACCATGATCCAGGAGAAGACGCGCATCAAACTACAGGCAGGGACAGGTGGTCCCCCCGAAGAAAAGTCAGCACTAGCGGTTACTAGCTCGGGTGACACAGGACCCAAGGGAGAGCTCTGGCAACACAATCGACAGTGCTACAACTGCGGGAAGATGGGCCATCATCGGTATGCTTGTACCAAATCACCTAAGAATGGAGACTCAGGTGGTGGACGTGGACGAGGATATGGTGGACGTGGTCGTGGTCGAGAGGCCGACGAGGCGGCCGAGGAGGTTATCGGACAAACCTGCTGGTAGCAGAAGGGAATGAAGGAGCTGGTGGCACCTTTACTGAGGAGGATCAGGCACTGCTGGAGATCAGGCACTGCTGGAGATCAGGCACTGCTGGACCTGCTGGAGAAAAAGCAGAGAGAGTCCACCGAAGGAGAGATATCCACCCCATTCTTCGTTGGAGGCAACGTCGCTATGTATACCCACCCATCAGAAGGTACTGACGAGTCACTCGCTCTTGCATCTATGTCTTCCCTTAAAACGTCAGACTGGATTATCGACTCAGGAGCATTTCGACATGTGACCGGGAACGCTAGTGAGTTTTCTTCATACACTCACCTATCATCAGCAGACACCATTCAGACTGCAGATGGCACTTTCCAAACAGTGGTCGGTAAGGGTACTGTTAATTGTACAGGTTCAGTAAGATTATCCAATGTGCTATATGCTCCATCCTTTTCAGTTAGTCTCTTGTCTATTAGTCCTATAATTCTCCAACTGAAATGCATTATTTCTTTTGATATTCCTAAGGTGATCTTGCAGGAGAAAGGGACGGGACGAAAACTTGGGACTGGCACCTGGCATGAGGGACTGTGGTACCTAGATCGAGAAGGACTGGACGCAGCATTGGTATTTATGGCAGAGAAGGCTGTAATGGGAGAGCTGCGGCAGAGGACTGGAGATACTTTGATACTTCATCATAGGAGGATGGGACATTCTTCCTTTGATACTCTAAGTAAGTTGTATCCAGAGATGTATGCAAATTAAATAAACAGAAATTAGTATGTGATGCATGCGAGTTAGGGAAACTTACTAGGAGCTCATATGTTGGTACTGGTCATAAGAGCTCTTTTGCTTTTGAGGTAGTACATTCTGATGTTCGGGGTCCATGTGCTACTAACACTATGAATGGGTATAAGTACTTTGTTTCCTTTATTAATTGTGCATCTCGTGTCACCTGGCTGTATTTAATAAAAAAAAACAAGAGTGATGTATTTGCTTATTTTCGGGACTTTCGTAAGCATGTCCAGACACGGTACAATACAGTGGTGAAGGTACTGAGGTCTGACAATGGTACGGAGTATACCAACATGACGCTTGCAGAGTACTTGTCAGCACACGGCATACAGCATCAGACCACTTGTGTATACACACCAGCACAAAATGGAGTAGCAGAAAGGAAGAACCGACACCTTCTGGAGACCGCAAGAAGTATGATGATCGACATGAATGTCCCACAACATCTATGGGGACATGCAGTGTTGACAGCAGCTCAACTTATCAACAGGATGCCTTCAAAAGTCCTTCCACTGAAGGTGTTCGGGTGTGTGTTTTGTGAAGGACAACAGACCATCAATTGGAAAACTTGACCCTAGAGCGGTCAAGTGCATCTTCGTAGGCTACTCAGCGACTCAGAAGGGGTATGTGTGCTGGAGTCCAGTAGAGAAGAAGAAATTTGTTAGTATGGATGTCCACTTCCGGGAGCATGAGCCATATTACCGCCAGGAGGGAACTTCGCACAA